>VXAL01008077.1:30005-84573 GCA_013399475.1 Chauna torquata | reverse complement strand
TTGTGTTTCTTTTCCTCTTCTGAAATATTACTTCAATTGTAGGTTCATCTTCATCCCAAGAGACAGAGTCATAAATTCAATCCATTGTCACTCCCTAAAGATCTGCCAGACTGGGATTGGCGACATGGCTGCATCCCATACCAGAAGATGGAGTTGTTTGCTGTTCTCTGCATAGAAACAAGCCACTATGTAGCTTNAGCTTTCCAGCATGACTCTTTATACATTTTTTCTATACTTTGCAAGTTTGGCAGAGAGAAGTTATTTTAAATACCAAGATGCAGGATTGTGTTCATTCGGTCCCCATTTAAATGGATGTACACAATTGTCAGATGGCATTCAAATATCATTTTTATGGCTTCTGCTTAAATGACTTAGTGAGGTTGTCTTTGGAATAACAGAAATAAAGTTGCAAAATCTATGCCACTGCTTTGAATCTCTTTAGAGTTAGTGGAACACTTGCCCTGTAGTAAAACAAATATCAGTAAAACAAGTGTTCTCTTAGATACTGCTGCATTTACCAGTGGTTTAATTAAGGATTGTGTTTAGTTCTGATGCCTGCAAAAAACAGTAATAGATACAAGTGTCAGACTCAACATAACGGTTCTTTGCATGCAGAGTTCTTGAGTCCCTCTATGTTACGGTGTGATTTTTTTTTTTTTGGGTGGGGAGAAGAATCTTGCCTCCTGCTGAAAATGAGAAACTGCTACAGGATTAAGGTTTCTTTCTTAACACCCACAAGGCAATCAAGCTTTGTTTTTGAAGTGCTTGAAATGCATATGACTTAAGTCTGTTAATACCGCTGTATTTCAGGAATGTAGATCACATGAGATGCTGCTGATCTTAGTTTTTTGTATCGCAAATGTTTTTCTTCAGCTGGTGTTATAAGCTAAAAAGTGTCTGCTGGCAAACAGTGTCATGGATGTCCATACTTGTTTGAATTTACTCATTTTTGCATTGAAAATGGCCAGGAGCAAACTCCGCCTTAGCCTTGCAAGTCAGGTACAGACATTCATGGCTTATAGCTTCATCAACTGTTATCAGTTGTCATTTTATTAACAAATTCAGTAGCATGCGAGGTGGATTATGTATTCAGGTCACTCTTCCAAAGTTGTATGGAACTTTTAGTGTTAATGAATACCCAGAGTGCTCTTTCTGGTGGGGTTCTTGTGTGGTGTTTGTGTGGGTTTTTGTTTGTTAGTAGAGCAATCAAACTTGCAAAGCAAGTCTTCTGAATAAGAAGATAAATACCTTGCCATTTTTTCTTACACAGTATTTCAGATACATAAATGATCTTCCATTAGAAAAGCAAATAATTGTGCTTCATGTTACTTTTTCATGATGCTTTGAAATCTTTGTGCAGAACAAATTATGCAGTAATTCTTTAAAGGCTAAATCTAATGTCAGTTGGTTTGGGTTGAGATTTTGTAGACACTACAAGAAATTCTGATAGCGATTGTAACTTTTCTTGGATAAATATGCTTTTCACATATGTACCCTGAAGTAGTCCAGAATGACATACTCACTTTCTCTAAGAAGGCATTTGCAAGAACTGTTGATGCTATCATAACTAAAGTACATTATAAAGAGTAACTGTATGTAGATGGCATCCTAATTTGTTTCTATTTCCTTCCTTATGCATAAAAGGAGGTCAGAATGGCTTTAACATTCCGCAAGTTACCCCATGTCCGGAAGTTGGTGAATACCTGAAAATGTCACTAGAAGAATTGCACTCACTGGATTCGAGGAAAATTCAAGGTTGTGCACGAAGACTACTTTGTGATGCTTACATGTGCATGTATCAAAGTCCAACAATGAGTTTATACAAATGATGTCCTCTAGAAAACTGAACAAACAGTATAGAGATTTCTACTGTTGCATTTGCTGCATTTTTTGGTTAGTTTTAATGCAACCGTTGCTGGCAATGGATGCGATGACAAGGAAGAAGTTGACTCTGAGAACAAAAGGATTACTGTTTCAAAAACTACATGTGGAGTTCTGTAATTGAAGTATTTAAGCATTTTGCACTCTAGGAAGTGTGCTTGTGTGTGTTTGTTTTATAAACAAAGTTTAAATGAAGTTACTAAAACCTAAAGCTTTAAGTGCATTGATTATATACTGACTTTTCAAAAAATGTTTAAAGTGGAGTTTTATAAGGAGAAACCTCCTTAGTCCATTGAGAACGTAAAGTTAGTGTTATTGCTCAGTGTATTTCTATGGACCGAGGATGATAATTCTCGTATTTCTTTCCCTCTCCTGCCCTCCCTCCACCAGCACTGCTCCCCACCCATGATCTCTTCAGCACCATAGATTCTCTTCAAGAGAGAATAACTTCAGCAACAAATTTTAAACTGATCATTGCATATTAATTCTGTCCTGTTAGCTGTCTACTACTGCATTCTTTTCAGTTCACACACATCTTCAAAAATTAATGTCTCTTTAAATATCTGAATTCCTGTCTTGTGAAAATCAAGCACACTGATTTGCTGTTAGGTAAGTTGGGATTTTGGAGAGAAAAAGAGGAGGAGGAGAAGGTATTGAGGGGAAGCATAATTGCTGAAACAAAATTAGCAATGCAAAGTAACATCTTTTCATAACTGTATATTTTTAAAGAAAGCAGACTGGAAGAGAACATCAACTGTATACAAATTGATTGGAGGACAAAACAATAAAATAGAGAATTGCCTCAGGGAATGTTACTGAAGTGGACTCTAGTTCTTGGTGAAACAAAACTGACTTTTCTACAGCACATTAAGCAACTACCTGGGAATATATTACACGTCTGACTCTGCATTTCAGGATAATTAAGGAATATTAAAAATCTCTGCCTGGAAAGATGAATCCAGAAATAAAAGTAGATCAGAGTTCTTACTGTATACCAAGTACTTAATGAAAACTAACTTGGAAAGCTTCAAAACCTCTTTTGGTGTAAAATATTATATTTGGAAGTCTATTGGTTCCTGTTTGCAATGAAATACTCTTGGTTTTAGTTGCTTTTTAGCTATTGCCGTCTACTCTGACTAGCAAACATGCTATATATATATATATACACATGCAGTAACATCTGGTTGTACAAAAGTTATAAATTGCATATATGTAGAGAGAGAGAGAGAGCTGTACATTTTCAACTCTTAAGATGCTTTATATGGAAAACTTCCTCTTTAGGATTAAGCCTGTAGAAGGAAAGGTCACAAAATTTAACAGAGGAAAAGCCACTTGATCTGCTGTTGTAAACACAATCGACAGTGATCCTATATTGTAGAAAATGTTATTTTGTTTCTTGAAGAAGAGGGGAAAAAAAAACAAACACTAAACTATTTGGGACGTGCTTTACGACAGGGTGGTACTAGAGCAAGATAGGAAAATCATGCTTGAAGGACTAATCTGTCAGCTGTAAGGAGAACAAAGGTGGGCTGAGAGTGTTATCTGTTGCATTGGCAGCTGCATGAAGTGCGTTCTAACTTTTCACTCTGAGGAGCAAGGAAGTTCTTTAAGTGTTGAAGAAGAGGGGGCCTCTAGTAACCTCCTGGCTTCCATGGTCCCTTGCCTTACTTACCTAGTCTGTGCTCCTTACCAAAACTGATTCTCTAATTTCAATACTACTTTGAGCTCTTGAACTCTTTGTCTCCTGAAAAACTTCATTAAGGCTTCAGGAGCTGGACTCTGTAAACATCTGTCACTCAAAGGGGTTATTGTCCACAGGCTCCTCCTTGGCTACATACTGTCCTGCTCTGGGAACGCAGCAGATGTTTAGATGTGGTGACAAGGATGCCATAGAAGAATACAAGCTGTGTAGTCTTTTTTTACCTTATATTTATTAACTCTATAATACTTCTAACATAATGTGAGCACAAGGTGTGATAACCCATCCTTTTGGCTGCATATTGAAGAGGAAGTTGAGCCACAGCCTCTGGGTACCACAAGTAAAGTTTTTAAGTACAACAAAGCAAGGAGGCCGAGAGAGCTTGCAAAAAATAAGACAATTCAAACACACTCAACTTGCTCCCTAAAACCTTACATCGTTTGATACGTTCATTCCCCTTGCCCCATTGTGAATCTGAACCTGAAAGTACTTGCAAGTGGTCCTTTCAAGGACGTTCCAAACAAGAAGCAAACGTAAAGCCTTTACAAAATGAAGAAGCACAAATGTAAAAATGTGACCAATTTAAATGTCTCCATTTCCTTGTTCTCCCTCGATTTATTTTCTAGTTTTCCCTGTGCATTATCTTTCATGTAGCATAATAACAGTCTTCTACTCTTGTATCATCTGCTCCCCCTACTTCCATCTCCCCACGTTCATGCGTACTGCATGCTACTACAGTTACAGGTAAACCTTACCTCTTCCTGCCTGAATCCACAGAAAGACCTCTGAACTGCCATGGCTGGAGGGGAGACTTGGGCCTGGCAACCGCATTAACTTTTTCTAGAGGAATAATCCTGTAGCAAAGTATGAGCCACTCTTTTTCACAAAGGCAAATGTCCAATGATCCTTTTTTTTCCAGAATGCATATGTTACTAGCAGAAATGAAATAAACTAGATAGGTGTAAATTGCTTGGCTTCTTGATGCCAATCTTCTGGTTTTTGACTGGAAATGGAAGTGTGAACTCTTGCTGGGGTATGTGGAGAACACAAAAAACCGAGGGAGTTTAACTGCATTACTGTGCGTGCTTCTTGGTGATGTACTGTGTTTTGAAATGCAGACAGTACTTTACAGCCTGCATTTTGTAAAACTTTATATCGCAAAACTAAATAGTTTTGCAAACACTATGTGACTGGTTAGTTTATTGCTCATTGGCTAAAAGGGCAGAGATGTTTTCTATAGGATAAAAAAATGCTGGTTTTTGACAAGTGAGTCTTCTTTTCATTTTAATCTAAAAAGCTTTTAAGTATTGCTTTATGGTGTATTGCATTGGATCCGAGGTAATCTGGCAATGTAAATGAAATGTTACGGCAACTAACCCTAATTTTATTTTTCTTTCTCAGAAGAGGATTATACAGACAGAAAAGATTTCACTGTGAAAGGAAATTTGTAAAATAAGTTACACAGAAGGGTAATAAACTGTTTTTAGCCTTCAGAATATATAGAAGGGGAATTGAATAAGCTAGTTAGAAGAAAGAGCCTGCATTTGACTGCATCCGCTGCTGGTAAATGTAATGCCCAAAGATTCCGGTGACTAAGCACCCAACTTTTATGTATTTAATGCGTTTGTTTAGAATCTCCCAATCAGTTCCAATCAGTTTTTTTTTTTTTTTTTGTAATATGGCGGATGTACCTGTAAATTAACAGCACTTAGTCATGGTTCACCTTGTGAACCTCTTACGTATTGCTAACAATGTTCTTAACCTATAAGTAGGAAAGCACATACAAAATATGGTTCCTAACAGCCTGTAAAAAATTGAAGTACCTTTTCATATCTGGGGAGAAAAAATGCACCCCTATATGACTCCCAGCCTCTACTCTGCTCTTTTTTTTTTTTTTTTTTTTTTCTGAAACAGGAATTTGAATCTGTGGAAAATTGTACAAGTCGCTGCAGTACTTAATGCTTATTTTGAACCTAGGGGATAAAAAAAGGTGATACCTTACACATTACTGTAAAACAAACAAACAAACCAAAAAACTGAAGTCACTGTAGGCTACATCAGAATGCTAGTATCTTTTGGTGTGGGAGATAACTGGAGGAAAAAATACAAAGATATCTATGTTCAGCAAGGTTTTTCTAATATCTGTGATGCTGAGTCTGTGCTCTTGAAAATGTAGTACTGTGTTTTACTAAATAGCTTGAGTGATTTCTGTTTTAAGCAAATACTATGTGTAACAGGAGTTACTCATAATCATAAATGGTTGGTTCATTTCAATGCACTTATTTTTCTTGTGCACTTTATACTCCACTGAATAGATGAACTTGGTCACCATGATCCCTAATGACAGCTTGTTTAATACAAAGCTAAGGCACATTTTGCTGCAAATTCAAATTTTATGGTTTCAGAACTGAGTTGGTGTAAAAAGCTCGAAAGCATTGTGTATTTTTACCACTGTAACAAAGCATGTTCTCTGTTCCTGGTGTTTTGCTAAATAAACATCTCACGTTTTGTGCACAAATAGTCTCTTAAACTTATGAATGCTGTCTGCATGAATGAGTTAGGGAAACAAACCATTTTATCGGGTTGCCCTGAACTAGCCTTAACTTTTTTTCCCCCAATGGTAGAAAGTAATTAGCTGCTGCTGGAAAGGAATGTACCATGTGCTCTTTCTGTATTAATTAAAAGTATTATTCTTACGGTGCTCTCTACTTCTTTGGGGGCTTAGAGTTTTGGGGGACCATATGGTTAGTCACCAGCAACAATGCATACAGTGTTGAACTAGCTTGTGTACTTACAGAAGGTTTTCTTTTTATACATTTTTGATAGTGGCTTTTAATTTCAACATTTCTAGAAAACTTAGGAATTGCTGTACTGTAGTAAACCAGGCATAGTATACTACTTGCACCTCACCAATTAGTACCTAATTCTATAATGGAAAGCAAATGAAGAGCTGGTATAGCTAACTCTAGTTTGCCTATGGGGAAAAAATTATTATTTTTTTAAATGCTTAGTATACTAACTTACTGACCATAGATGCTCAACCGCTTCTTCGGTCATGCTGTAGCTTCGGCACTGCTGCCGTAGCTACTGTGTAGAATATCTGCACACCCACGTTTGAATGCATTCTCTAGGAAAATACTGCTATCCGATATTTATAGGTTTCTTTTTTTTTAATTCCCTGAGTATATTAACAATGATTAATAATAAATAAGTCCTACCTGGGACTGTAAAAGGAATACTGTCAATTTAAGTGTTCTTAAAATCTTCATCATATTGCAAATACTTTTAAATACTTGTAAAAATACTTGTAAAAATATATTTTTAGGGCATGTATTACATACTTCTGAGTGTAAAGAGTTTTTTCCCCCACTTTTAATACTGAGTTTTTCATTTGAAATAAGATTATTATTTGACTTTTTAAAAGCTAAAGCAAAGACCTTCTATGAATCGCTGTGGGGAAGGTGCTCAGAACATCTCACCTTTTTTATAGCACCAGCACAATGATGGTTACCTTCTCCAGAGCCGAGCTCTGCTGATCAGCTACAGCTGGAGATCTGACTGTACTTCGAGTATTCGGTCACAAGAGGGCACTGCCTGTTCCTAAACCCTTGGTTATAAAAAGGAAGATTTATATTCATACGTCAATATCCAGATATTGTAATCCCATTTGCATAGTGCTACTCTTAAAACTACTTTTGAGCTAACGTAATTAGGTACATACACAACTTTCACAGGTGTATGATTTTCAAACACACTAAATCTAATGCTGTGGTCTTTAGCTCCAAACTGGGGATGCGTGTAATTCCCCCAGTGGTCACGGCCGCAGAGGTTCACAGGCAGGTGCTGCAGGCTGAGCTTGTGTCCCCGGCTGCTCTGCAGCCTCGCGCTGTCGCCGGGCTGGCCCGGGGGCCAGCCGCGTGTGTCGGGCAGCGACGCTGCCCACGGGGCGAGGCCCCAGCAGCACAGTGCAAAGCCCAGGTAATGCAAAATCGGAGCCGAATGACGCTGCTGTTTGAGTGACTAAAGCACATGCCATGGGGAGATGCAAAATAGCTAGGAGATCTTGAGGGATTAGTAGAGCTTAGTAGAAGCTAATGAAGACTGTAAACAATTTGAAAGCGGTAGTAGTTCTCAAACAAACTTTCATGCAAAACAAAATGTGATAGACAGAAAAAAGTACAAGATGAGCGGCCGTCTTCAGCACGTGCGCACGGCGCAGGTCCAGCCATGGCTGCTGAACCTTACCTGCTGCCTCTAGGCTTTTCCTCAGCTACCTGCGCCTGGCTAGCTCAGGAGATGGGATCTGGCTGGGGCCCACCTCCCCCGTGAATGGTGCAGGAATAAGTGTTTTGGGGGGCAGAAGAAGCCAGGGTAGGGTATATGATCTCAGCTGTAGCATTACTGATGCTTGGACTAGAGAGCACCTTGCTCTTCAGGCGATTCCTAGTGGGACGGAGCCACAGTGCTCTTGGGGTCCTGGGGCTGACCTGCAGAGTCCGGGGTGGCATTGCAGCCCCCCACCGGCTCCCCTCGCTCCCCTCATCGATGCTGCTGTTGCACTGCAGGGACCCTGTGCCAGCAGGGCAGCAGAGTGGGGCTGCTAGGCACAGGTTGGGCCTGAAAACAGCAACTGGGAGGTGCTGCCCGGGGCGTGATGGAGCCTCCTACAGCAAGCAACTGCAGAAAGGGCCGCTGGGGAAAAACGGGCTGATTCCTGAGTTGGAGCACGGCCCAGCTGCACAGGGAGGGCCCGAGGCACTGGGCAGCCGTGTAGGCCCGGCCGGGAGCAGCGAGGGAAGCGCTCCGGCTGCCGCGCTGCACTGCAGGAGTCCGTGGGCAGCAAGGGCGCAGGCTGCCATTCTGCCTCAGCCCACAGCCGGCTCTGCAGATGCTCATGAGCTGTGACAAATGCATTTTATAACTGAGCTACTAGTACAATTAAAACATTTACAAAAAGCTGTTTGTGTGTGTGTGTGTGTGTGTGTGTGTGCGCGCATTTTCTGGCCCTACTGGTCAAGTTCTGCATCTGCTTACCTGTCAATATGGCAACTCGATATTGGTATTTACAAATGCAAAAAAACTTTGTGTGTGTGTGTGTGCGCGCCTGCAGCTATTCTCTGTATAAACTGAAAACTGAAATAATTCTGTGGGTGTACTTTCTGTCTCTCTCTCTATATGAATCTCTGTGGCCCCATTTATTTGTTGTTGTTGATGCTATCTTAGCTGACATCCGTTAAGCCACAGATCTCCCCCCAGCTCCCTTGCCCACTCCCTCCTTCACCGATTTAGTGCTGCGAGAGCAGGTGAGGCTACAGCATTACTGGTGCTGTGAGGGGATGCAGAGCTGGTGGGACTGCACTCCTAGGCCCTGCTCATGGGGATGGTGACACTCCATGTCTCACCTAGAGCACAGGACACAGAAATGTGTTTGTGATAACCCCCTCCAACTCAGCCCCCTGCCCGGCAAGGCAGTGAAAGCCAGTAATTCCTGAAGGCAGGAGCTATGTAAATACAGTTTTTGTAAATGTGAAAACCACACCAACAGAAAGGCAGCCCTAATTTACCCAAATGGTTTGCAAACTTCCTACCTTTATGTTTCCAGTTTTTGAGTCCTCTTTTCTTCCCATCCTATTTATGACTCATTTTCAGCTGACATCCTGTTTCATGAAGAAATGAGACATCTGGGAATGTAAGTATAAATTGCATATAAGTTACACAGTCATTTCTTTTGAAACTATATTGAAATTGGCTGGATTCACCTTCCCTTTCTAACGAGACCAGTTTATATGCTAGCGCTCACACATTAAGATGCTGTCCACTAGGTAGTAGCTCACATTCCACACTGCATGTTTGTTTTTTCTTTTTTAAACCATGCAGATTTCCCACCTATCAAAGTAATTTGCAAATATAATTTTCTTTCTACCCATCTATTACAATAAATCAATGAATAAATAAATTATAATGCAGCAATTAAATGTGTAATGAGATGGGCAAGAACTATTAATAAATGCAGAGCTAGTTGCCCAAAGGTGAACAGACTTCCCCTCTCTTCTTACAAGCCAGGTAATGATCTTTCTATGATGGAGAAACAAGCAGCTGCTAAACATGTAAATGAAACCAAGGGATATACGAGTTCACACTACAATGCTGCTCTTCAGCCTCATTATTACTGTCACATTATCAGTTCTTCTGTGACTTTTTCTCTGAATATTTAAAGATAGGGCAGGGGATATGCAATTATTTTTAAACATCCTTCTGCCAAATGACTGTCTGAATGAACCCAACAATGCTGCCGAGGTGTTGGCTTACTTTGATACCCTATGCCATGCAATGTGACTGGGTTTTATCCCAGCAAAGCTACTCCAGAACCAGTGTTCTGCAGGAAAAAGCCGAAAGAAAATGCAGAAATTCTGAAATTCAATGAGGAATGGAAATACCTTTTTTAAAAGAAAAACAGCCTTACTAAATGTCAAAGCTGAACAAAACAATACAAGCAGGGTTTATACTAGTGTCTCTTCTAAGTTTATGACCATAAATTATAACATTACTACTCTGTACTCAGTAGTTTGGTACTGCTGTAAGGAAAAAGCAGAATGATCTTAATATTTTTTTGCCCCAGAGTTCTTGCTGCTTTAGTAGGCATGCTCTGGGATGCTTCATGCTTCTTCATTTCACGTCTATCTTCAATACTTTTTTCCTATTCAAAATTACATGACAGAGGGTTACCCTTTCAAATGAAAAAAATCCTTACTTTATTACAATAATCACAACAGTGGATCCCTTGCCATTTTACTCCCACCCTTTCCTGAAAGTGCGCTCTTTCCCCATTCCTTGTTTGCATGTGTTTACCCACATATATGCTCCACCATACAAGATCACATTATTCAGAAAATTTCTTTTCAAAGGAATGATTGATGCATTTACTGTTTTTGTCCCCGTCTGAGCTGACTCTGGCAAGAATGATCCATTAACATGGGAGTGAGGAGATACAGCATTACCCAGAATGTCAAGTTGTTTATCTAAAACTTTCTTATATTTAGAAGAATAAGGGTCGCCCCCCTCCTTGCATACAGTTTGAGAATTTCAAGGGCAGCTCCTTAGTTAGCAGAGACTTCAATGAAGCTACAGTGGTTGATTTATTACAATAGATGGCAGGAAACGGAATTATCTTAGCAAATTAGTCTGGCTGATAGGAAAGCTGGCCAGCAGATAAGATGCAGTGCTGACGTTTGACCTGACCTGCAAATGCTTCTGATGGAGTCAGGCAGCTTCACAGTTGAGGATGAGTCACTACACAACAGAAGGTGCTCAGGAAGAACAAACAAGCCAGCCATGAACGTGGCCAGGCACTGCATGCAGTATGCTACCTGGGAACATTGTCCTTGAGAATATCTGGCTGCCCAGAAGTTTCTGGCTAAGGTGAGAAATATTAGCTGCTCCATTCATGGTTTTTATACAATTCAAACACTCAGCAGGAGGCTGTTTCACAGAGGAAGCTGGACGAGGTTTTTTTTTTTTTCAAATTATGTACCGCAGTCAAAGAAGTTCAACTGTATTTATCAACCCTAATGAAGCAATTTCTTTGGCTTTCCATTGCTGCACCTGTCTGGGTCTTTAAAACCCAGCAGCAGCTGGTGTGATGTGGTCCTATGGCAGCCAGTTGACCTATGGAGCTTTCACTAAAGCTGTAAGACTTTTATTAAAAATCTTAAACAGGATCTTTTATCCAGGTAAATCCAAAAGCACCTAACTCTCCCCTAACACTTTACTGACTGCTACCACTTTACCTGTTTACGCAGGAAAAAAAAGAAATCCCCAAAGCCTTTAATATTAGAGTTCAGAGTATATGTTACTTAGCGCTGAATGCGCCTGTCTCTGGAGTAGTGTGCAGAAGCTGTTTAAAACCAGGCAGAAAAAAGTGATACAAGCAGATATGAAAAACTCAAATTTGAGAAGACTTTAGTTTGGGAATTGCAATTAACAGAATTTGTGTGTGTCTGTGTGTGTGTGTGTGTGTGCGCGCGCACGTGCATGCGCACACCCATGTGGTTGTAGAGAAGGCACAGTGGTGATAAAATCAAGCAAGATCTTGCCATGCCATACTTCAGTTTTCTTGCCATTGCTCCCTGGAGCACAATGGCCAGGCTAGGGACTGTAGGACAAGAGCCTTCAGGTGACATTGTTGGCTCACTGCTGTACAAGGTGCTCAGAAGACATTAAATTTCCCAAGCAGGCATTTTAAAGAGGTGCTATTAGATGCAACTTGATTTTGGGTTGCTGAGGATGGCATGAAGAATTTTTCATTACTAACTTTGCCAGCGGACCCCCCCCAAGGGATCTGCCTCCATATGACCAGTGGTTTTAATATTTTTCACCCTTTAGAAGTAATTACCTCTCAAGCCCCGGGACACCCACAGTTTGGTCAGGGATGCTGACTCTGATGCATAGCCAAAAATTTTGGAGCTTCATGGAGGAATAGATTTTTCTGCACTAAGTCAAGCCCCACATAAGCTCAAAACTGCAGACTTGTAAAAGACCCCATTGTAAGAGCAGACTACGAAATGAGCATGGAAGTCCTGATCCCCACAGATATTGGTATCAGTGGGTGGTTGAAGTCTTGTCACTTGTGGGACATCTGAATTAACACACGTCAGCAGTGTGTAGAAATGAGTGAATAATAGAGGAGTTTTGCACATTGGTTGGTAGCATTCATCCTGTCTTTGCAGAGGACAGGAAACATGCTAGACCTTCTACAGCCAGAACCAACAGCCACCTCTATCAGTTCTTACAACAAGTGTGGGGAAATTAAATGATAAACATAGAAAGAAACAAAATGATAAACATAGAGAGAGGAGGGGGAAAATGAACCCTTTATGCAAGGTAAGAACTCAGTGATAAATAGATCTGTGCATATTTTCCATCCTCATTCCTCACTTGCCAAGTCTGATGCTATTTTCATTAGGTCATGTTACCATACATGTCATTTTATACAAAGGTGCAGTATATCACAACTGGAGGTTGAGGTGCTTGTAGTGAACACAAATGAGCTTGTAATGGTCCATCTGCTTTGATTTTATTTAGTGATCCCTCAAGGGCTGGGAGCTAGAGTGAGAATAACAATGCTTCAACCCATCTGCTATTGTAGTACCAGCTCCAGTTGAATTATCACATGTTCTGAGTGGCTGGCATATGCTGTGACATAAAGCTACAAGAAAGTGTTGCTCTCCAGCTGTTGTGTTGACAAATACTTTTCAGCCAGTCATTAAGTTCAGCTCAATAACCAGGGGGAAACTGCAGCTAAAAGTTGATTATTATTTTATTTTATTTTAAGCATTAGAAATCACTAGTACAATATATTTTATTTAAAAATGTGTCACTAAGGGCACACATTGTATATGTGCTCTAACAATAAAAATTTCTTTGTGATGGCCATAAATTTCTGTGTTATGGGATTGGATGGGCATCTCTGTAACTGACAGTGTAAATCTTAGTAATGAAACTATGGCTAACCTTGTTTTAGAAGCAGCACGTCTGAAGCAGTATATGTATAAACTCGTTGGCTTAGTGGTGCTATGGGCCATAACCATGCTTGACTACAGAAAGAAAGACTCAGAAAGAGATTGTGATCTGAGGCCACATGCAATGACGGATAGCAAGATTGCCTTTAAATTGAGGAGGAAAGCAGGAAGGGATCTAAGCAGAGACATTTATTTGGTGGATGCAACAGGTTCAGATGGCTCATCTGGCCTCATCTGCAAGGTGTAATTGTTAAAAGTGGCCACTAATTTTGTCTGTATGCCCTCTTCCACTGTTGGTGGCCTGCTGAAGAGCTCTTGACACTCTGGAGGCACCCTAATTTGTGCCCACATGGGACACTTGCTTCAGAGCAAGCCTTAGAAGAGTATTTGTGGACCACTGCTGATGATGGTCAGATTCTCCCCTTCTCCTTCCTCTCTCCACCCTGTCCTCCCCGGGCTGCTATGGGCATGGACTCCACCACCGCGGGAACAAAATAAAGGGAATTTCCCACAGGTTCAAAGGCTGACGTACAGCCAGAATATGTTGGAACAGTGATGTCCCTTGCACTGTCTAATGCTCTCCTTCTGCAGAGAACATACCCAGATAGATGACGTGCCTTCTGGGCACTGTCAACCTTTCAGCAGATGCATGTTCAATAAGAACACAGAAAATAAAACCTGTTCTTGGTATTCAAAAGCCTTCTCCAGAATTTGCATTGCTAAGCTGAGACAGCCTGCTGCTGTGGGTGGAGGTAGAAGGGATTGGTAAGGGGGTACAACCAGACCCTAAACGGTGGCACTGGACCCTCAGCGCTACCACTAACCCGGCAAGGCAGTGCATGCTCTCTGGAGCATGGCTCTTGGGAATTTCTGTTAACTATTGCATTAAGGATTCAGTTCTTAAATACGACTTGTGCTTGTATTTTGTCTCAGAAAAACAATAGGCACTGTTCATACTGAAGCATTTCATTTCTAGAGGTTTATATTTCCTATTGTATCCGAAGACCTGTGGGTGCCAGCTGTCACTGGTGCTGCTGTTGTATTATGATCCCCTGGCTAGTGCAGGAATTGTTGATTACGTTGCCTTTTGAATCAGTTGATTACCATGAATAATAGGCCAAAAAGGCTGTCAGCATTTTGACTTTAACTATAACTGTTACAATTAATTATGGGTTTAATTAGCATATATGCCTAGCAGTAGAGAATATAATACTTCATGGGTAACAGATGATCCTGCAGCTGTAACATAAAGTGTGATACAGGTTGAGATACAGACAGATAGTTATTAATAAATGGCTTCTATTGTTTGAGGTCCTTATTTATACAAATTAGCAAGCATGACATAATCAACCCAAACTGTATAATTTATAATAATTGATTTCATTTTGACTGACCACCAGTCGGCCTACTACATGCCCTCAGAAGAAAAATAGCCCTATTAGGATAAGTTTAATCCTAAACATAGCTAATGAATCCTATTACTTTAAGGTCATATTTGAAGCTTTTGTTAATTGTCAGAACCATTTTAAATTGATTAGAGTTAAATTAAATCAATGTAATGTTTAGAAAAACAATATTTCTAATGGATGAGGCCAAGCTGACCTCGAATAAACATATTTATCAACCGATTTCAGTGAATGAGAAGGCTAGCAGCTGGGCTCATAATTCACGATTGTCTATAATATGGGAAATGTCACTATCTAGGCAATTAATTATGTCAGGTAATAAATCTGTTGCTCACAGTTGAGCATTTGCCAGTTGGGGTGACAATTCCCTCAGCAAGTTTATGATGTTTAAAGACACTCTCTCCTCCCCCAAACCCACACTTTACAGTAGCAGAAAAACTATATACAACGTTAGGAGGAATGAACGTGGTATGTTTTCCTAACTGTCAGTTACTTGACAACATGCCAAATGGTGATAACTTGGTATGGAAACATGGTCATTTTGAGTACACGGATGCTCTATGATAAGCAAGTTCTGCTGAACTGTATAGCAACACTTCCCAGGCTGGAGAGGTCAGAAGGTGTTAACATTTCCTTACAGACCACCATAGTTAAGTGATCGGTTTGCAGTAAATTATTGAGTGGCAAAATGTGTAATGATTAAAGAAATATATGTCTTCACAAGCTTGAGAGTGTCAGAAATTCAGAATAGGTTAACATGAACTGGGTAGGCTACATGGTATTTCACAGGTAACGACAGGTACGGTTCAATACAACAGGACAGGAAAGACGATAAACAGAAGTAGGATCAGTTTAAGGTTAATCTGCACTCAGCAGTTTAGAAAAAATTCTGGCATCATTGTGACCAAATGCTCTCTGTTCAGTATTTTGCCAAAAAAAAAAAAAAAAAACCAAACAAAAAAGAAAAACACCAAAAAACAAAGGTGAACTAAATCTCCATAAAGAAAGTAGTACAAAAACTGGCACAAGAGTAATCAGTGACAAGTAAATACTCTTTGTATAGTATTATATGTGCAGAACAAGCTGTCTTATGTGGGACAACTCACAGTGGAACCAGTAAGACTGAGTATAAGTAATAAAATATTTCTGTCGAAAAGAAGTAGGATAATTAATGAAAAGTTCACAAAATTAAAAAGAATCTGGAGCAGTTCAAAAAGATTCCTACCATTATTTTAGGGTGCTTTACTTATTCTCTAGAACTAGACTTCTCATTTTGCATGTCAATACAGGATGACATGTTCTGGTCGTCATGCTGAAGTGGCACTGTGTTTGCAATAGGCAAATCATCCTCTTACTGGAGGCTATCATCTTGCTTTTGGAGCATCATTTTTTTTTTTTTTTTTTTTTAATGTTTGAGGTTAAACTATAGGCTGCAACACTGAATTTGACCATTAGGCCTGAACTGTGCTAATAAATGGTCATATTCTGATAATCATAATCAAAAGTTAATATAGCCTATGCAGTCTTAGATTTTGCACCAGAAATGTACGATGCACTAGCAGGTACACACTGTACTGCATGTACATGATGTACATTTTAGAACTAAAATGCTGGCTTCATAAATTAGGTATGTGTGTCACATCAAACGACTCCTTATCATCAGCCATAAATACTTTGTGAATTGGGCTCTTCTGCCTGAAGTATATCAACATCTTCATAAAAAGTAGTGAAAACGATTACCCAAATGCAACTTGTAAGTTTTACGTATATTATGAACAACAGATACATAAAAGACCTTTCAGAGATAATATAAAAATAGCTTCCTATGAAAAGAAGAAAATACAGATGATTTCTAGGTGTCCAAACAAGGAAGAACATGTTCACTCGACGGTCCCGTTAGCAGTTTTTTTGCATCGTTTCATGGACAGACACTTGTGTCTTACGAAACAAGAAACAACAAACAGAACTAGAGGTCATCAGACAGGATTAGATCCTTTGTATGAAGCACCCAGAATTCCACCCCATGGACAGGGTGTCCTGATCTCCACTGCTTCTCTCACAGAGGCTACAAGCAAGCAAAGGCCCCACTCCCACATTCACTTTCCCACGATGGGAAATATTTCGGTTCACACAGTTCAGCTTCCTCATGCTTTGCCATGACTCTACTTTGTCGACTGGCTTGCCTGTGTTTAATGTGGTGAAAAGCAGCTGCTCAGCCACCACTTTCGTTAAGGTTTAGCACAACTCATTACAACGGGTAAAAACCAGCTTTTCTTTCTATTTGGACAAAACTCTTACATTAAGCTATTTGCATTACTGAGAATAAGAAGAATAAGACATCAAGCCATAGCAAAAGAGAAATTCATCCTTAGCGTGCACAGATTTCATTTAGAGTGGGCTGAAGCTGCCACTTGACTTCTTCAACACCCTGGCAGATACTTTGCAGATACTACTTGCAATTAAGCATTTAAATAGAAATTGGTTACATTTGTACAGAATTTACCAGCAGGTTTGGAAGAATATGAGAAAATCAAACCATCAGCTGCGAAACACTATACTGGAGGGCTGCTTTGGGATATTTAGACAATTTTCTGTGTGTCTGTGTATGTGTGAAAGAGAATGAGAGACTGTGTTTGTATGTGTACATATAATTACTATTTCATTTCTCGGGTAAAGTTCCCCCTCCTTTTCTTTACGGCAAGGAAAATTGCTCTTCAAACCTGTCTTCAAAATGTAATAACTTTACTTGCAACCAACCACTGTAGACCCTGACTGGACTCTGAATTATTACTGTGAGATGAAACATTTCTTTAACAAAACTGAGTCCTTTAATATCCCCCATCTCTGTTATTAGATGGACAAATGAATTTTACTTTGAACATAACATGTGGCATTGTCTGAAAATTGCTGGTATGAACTGAAGTTGGCAGGTATTTTCTTGCTCTCCTCGTCAGTGATTGCCATTTATTATATGTTGCACCTTTATCTGTCAAATACTGCAGAGCGCTATATTGATTTGTGTCTGCTGCAAAGCAAAGGTCACTTTGATCAACATACTACAAAACCAGAAAAAGTAGGGTTCTGACATTTCATTACCTGGGAAAAAAAGGACTAAAATAAATAAGAATATGTTTGAGAACAGAGCACTTCAATATCACAGTGTGCAGTAACTGTAATTAACAAAAGAACTGCTCTATTGAGGTTAAAGAGAAAAAAGAGAAGGCAGGTTTTCTTGCAGGGACCATTCTTTACATGACTGATTCTGTAACGTTACAGCTGTGATCTTACTGAAGTGTTACATTCATTACAAATCAAATACATTGGCTTCTCAGATTCAGACCTTTAATGAGCAGTAAAGCTCAGGAACTCTTTAGAAAACTGTGGAAGATTTTATAAAACTTTTAATTTTGTCTAAGAAACCCTAAAAGGACTTCCTGTGCTACATCCAGATGAAGAGATGGTCCCTACATTAGGAATTTAAAGTCTGAAGAGATAAGAGGAAAGCAGGGGAGAATGAACTGGATCCACTGCTACACATGGCTTGCCCAAGATCCACAAGGAGTGGAAGGCAGAGCCAAAAATTAAGCCCAGATCTCCGTTTTCTAATTCTAGTTCCCAACAGCTTAGTTGTCTTTCAGAACTAGCACAAAATTTCCTTAAAGAATTTTAAGGAAAGTGGTGTCCCAGGTGACCTGGTCTTGTTTTTTTTCTTCATGCCCAGTGTCTTTTGGGGAACTCCTACTTACTGCTTCATTGGGATGAGCAGACACTTTGCCTTGTAAATAAAATAGGCCCAACATTTCAGTGGAAATTTGTAATTTTTGTAGAAACAACTGTTTCATGTTTTGGGAATTTCCTTTTAAAATCGTGGTAGCTCCCCTTCTCCTTCCCAAGTTCCTTGCTTGTTTCCACAAGAAAAATCTGGCAATTTTTCGTAAAGCATCTATTTTTGCTAGTAAACATACTACTTTTTTTTTTTTCCTGTGAGGCACCCAGATGCTCTCACACAGGAGCTGAGTTGCTAGACTGGACTTTTCCTGGAGCAGGTTCTGGTAAATCACATCCCTCATGCCCTCAAAGTTGGTCTTTCTACACAGAAAAATGGATCTGTGATCTTGCAAGTACTACTGCTCTACCTGAGTATAGGAAATAAAAAGGCCAAACTGCTTTCCCATCATTACTGCTGGGAAGTTTTTTTTGTTTGTTTGTTTTGTTTTGTTTTATATATAGTATTTAGTTCTTCACAGGAAAAGGCACATCTGCACAGAAATACAGCAAGCAGTTATATCTAACTTCTTTTGTTATACCTAGGATCACTAGGGTGCATATCACAGCTTGCATGGCATATGGCAGTGCTTATCATGTCAATAACAAAGTCTGAATAATGCAATTCTTGGTTGTAATTATCTTTTATTATTATCAAGGGTCATTCCTGGGCTCTTCATCCTTTCATCATCTCATGTGGAATTTTGGTCTTCCTTATCAATTAAATAGCCAGTGTGATTGAATTAGCCAATTAGCTCTGTCTGAAGGGATAAGCATTGATCCGAATAAAGGGCCTGATTCCACAAACTTGTTGCTTTGAGGGAGAGTCTTGAAGGGAGCTGGCTGGCAAGAGTGGGCTTGTGGGACTTGGCAAGCTATTGTTTGCCTATGCAAGTTAATTTATGTTTATTATACAAGGTCAACATTTTTTTTTACTCGGATATTTTCCTATTAGAAGAATGCTACTTATCAAACATGAAACCTTGGGACATGTTTGATTTTATTGAAAATAATGTGTTTGAAAAAAATCAGACACTCATATATTGTATTCTGAAGTTACCATTTTTTTTCTGAGTGACTTAAAATAGTTTTATTGTCATTTAAAATTTGTAAAGTTTAAATTGAAAATCAGTACAAAACCTTTCAATATTAAAAGAAGAGTGCTGACTCCCTAGTTATTGAAACAGTTTTGACGTAAAACTTTTTGTTACAGAAGACACTCCAGTACACAAAAAATTAGACTCTGTCTTCAACAGTTACCTCGCCAAGACAGTGTATGTTCCCTAATCCTAAAGCACAGATTAAAATCCCCCACAGCAACAGGGCAGGCATGTTTCAAATATCTGTGCCCAAAGGGCACATTGGATATGTATGCAAATGCACCTCGTCCCTCTCATGCTCCACCATTCTCGCTCCCTTTTTTCCTCTTTATCTTGACATGTTTACTATTTCTTCTACACTGTGCTTCACTGAATAGCAGATCAAACTTCAAAGCAACTTTTAGTTTGAAATTTGTTTCCAAGCTCCTAAGCTATTCTTTTTCTGACAGCAGTGGATAAGAAATTGTCACTACCACTGGTGACATGTCATCGGGAGATACAGAAATAACAGATGGGCAGCAGTGAGATAGCAGGAAGTAACTTCTTGAAAAGACTGTGTTGAAATCACCAACTATGAGAGCAGAGGTAGAATGACCCCCCGGAAGGGAATCCAATCTGCTCAGCTCTTCCTGACTCACAGGTGTTTTGCCTTATTTTTTTTTTTTTTAATATAGATAATACTAGATTTAAGGTTGTTTGAACTATTGAAACAACTATGTATGTTAGAACTAATGGAAACTATTAATATGGATTAAGAAAAGGATGAATAGATTTAGCCCCTAACTTCAGCATTTTAAATGATACCACTGAAATAATATCTTTAATATTGCTGATGTAACTGGCACAGCTGAATGCCATTAATTAAAGTCAAGAATCCATGATTGCAATGTGAGTTCAATGGGTTATGACATTTTGATGTCAGGCTGATGGATCTGACTTTCTAAATGAAGAATGATTGATTATGACTCTTCAAAAGTATGGCTCATTATCAGCATATCTAGGCAACTGTTGACACCAACCATACATAACACCCATTATGGCATGTCAGAAGTTATCACTTTGGGTGGGTGGCCATGATTTCTGAGAAAATTAATTGTTCTGATTACTGCAAGAGGTTATAGTATATTGCATAAAACAAAATAGTGCATAGCAGCTACAAGGAAAGTACTATATCGGCAAAGACAAGACAGTGATTTTTTAGCCATGAGTGCATTTTCTGTGTAACAGATGGTCCACACAGTCTGCAATAAACTTTTGTTTCTGGCAGTAGTAGGAAGATTATATGAAGCACAACATGGGTTTCACTTGCAGTATTTTATAAAAGGCTAAGAATTTGTCTTCCAAACTGAAAATCACACAGACCCATAAGAAAACATATTTCTTGATTTCAAAGAGAGCAGATTTAGTACTAATTGGTTTTGAATATCTCTTGCTATGCAGTACCCTATATTTTAATTAAAAAAAAAAAAAGTGACAGTGTTTTATTTATAGTACATTGCAGTCCATTGTGCAAGGGCTGTACAGTGGATGACATGGAAACTGTCATGGAGAGTACATTAAACGCAGAGCTGAACAACATTCATGGCAATAAAACAATGCATGAATACTCGAGCCCCATACACCATTCTGTAACGAGCACTACTATCAAAAGAAGTTGATATTACAAAAGGAAATCTTAGATACAATCAAAAAATGTTGTATTAAATGTGATCTGTGCACCAATACACTACGGTTTTCTGTACCCTTCAGAGTTCTTGGAAAGGCTCTGGGCCACTGAAGGAAAACGAGTCACAGCAGAACTTCTTTGCCACAAAGTCTGACAGAGTGAAAACAGAAAATAGTCAGGAGGGGACAGATTTTTCTCAGGAGATAAAGCCCCTAGCTATCCTCAGCTACTGCCTTCTGAAGCTCTGGATGTAGGTTCTACAGGATTTCAGACAGGCAGTTCGAACAGTTTCAAACCACCACATTTAACATTATATTAATTTGGCTTGGGGGACATCATATTGTATTGACTTTCCATCTAGAAACGAAGACTTTAGACAATTACAAGTTCAATAGTATCACTAATTCTGCCAAGTCTTGCCAATTATTATGTCTCCCAAAGGATAAAGAATACAGAAAAGCTTCCTACTGAGAAAATTACCTTTTTACAAAATATTCAAGGAAAAACTCTTGTGAAGAAATATTCTTTTAAACCAGGGAAGGATCTGCTGAAAGAGATTTTCTTCCTCTTCTGAAAAAAATGGTGTCTGGCTGAAATAAGGTGGCAGTTTTCAGGTGGGGATTTATTTTAGGATGCTTCTAGTATCAGTTGGACTTTAACCTGTGGATCACTTTTGGAAAAGTCAAATCTTAAAAACAGCTTCTTGGTAACAGTTAATTACTAAGCAATCATTTTGCAAAATCTCTGTTTTGGAAGGTCAGCAAATTCTTAAGTAAACTGTGATTTAGGCATACCATTTACTTTTTGTGGCTGGAGAACATCAGACTGGCTCTTGAGAAGCAGCAGTTTCCAACACGTGCTGTACTTGTCGAACTGCTGTTTCAGATAGAAATAGGAGGTCCCTGTTTGTTGGCTTTATGCATTTATATTCACATATGTGGAATTGGCTGATACTTACATGGAACACAATTTGCTACTGCTCTGAACCAGGGCTGAGCACACATAAAGAGCTCTGCTCCCTTTTGATCTTTTCTTATTTTACATGTATACTGATTGGGGCAAGTGATTACACAGATCACAGGACAGTGGAGATCTATGAACATCACCGTCCAGCAGCAGTTGGAGTTTAGGTATTGTATAATTATGAATTAGATTTTTCAGGAGAGCAATTGTTTGAGGCTTTTGTCAGATCTTAAGAAATTTTACTAATGTTACACTACTATACCATTGCAGAGAAATCCTACTAAGCCCTAAATGTCAATTAAGTGTCACAGCACTGGAGGCTTCTTTTTTTAATTTGTTGCTTTTCTGGAAAAAAAAAAAAGGAGAGATGAATTTGTGAAATCTGCCCAAATAGGTAGGTTTGATGGGATGTGGCTGTAGAACAGCTCATAATCTACTAACTGAAACTGTGTTAGCAGTTCATCAGTTACTGAATTTAAGCCAAAATTTTTCTTCATCCTTAATGGAGAAGTCTGTTACAATGTAATAGGAATGCTGCAGAATATTAATAGTGGGTTTATAGAAATCGCTCTGAACATCTACAGAATTCACTGTTCCCTGTTGCCCAGCTGTGCCAGTTTGAACGCTTTATAGAAGAGAACACAGTTCTCCATCATCTTTAAAAACATTAATAAACTGAATTGGTTTACCGGAGCTCCAACACTGGGGCTCCTGGAGTGCTGTGTTCCCCCAGGTGGGTTTGCAGGCTCCTCTGGCACCTCTTCCCAGTGTAGCCATTTGCTTCTCTGGCCACTTAACCCGCTGCCCTGCCAGGGCACCTTCACTCAGTGCCTGCCTGCTGTGATGCACTCATGAAGTACACCCTTTATCCGGAGCTGTGTAGCTCGCACTTCGCCTACGAGGACCCTAAGGCAAAAATCCTCCAGATAAATAAATAACAAAAACTCAGCCACATGTTCCTTCTCCCTGACTACTTCCCTTCCATCTGCAGCATTTTAATCTTTGTTAGTAATTCTTCTTCTTGGCTGTATCTTCTCTGAAATACATCTGTACTGTTTTATTCTTCAAAGTCAATAAATTAATAGTTAGTGAAATTTCTGAAATGGCTGGTCATGAGGTGAGCTTGATCTCACTAGTACACAGCCAAAACTGCCTGACACCACTTGCTGAAAAGGGACAGAGTTATCACATATGCTGAGTTTCCTTGGAGAGACCGTAAAGATGCTTTCTAGAAAAGAAGACAACTGCATATACTGCTCAGACAGTAAAAACAGAAATGGGGGATAGAAAAAATAATGTAAAATCTACCCACTGCTGTTAAAGTCTTTCTTATATTTATTTTTAATATTTTCCTCATGACCGTTCAAGTTCCTTAACTTAATATGGTTCATTTGTAAATGGTAGTGTGGCTTTTGTATTGACTTGAATATTATATATTTGGCATATATAACCTATAGCTCAGCAAATGGAAAACAAAAAATAAGGCATGAAAAATCATCTGTTGCACAAAAAAATGCACATCAATGGATTTTGATCATGACACATAGTTTTAACAGTTACAGAAGCAGTATTTCAACAATGTGATTCTCAAACTGTGTTCCACAGACCACTGGTGGCCCATGAAATTGTGTGACATTACTTGCCAGGGATACCAAGGAATACGTTGGCTACAAGCCTGCTGGTGTGCATGCACAGAGCTCTGTGAAATACTGAAAGCCTAACAGTGACATGCAGCTTTAGACCACGGACAGATTCATGGCAGTTCATAAACCCACAAACATCCAAACGCGTAACCAAGTGTAAGTTTGTAAAGCAAGTACAGACTGGCTTAATACAGCATTCCAAGCACTGTTTAGCCCTGATCATCTTTATACTGACTCTTCATGAAGCCAGTTCATGCTGCTTTCCAGTATGAGATATTCATTTATACCAGTAACTCTTAGTAAAAGGTACACTTCAAGCCCTCACCACAATTGGTGAGGTAGCAGGTAGATCATCCCTAGACTCCCAGCTTCCAATTTCAGGCAGTATTTAGCTGTCAGACATTTCCAGGGAAATGTGAGCCCAGGGTGACCAAAGCAGTTACTTCTATCTACAGAGCACTTGGGACAGTTACCTTACTGCCTTATTCATTTCTGTGAGGTGTTAACTTGGACACCCAGAGATGGTAATTTAGATGTCACGAACTACTTATGTAAAAAAGATCTGTATGTTTTGCTGTGAGTGACATCTCATCTCAGTGTCACAAGGGGGAGATAGGTGGATGATAATGCCCCTTACCTGTTTCTTCCTCCATTAAAAAAAAAAAAAAAAAAGCATAGTGATACAGGGAAACACCTAGAAAAGATGCAAAGTCATTTGTTTTATTGATGATTATTTTTCAGTTTTCAAACTGTAAGAATGTATTGCACCTGGTGCTGTACAACTGATGAGCCATTCCTCAAAAAGCTTGTAAAGAACAACAGAGCTATCCACAGAAAGGTGGGCTAATACAATCCTGGGCAATATAGCAGTCCGTGACTTAAAGTTTTGCTCATTTGCATAGTGTAAAATGATTGTCAGTTCCCCTTAGCTGAACTTGGTTTGAAAGCTGGAAGTGTACCACTGCCAGCACAAGCTGGAGAGCAAGTCAAAGACAGGATAGAGCTGTGTAACTTATCACAAGGGTAGGAAACAAGCAGAAGCATAGATTCTCCTATGCAGAAAAGTAGTACCTGCTCTCTCCTCACCCTGATTCCCAGTTCCTGTTAGGATGAGAGTCTGAAGGACTACATTTTGGGAAGAAATGAAGAATAGTAGAAGCTTAAATAAAAAGACAAAACTCCTGTTAATATAATTGGAAAAGAGTTTAACTACTGCATTGATGATGTAATTTCAAAGGAGTGCTGCTTCTCAGAGGTGCATAGTTAAGTGTAAGACTTAGGGAAGGAGACCAAATTCAGTTTTAGGACATCATTAGTTCACATTCCATGGAAATTCCTTCTGGCCACTTATTCAGACCAATGAAGAATCAAAAAAGCAATACACAGACTGTTACTTAGGCCATCACTTGAGTGTTTCAAGGCTATAACTTATAGATGTGATTTACCCCACCCCCCATCCCATCCCACAGAAAACTTGTGATTTTATGTGCTTTTTTATGCATGTATTAAACAAATGGCACAGCTGAATAGCTTTTCTTAAAAACTGGACATTCACCAAAAAGAAGTTTGCCAGCACAGACAATTAGGCTTTCTTCTTTTAACAATAGATTGACTGACTGGCACATTTGAAATGCGAGCGTATTTTTTATTCCTCCGTTCACCCTTTGAGCTGATAAACATGAACAATGGGAAACAGCTGGGACAGGAAAACATTTTAGTTTGTATTTTCAAAGCAAGCAAGAAATAAACCCATCAGTGGGAGCCAGATCACATCTTCTGCCTTAGTGGTAGTCAGCAATTGGGGGGAAAAATACGATCCATATTTTTAATCAAACATTACATATTTATTAATGTGCAGCTGGCCTATTGTGTGCATGATTTTTTTTCTTTAATGCTGCGCTGCGTCCGACAGCCTGACATTGTTCTGTAACTGACATTACTCTATAAGGATCTGGAAATGCACAGATTTAATAGGAATCATTGAGACAATTGCTTTCTGTATTATTAGGTCTGTGTGACGTAGGTACCATCTGAAATTCAATTTTAGAAGAAAAATAAGATATTGTTCTATCAAGACAATTTTGTGCACCTGTGATACAGTAAGACTATACACCCCCGCCCTCCTATTTTCCTCCTCACTTGTCTAACTTTGTGGCCATTTAATGATACACGCCATTCTTTTATTAAAAATGTTTGGGCAAATGTATTTTGATGCTTATTGAGATTAAACTTTCAGTACATCTCCCTGGTAGCAAAGGTTGGGCTGTTCATTAGTTGGAGGTTTGGCCTTGTCAGGTTCCATTGACTGTTGGCTAAAAGGATCACTTTATCATCATTTGTCTGCAATGGAGACAGTCTTTATTCAGCCTTGATTCCTCTGGGGTCACAGCTGTCATAACTCCACTTGCTTTATAATGCAGACCCCAGTTTCACAATCCCCTTAGGTAATTGTCTAAGAGATTCTGTTTACCTTAATATAGGTTACGTTACTTAGAAAGAAATACAAGGGAAAGGAAGGGACAATATTGCTTAAAATACCATCTTCCTAACCTACTGCTTGGGATCAATCAATTGGAAATGATGTTGAATGCAAAAGGGAAACATATGGTTTTTTCCGAGTTTACTCTCATCGTTTATTGCCAAATGTCTATACAGAACCCTCAGGTCTGTTTTCCCACTGGTGAAAGTTGAGATAACTCCATGCGTTTCACAAGGCTATGGTGTTCTGGAGAACAAGACCTTCACTTGCTTTTGTATTTGAGATCCTGCATCAAAAAGAAGTCTGGGAGAGTTCAGGTTTGTCTTAATTTGTTCTAGGGGATTACTTTGGCTTTGGGATTTGTTAAAGCACACTAAAAACTTGTAACACAATGTATG
Source organism: Chauna torquata (assembly GCA_013399475.1). Lineage (NCBI taxonomy): Eukaryota > Metazoa > Chordata > Aves > Anseriformes > Anhimidae > Chauna > Chauna torquata. The sequence goes on along the minus strand of VXAL01008077.1, from coordinate 58,055 downwards.
TTTTCCTACATGTTTTCCTACATGTTTTCCTACATCTTTCAAACAGTTTGTTTGCTGAAAAATATAGTTTAATTCAACCTGAAACTGTAAGTTTGACCTAAGGTCAAAGATACTAAGCAGCAAGGAGAAAGGTATGCTACTGCTGCTCCTTCTTTTCCAACAGGGCACCCAGCCAGGGGCTCTGAGGAGAGTCTCTCTTCGATGGAGCTAATCCAGTTTTACAGCTCTTGACACAGGAACTGGAAATGAGACAACTTCCTTCAACATGAGGCCACAGAATTAGTCTGTCTCCATTTGGTTTCGTAAAACCTGAAATGTTTTAGAAAAAGTGGAACAGCTCCATCATGGTATTGCAATAAGCTCATTTTTTACTGCCTCAGTAGCTAATGCATATCCCCTGCAGGTTAGATGCTGGCTTTTGCAGAACCGGAACCAGCTTGACATCCAAGAGGAGAGGGGCTAACCGGTTTCAACATTTGGTCTTCTTTAAAATTTCCATTAAACAGTGACAAAAACAAAAAATCAGAGTTTCATTTTTCTCACTGTTGATACTGCTTTTACAAACATTTCTAAAATCTGCTGGCTGTATCAGTTCCTGTAAATAAGATGCTCACACTTCTCGTGTTTTTTATTTTACATCTTTTAAGGACTACGCAGAAACTTCTGAACGCTTCATTTAAAGTAGTTGCCCTAGTATGTTAGTAGCCCTACCAATGAAGCATTGCTTTTCACTGTTTGTTTTCAATAGGAAGAATGATGTTGCTAAAGTGTTTCTGAAATGCGCACAACAGAGGCAGTTCTGAACAAAAAGTCTAACTATAGAATTATATGGGTCAAGACAGAAACTTATTTGCAGGTAACTCCTTAAGGAGAGACATTTCACAGACTTTCATCATTAAAAGAGGTCTTAATGTAAAGAAAACCCATAATGAAAAGTAAACAACCTGTGTTGGGAGCCTGTCCTTCAAGGAGGGTAGCTGCTTTGGGAAGTTGTACTTTCCTTTGCATTTGTGGAAGTTTGTGGAAGTTCAGAGCCACACAATGGCCTCACATCTTCCCCTTCAGGAGGCTCCAAACACCACTGCCTCTCCACAATTCACTGACTGGCTCTTTGTTTTTCAGACTGTTTCTTGAATGAGTGACTGTATTTTTTTAAACAATACATACACTCTAACAGCAGCATATTCTTACAGTACAGTTTCTTTCAAAATCCTCTCAGTCATATCTTGTGCATGCATTTGTGCACTAGCAGGTGTTGAATTTCCCAGCCAGTATCTTAACTAAAGGTTGAATTTCATTTAAGCTTCTCATTCAATGCCAAAACTCACTGCACTGTAATATCTTAACTACTGTTGGAGGTTGATAAGCAAACAAGGAAATGGAGCTGTAATGCTGTGGAAGGTGATGTTACCCTATAAATATTAGATTTTCTTCCTTTTTTACTATTCTCTCCCAAATATTTTCCTTATAAGAAATTAACCCAAAACTGTTACAAGGAAAATAAACATGACATACCAGGAAAAGAAAACAAAAAAGTGAAGCAATCTTTTTGAATGGTTGCATAAAAACAGGGTATAAATGCCTGTTTCTAAGGGTACTGCTGAACCATCCATGAAAAGAGCCTTTAAGACAACTCATCTTCCGAAGGAAAATATCACTAGATATAGTGTCGATCATTAGGTGGACTATAGTGCATTCGTCTGCTTGTACCCCACTTTGATTAGTATACAGCAAAGATGGCCACAAGCACTCAGAAAGTTTTATTGAGGTTTAAATCTTCATCAAATGATGTAAAGGGGCATTGAATGAAGATTTAGAACTCTATAAAGCTGCTTGGCAGTGTCTGTGGCAATCTATGCCACATAAAAACTGAAATGCTTCTACTTTGTTATTGAAACATTTCTACTGTAATTCCTTAATATTAGGTAGCAGCCACAGTGTTGGGACATAACCGCATCTGGGAGTATTTCTCTTACTGAGGAGCTTGCCTGTTATCAGTTGTGTGGGATATTATAGAACATACACAGTGTTGATGTTTAGGAGATAATGGAAGAGGAATTGTTACTGCAATTACATATTATTATGCTTTTCAGAAGATAATGTGGGTTCATTCATGTGAGTATTTTGAACTAGCAAATACCCTAATTGCTTACATGTCTGTTACAATCCTAAATCCAGTCGACACATCTGATGTACTGTTTCTTTTTTATCTGGCCAGTTGCACACGTACTCTTTACGATTTCCCTCAGACCTGTGTGAACTGTGCAAACAAGGAACACAAATATCCGTGCATTTCCTTTCCAGTTTTGGCCTAAGTAAACACCCAGGAAAAGAGAAAGACAGAGCACTGTAACCAAGTGCTTTTTTTTCCCCAGGAATACAGAATTAACTTGTGGGAGAGCAGGGTAAGTGCAAATGATCTGATTATGCTGTAATGATAAATTTATGAAATGAAGAGCGTGTGTATTGTTTCAACTGTCCTTTCACAACATACTGGGTCGACAGAGAATATGTGGCAAATTATTCACCCGTTCACTTAACCAGAAAACAAAGGGAGATGATTAAGAAAAATCAGTATTCTGAAGCAGTAATCAAACTGACCCAGCCAAGGAGTGATGAAGAATGGTAAGCCCAGCCAAGAGATGCTGCAGTTGTCTTGCTTTATAACCATAGGTTTATGGGCAGCATTGTTTCGCAGACTCTCCTGCAGCAGCAAGCAGGGAGATGATAGAGATAACAACAGATAGCTACAAGGGAACAGCACTGTGCCTGTGGTATTCTCATGTCCACATTCAGTGACAGAAAATGTTTGGAGAAAAGATGTGTGCTTTTATAAATTCTTGCTTAATAATCCACTAGAGGGAGCTTACGTATAACCTCTGCTAGGCCAATTATGTTGAAGAGTTTGTTTTTGCGTAATTAACGAAGATGAGGTAGTTATGAGGGGGATACCTGTACTGCTATTCTCTTCTCCATCTGTCTTCTTGGAGCAGAGAATTTTTGGTGTCTCCAGTTCTAACCAGAAGAACTATTTGCTTTTCTCAAGTCGAAGCAGTGTTCTGATCGGCATTGGCTGGGATTCACTTTCATCATCGACAGACTCAAACCTGAGAAACAGCAGCCACTGTTGAGGGGCATATACACTTATGATGGTAAAAGCAATAGCAAGGTTTAACTTTCCCTATTGTCTGTCTTTGCCTATTTTAATTCTGACTGTAAAACAATAATTCAGTCTCTATTTTTCCCTCAGAAGAAACAGGAAAACAAGATGAATTGCAGATGCTGTTTCCTTTTTCTTTCAGTAAGACAAGGCTTTCAGCGCAGTGCTTGGCTGGGACTGCTTGCTTTCCAAGTGGAAACTCTGTCTTCATTCTCTGGGAGGGATTTGGTATAAAATTTGGTGTCTTTCACAATATTTAAAAAGCAAACAGCTTCAAGTATTTGCTATAATTTTAACTAATAACAGACATTTAATTCTGTCATATTAGAAAAATGAACTTTAATTTAGTAACAAAGATCCAATTGCAATTAAAATTCTGGCTAAATCTAGAGATAGCACACTTTCAAGCTACATACCCACAGACTACAGTCTAGCTAAGTTGTCAGATACACTATCAAAAAGCTTATAAAACTTGAAATTGCTGTATCCTTTACACTCATTTTGTTGCCTTTTCTCTTTCTATTTTTTTGGTGGAAGAGAAAACTTATGACTACACTTCAGCTGTCACTAGCTTTCAAGGTTATACTGATAGGAATGAGACACATATTCCTAATCTGCATACCAATGCATTGAGAATGCAAAGGCAGGCTTTTTGCCATTGAATAGATGATGATAAGGTCTTAACTCTTTTGAATTTTTTGTGTTGTACTTGTATTATCATATGATTTCTTAAGCCAAGGATGAATATGTAAATTTCTTGCCACTGACTTGCTCCAAAATAATGGACATTACACTTGCACAGTGGCAATTCAGAGTGTAAAATTGATTAATATTTGTTTTCAAAATGACATGCAATGATATATGGATCCTTTTACAACTTAAATTAATACTTTAAAGAGATGAATGGTCTCTACAGAGGATGTTAAAGTTCAAGCTGAAAAATTTGCATATTTATATTACAACCAACTGATAATAATTGTCGAAACAGAATGTAATGTGGTTCGTTTTTCATTTTAATCTGGTTGTACTCAAACACAGGACCTCATTAACTTCCAGCAACTAATACAGCATTATCAGTCCCAGTAAAACAGGCTTGCCTTGAATTTATGAATTTCAAAGACTATTTCCAGTGGTGAATCACTGTTAAACACTGGGTCAGCCACTAGCACTAGCACTCCATGTCATATGCCACAGAAGCACGAAAGTTACGTGGGCTAAAGTGCTTGAGAATCCCATGGCCAGTTATCTACTTGCTAGCTGACATTTGGAGTCAAAATTAAAGTGTGATGAGGATAGCTTGCCTTTGATGGCTCACTTAAAGACAAAATTTTGCTCTGAATGACCAAAGTCAGGCAACGCAACTCCATGCATTTCCTAGGTTAGGTAAGAGCTTTTAACAGTAAAAAAGAGCAATAGATCGTCCCTTAAGATACATGTTTTATATAAGGAAAAGGCAGAACTTTTCACAGAGAAGACACGAGAACTCAGAAGGCATTAAGGCTACAGCTCAAGTAAATTGAATTCAGTCTGGGTTTAAATAGCAATAGCAACAGAATTAGTAGTATATTGCTTTTCTGAGGACAGGAACATAAAATAAGCGTGCCATCACCATGTCCTAGGGAAGACATTGGTCTTCAAATTTGTATTGCATTACAGGCATTCTTGTACCAGATGTGTCAGGAAAATGTATCTCTCTGAAAGAATGAACAGGAAACAAGTAACTTCACGGATCTTTGAATTTCTTGTTGTAAAATGGATATTGAGTCTTCTAATAATGGTGCTTAGTTCTTTAGTCCACTACAAGTTGATGGTTATAAAAAGAAGAGATATTGCTTACAATGCAAACTCTCCAACTCTTCTCATTTTTCCATATATGTTAAGTAATAATTAAAAGATAGTGCAATTATCTCCATGAAGAAAATAACTTTGAAGAAAATAATAAACTATTTTTCTTTGTAATCTCAAATTTTGACAACTAAGCTGATCTGATCTGTGGTATTGAAATTCCACAGGCATAAGAACTCACACTGACCCAGATATTTTCACCTGTTCAAGAGGCTGGTGTACAGCCAGTCTGGTAGGATTGGACAGCAAATGTAATTTTCTACTATAACAGCTAAAAATAACTAAGGGCTGCTCTTGACTCCAAAGCGCTGTCTGACAGTTGGTAATATCTGGAGTGTAGATACATTTGCAGTTTCCTAAGGATATTCTGACAGGGAAGAGGGTAACGTTACTAAACTAACTTCCTGTAGTCCAGATGTTGTCTTTATACAAAGAATAGGTCAGTTAGGTCAGCCCTATGGCTGCTTTGTGCAGTCCTGGGAAAGTCTTGAGAAGTTGAGAAAGAGAGGAGGAACATTCAGAAACTCTGTAAAGAAAGTGAATGTGCACATTGCTAACGAGAATAACAAGAACTTTTACTTAAATGAATGAAAATCTCTAAAATGTCAATACCTAGAATTATTATTTCCTATGAAGACATCCAGACTTCCCATTATAATCTCACAAAGAACTTGTGTGAAGGTCTTCCTATCAGCTGTTAAATACCTGGAAGACAACCTGTTCCAACTGCACAGTGGACATTCAGTTGTTGGAGCTTTATAATGTTGTAAGAATGAAATCTTAGCATGCTCCTGGCAAAATCAGTGCAGAGAACAGGCCAGTGAGATGCCTTGTTGACTGCCCTCGCTTTATTGAACAAGCTGCGCTACATCCAGGCCACTACAAAATTTAAAAATTAATTCAGAAAAAGAACAGACAAAGCAGTAAAATACAAATTCATCCATTCTACATCTTGGTCACTAAAGTATGACTAAATAATTGATTTTCATGATGAAGGGAATGTACCTTCCTATATAGCTCTGTACTGGGACCTGTACTATATAACATACACATAACTGACTTGGAAAAGTGGAGCAGTGCATAGTCCGGTGACAATTTCTTGGTAGTACAACATTGTGTAGTCAAAACTTAAACTGATCATAACTTGGAGAAGAATATCTGAGCAACCTGGTAAGAAAATGGCTGAAGAGATGAGATGGTGATAAAAGAAAACATTGCATAGTTGTGGGGAAGGAAGGAGAAAACAATCCGCCAAACTAGAAATACAGTACGGGGGATAATTAATTATCACTTAGCACAGTAAGAGAGTCAGTATGGACAGTAAACATTAACTCAACGATTAGGCAAAGAATGGAAGAAACATTATAATACACAGCACTCCCATTTCTTGAATACTTTGCAGTTGCTCCATCTCAAACGTATTACAGAATAGTATAGCAAAAAGCGACAGAGACGAGCAATATTTTGGAATGGTTTCTGAAAAATTAAATAGATAGGATTCCTTTGATTAGGGAAGAAAAGCTTGAGGGAGGATATGAGATGAGTCTATAAAAACATGTGTTACTGTGGAAAAGACGAATTGGTAATAAACACCATTTCTCATACTACATGAAATTAGGGAGCAAACAGTGAAACCATAAAGCAGTAGGTAGATAGCAAACAAAAAGCATTCATTTAGATGGTTCCTATTTAATTGAAACAGACTTCCATACAATATTTGGATGTTAAAATTGTGTGTGGCTTCAGAAGGTGTCTTGAGAAAATTCAGGCAAGAAATGTCCATCAAGGACTATTAAATGTGAAGATGCAGATGTATATAGCAGTTCCTGAACTCCAGATTGCCGGAAACAGTGAGAATACAATGAAGAAAGCTTCACCTTGGTAGCGTCAGTCTTATGCTTTTTTTTTTTTTGCAAACATCTGCAGGAGGCAGGATGTAAAGATGTTTGCACAGAGCATAGCTGCTGTGCTCTGCTGGACTGACAGAATGGCAGCAGCAGCAAAATCAAGAACTGGAACATAGGAATACTTGTTCTACTGTAATCACAGCTAAACAGATCACAGAATATTTCGGTGTCCAATCCCACCAAACATACTGGCAAATTTTCTTACTGTAGAAAAATTCTTAGCCAGTGAAACTGGGCATTTGTAGTATAAATTCTGGCAATCCCTATGAGGCAATAAGGGTGAGTTAAACTATCAGAAATATATATTTACACATGGAAATTGTTAGCGATACTGCTCATCTTTTCCCTAGAGACAGCTCCATTGCAACAGTCTTGGAAAACACACGCGCACGCACACACACACACATGCACAGAAACAATCAATAGATACACTTTGAAAGCCTGTTATACCATGTTGTGCTTCACGGATTTTGATAATATCAATCATAATTGAGTTAGATATAATCCATCTGACTTTCAGTGTGCTGGGGTCAGCAGGGGACGCAATGCCTCACTTCACATCAATTACCACATATAGTAAGATGGTGGTAAGCAATTCCATTTGATAGTTTGCAGCTATAAATAATTATATGGCAATAGCAGTAAAGTTGGCTCTTGGGCACAATACAGAATCATGAATTTTCATTTACTTATATCTCAGAAGCTGTTAGGCCTACTGGTTTGAAATGTGAACCCCTGATTAGCTATATCAGTCTTTATATTAATGGAGTATATGCAGCTGGTAGATGCTTTTGAATGAACATTTTATGCCTTCCCTTATTTCATATGAGAATATTTTCATTACAGATAGGACCAAATGATACATAAGGACTGATTAGAAATTGCTATGACAAAAGAAACTTGGTTTCATGCTCCTTTAATAACATGTTCCATCTTTCATTCAGTTTAGGGTCTGCTCCATCCAAGTCTCTGTGGAGTTTCAGTAAGAAGATGCTTTTTACATGCTGTATAATAAATTCTCAGCAATTTGAAAGCATACAGAGTAAAGCAGGTTTATTAATCAGAAGAGTAGTGCAGAAAGGCTGTAAAAAAATCAGAGACTTTTTTACTTCCTTGCTTTGGCTGGATACCTGTTCCTTTTAAAGTTGTATTATTTATGAAATATTCTGTGTTTTAAGTGCATCAGTCAACAGAGACAGAGTGGACACAGATATGAAGTCAGATCAGGAATAAGGCAGGAGCATGGGAAGGAGTTTGGCTAATTTGAATTTGAAAGTCATAAAAGAACCAGGTTGAGCCTAAGGAAAGCTGGAGAAGTACAAGAAGAAGATGACAATGAAAAGAACTGGAAGAAGTATCAAAGCCCAATCTTCCTAAAAGATATGCGGGTATCTCCATGGATCATAAAAACACAACAGAATTCACATGATGTTTTAAAAGCAATATGGAAGTAGGGGCTGGGAAGATATAAGATATTCTGAGAATTAGATAACATTTTCCTTAAAAAAAAAAAAAAAACCCACTTCTCTGCTTATAGAAATTCTAAAATCAAACCTTTCTCTAAAGCTGATGAGTGTTTTGGGGTCTGTGTGTTCACTGCTACACATGACATAGATAACAAATGAAATACTCTAATAAAGTAATATATTGGATGCATTTTTTAGATTTGAAGTTTACAGAAATTTTGAGAAACATCTACTACAGATGATAGCTTTTATAGACTGAGAATGTGGTTCAAAAGGAGCAAAGAATCACAACCTCAGTATTTGTCCAACGGAAACATATATTTTTGACACTTCTAAAAATCAAGCTTTACAGCACCTTAGGGAGAGTGTCATGTCTTGTTGAAATAATTCTGAGACCCTCTGCAAACCATACTGTGATTCCTAAATTTTTGTGTTACCAGAAGGTGGAAGAGGCTGTGAAGGTGAATCATATCTGATCTGTGGTCATTTGGTCATGTACAACATATTTCTGGGAAGAAAACACCTATCACAACTAGCAGCTTCTGTCATTTACCACACTCCACCAGTGGTCACAGAATGAATATGGGAAACATGTCACTTTCTCTCCTAGAGATTTCTGTGGTGGAGCATGGGCAGATTTCACCGGTGAGCATATTTTCAGAAGCAAGTACACCACACGCAGGTGTTGCAGAGCACTCACACAGGAACCAGATCCCAGAGTGCTGATGTGAAATGGGGTAGATGTGGCTATGCAATGCCAGGAGGGATTTAATAGTCAAGAATTGAAAAAAGATACCTCACCAGCAAGATGTTGCCACGGGATCTAGATTTTAGGAATGAATCTATCTTTCTTTCTTTCACCCTGACCTCAAGACCAATTGTGAAAACTATTAGCATTTTGGACAGTAAGGAAAATCAAAAAAATGTTCAGTAACCTGAGAAAGAGTTCATTTAGGAAGAAGTCTTCTAACCAAGAGGAAAATTAAATACATTAGTGATGTCACAGGCATTTGATCAGGAGTTAATGATTTGAAAGAAAGGCAGATTACATGTTCCAAAGGAATGCATGGCTGTCACTAACACTAGCTGCATCACTAAAAACCATTTGAATAAAAAAGGGAAGGTTTGCTGGATGATCAAGACTATATCCTTAATTATGATTTGATAGGGTGGATCTAATTTTAGTAATGCAACCTGTATAAAAACAATGCAACCATGGCTTTGGGAGGCCCAGGTCACAGCCTGCAGAGCAGCATCTTGCTCATCAGAGAACTGGTATTTAGCAGCATGAATTGAACTGCAATCAACAAGGAGCCTGATTTGTGTTCTAAATTGGTCTTTAGCAGCATGATCTGAACTGCAATCAAGGGAGAACTCTGAGCATTTTCTAAGGGGAGCAAATGGATAGTTTCCAATCTCATTACACAAAATATTTGTAACAGTTTAAATTAGATTGGAAATGATCCTAAATTATTTTTACATGAGATCTTTAGAAAGAAAACTTCTAAAAAATATTTCAGAGGAGAGATCTGCACAAATGTAAAGGTTCTAGCAAAATTTTCTCTCTGAGTGTGCCCTTTATAATTTTCTATAGTGTAAAAGAAAAAACATCTGAAAACCCATTCTAATATAAGTAGGTATTTTGCATCTGTTTTTTGTTGTTGTTGTGTTTATTTGTTTTTGTTTTGTTTTGTTTTTAATCTGTTCTTCCATTGATTTCTCTGTCGTATAGTATGCTGCAACACTTGTGTGGGTTGGTGGCTTTTTTTTTTTCCTGCAACATAACGCTTCCCAGAAAATTGCAACACATCTTGTTGATAAGAAAGGTATATTGCCTTAAGGTTTCATAGGTTAGCTTCCTGATGTCACTGCTCAGAGTACTAAAGAATATAGGATAAAGTAATAATCCCTAGACATAAATATTATTACAGAATATGGTGGCCTTACCATGAACCTGATGCACTGTGCTTCATCGCAGTTGGCACTGTTTTCCCTGTAATTATGTCATCAATCCAATATTATACCCCAAAGCTGATATTTCACAATATTCTCACAATTGAATATTTTAACAACCACCTCCCATGCTGGTTTTGTACATTTTGTGTTTGTCTCATGTTTTCTTTTTCTCCTAACTCGATCACAGCCAACGGTCAATTTGAAGATCTGGCTACCCGGCCTGTTGCCATACCTTTGCATATTCATGAGTAAAATCTTTCCATATCCACATGGCAAACCTTTCAAACTGTCATAAGGAAGAAATAATCACCTTTTCTTTAAAATCTAACAAAGGCCACCAGAGCTGTGTTCTTTGTATAATAGTTAACATTGTCACTAGTAATCAATTTATTTTACTGGTAAAGACAGTATTCTCATGACAAGTCAAAGACCTTTGGAAACAGTACATCTGTGCCTGCTATTTAAGCACACACAGACACAAAGAAGCAGAATATATTAGAAACAAAAAATATGTCAGCTTGTATAATGGTCCCATTGTTTGCTCCACCAGAGAGGGATTGTGCCATAACATATGAGGCTGAATGTGCTTTTCTTGTTCTCCAGCCTTCATAATAAAGTATTTGATGCAACTACTCTAATCACATGGAGAAGATGCGGATGTTAGCTGTCCTTCCTTTCACTGCTATCCCTGCTGCCACAAGAAATGTATTTTTATGAATATTACAAAACCCAAACAGCAAATTGATGGAATCTTGCTTTAATGTGCTAGTTTTAATAGCAAGTGCTTTGATTCACACTTGGCTGAACATGAGCCCACTCTGTCAGAGACTGAAGGTACATTACTGCAGGGTTCAGTAAATGACACCTGTATTGTGGCTTCTCCATTAGGCTGCTTAGTCATTTTATGTTGGATAAACAGGTAAAGAAAATGCAGGGAGACTAGCATACACCCACAGCCCTATGCAAACATACTAAATTCCTCTGGCGAGCACTGTACCTGTTTGCAGTCCTGTGCAGCATCTTCTAATGGGTAGTGCCCACAGTTTACAGGAAGATGGGTTTCAGAGGTGTAAGAAGAGGTAGAATAGGTCAGTTCACTCACTTGTAACGCTTCACTTCCTCCTGAGCAGGGGAAGTCTAATGTGCAACTTCAAACACGGTGACCTTAAGTAACAAGCAGCACATTGACCCTTAATTACACAACATGGACTCTAGAATTATCCAGTGCTAAAACAGCTCATCCAGCTCAATCTTTTCATTCCTACTCACTTATCAGTGCTTGGTAAAGAATGGTAAACAACTTCATAAAAGAGAAGGAAAGGGGCAGGAATAACTGCAGAAAGGACTATGATTTGTGAAAGGGGCCAGAGGCAGAGAGAAGTTCCGGGGCCACCACACTGCAGCAAGCGCCATTCTCTGCTGACAGGCAACAAGCTCCTTGACAAGTCTGCCTCTCCTCTGGCTGTGTACACAGCTCTGCACTGTCATATATTGCTGGAAAGCTCATAATTTTTCTGTAATTGGAAAAAGAGGCCCTCTGTAAGACAAACAGGACAGGGAAGCATTCATTTATCACAGCATAGTTTGCTTTAATACAGCTACACAGCACATGTCTTAGAAGCAGCAGCCTCAATCCTAGTTCTACCTATGGGTGCACATCTCGTGCAGTTGTACAGCAGCTCCTGAATTACAGGACTTTCAAGATACCTGCTTTGTGAGACTTAAATGTGTCCTTCCCAGGACATTTGGAAGAAACATAAGAGCTCTTTTCTGCCAGTCTAGACTTGGAATGAAAGGACAGGGCAAGCAGATACTCTTCTATTTTCCTTTCCTGGAACTCATTAATTGCGCTATGACATATATGCATAGATCTCTATGAGAATATTGCATGTGGTTAAGCACAGAGGGCTTAGCAAATCTGTGGGTTCCATGTTAAATTATCAGGTTTTATACTTTTTTCCTTCTGGAAACCAAGCAGACTTTGTGTGCACGTGAGTCAGCTACTGCAGAAAGCCATGGTGCACCAACATCAACTTTATACCAACGCTAATTAAATTGAACAGACTAAATATTGCCTGCTGCAGCACACAGCCACTAGGAAACAACCAGAAGTAGAATCAGAGATGCAATTAAAAAGGTCTGTTGAAAGTACCTGCTATTATGCTTCTAGATCCATGTGGCCATTAATGTCTGGCATGAGCAGAAGGGGCCTGCAGTGGTTAGTATAATGGCTGAAGCTCCTCGGGACCCATTAACAACCTCTGCAACCCTTCCCCCAGAAACTGGACATTGTAACAGAATTCCTACATCTCAAAAGCCCACTCTGTAAACAGAGATGAAATCTGAATATTCAAACCTTTGGCCCTCCTGCTGAGCACAGCTGAGCCTGCTGCAGCTTAACTTCAAAGGCAAGAGAGCCATGAGAAAGGAAGCATGGCCTTACAGTGACTTGACTCAGCACTGGTGCCTGGCGAAGCTATATGACTATTGTGTGTGCACTATTAAACAGAACCGTAATGTACACAGCAGATCTTCAGCTTTGGAAAAACAGACTCAACATTTGGCTGTTCTCATGCAGGGTCAAATGCACCTAATAATTACTTGACTGTTAATTTGCATTTCAAAAGCCAAGCCAGCTCTGAATATATTACTGCCATATTATAACTAACTGTGGGCTAGGTAACAATTCAGGCTACGCAGTGAAGGTAGGACACAAACTTCGCATATAGTTTTACAGAGGTTACTTTGCCTGGGACCAGGTACTCCAGGCCATGGAGCCTTTGAATCCTGGAGCAGGTGGGTGGGACTCTGCAGAGGACAGCTGTTGCCCCCACTCGCCTGGTCTGTGCAGGGAAGCCAGGGCTGAAAGCTGCTGCTGGCCAAGGATGGAAATTCTGATTCCTGAGGCACAGGAGTCAGGCTTGCACAGCAATATACAAGACCCTGGTGATTTAAAAAAAAAAAAAAAACTGCTCAGAGATTTGGAGATCCAGCTGCAGTTCCCTGTATTGCTTAATTCTGAATCTGCACCTTCTGTATGCCAAGCATGTGGTCAAACCAGTGGGCAGTTCAGAGGAGGGCAATCGGTGGTGGGTTCCATTGACTTGACAGTGTTCTGGTTTTCCTCCTCCCCATCCCATTCTGCCATGAAACAAAAGAATCTTTCCCCCAAAATATTTCCCAAAATTGAATGTTTGAGATTTGGACTTTTACTATTGGTAAATCAATACCCTCTTTGAGGGAGTAGGATAAGAAGATATCTTCATCTTACTGTGACTTCTGTGGATGCCTAGGGACTGTATCCAGTGTTTCTCTCCAGCACTGCAAGCAAGTATCTTCAGTGACGCCTTAACACGCTTAAGCTCATCTCTACTGAACATGCATGAAGGAGCCTGGGGCACTTCCTGTGAGAGCAAAGTTTCTTTCCACAGGAATGACCAGACAGCTCCCACTTAAGCTGGATGCTGTGCAGAAAATTATTTGTCCATTTGTTAGGACTGCCACTTTTACAATCTCGCATCTGAGAGTAAGATTCATTTACTTTTTCTTTTCTCTTTTAAAAACACCACCTGAACTGTAATCTCTTTGGATTGCGTAGTGGATTTACTTGTTGCTTCTTTTATCCTTAATGGGAACACACACATTTATCTTTTGGTCACTTAAAATTTCTGCTCTCTCTCTGAGCTCTCAGACTGATTCATGTTGTGTCCTGTTAGCTAACATTTTCTAATTATCTCTACTGCAAGCCCTCTTCTAAAAGATAAAATTATAAGAGAATTTGTGTGATCTGTGTCCAAGTATCTCAATATGCCCTTGTCAGGCTGTAACAGCATCATTGCCTCTCACTGAGTGCAGTGGATCTCTGAAGTCTAGATAGTAGCAATGGAAATGTGGGCTGGTAACACATTGATAGGTCCAATTTTTCACTGTCAGTGAAAGCATTTTTATTAAGCAGATACGTTAAAAGTGAAAGGTTTGCAAGAACATGCAGTGTGGTGAGTTGCAGTTGGGAAAACCATCTTAACATTGAAAGCAGGCGCAGAAGTCTATCCTCATGGGTATCTTTAAGAATACAGATCTGTGATTAATCTCACTGGCCATTGTATGTCATATAAATGTCATCAAAAGCCCAGCATGTATCTGGCAGTAAAAATACCTGGTTGTTATTAAATAAAAGTGAGGCAACAATGATAGTTTTCTATAGTTCAGCACATTGCTTGTTTCATGGGTCACGAATTAGGGACTGGGAGGAGTAGGAGCAGGGAAGAAATGTTCATTTCAGGCCCTGATTCTGGGAACTTTTAAACCTTAATCTTATTTAACAGAGGACTTGTATGTATGAATTACGCATGTGCACAGCTATGTGTGCACTCAGGCACTTAAATATTTACTCAGTAAACTGTCTAGGTGGCGTTCAGCATTGTCTCAGTAAATGTTACATACTTACAACTAATCTGAACTGAAAATTCATATAATCAAGACAGATTCCTTAGCAGATAATATTTTAAAGAAGCAACAGGCCAAAACTTCAAGATCTGATGCAAAGAGACGTAAATAACAACAAGCCTTTGCCTTAGTACAAGTGAAAGAATACTTGCATTTAAAGGTCCTGGGTTGTGCCAAGGAAGACATGTATCTGCTTTTTTTTTTTTCAATTGCTAACCACCCTATTTGTTTATTTGTTTATCCTGCCAAGATTGAACACAACAAACTGAGTGACCATCGAAAAGCTCTGCTCTGTTAACAGCTCCGATAATTGCTCTCTCTAATGGAACTTCGAAAGCAGTGAATCAAAGAAAACTGTCACCTGTATCTTCTGTCATCTCTGTTGTGAAGAGACACTTCTTCATTGTGTTCAAAACATTTACTAAGACAGTAAGGAGGAAAAAGAGTGGCTGGAAAGATATTAGTGAGATTGCGACTACATAATTTATAGAGAAGCCAAAGTAGCTTTAGTTTTTGAGCTGATTAGTTACTGACATCATGGTTTTGAGATGGTTAATACAGTTATATTAAGCTCAACCATCCACTATTTGTTCAATGAGAGATTAAATATTTATTTTTAATTACTACCTATAAAACAAATTTATTCTGAAGGTGCTGTTAGTGCATTTACAAAGCATGCTTGATTGTAGCTCAGCTGATTAAAAAAATGTACTTAATTAGATAGATTAACAATTTATCATAGTTCTTACTAATTGAAAGCATTTTTTGTAATCCTAGAAGACAAGGCAAGGACTGAACTGGTATAGAAGAAGGACATTCTGATCAATCCCTTGAAGGAGTCCCGTCACATAAGGGATGAGACCTGTGATGACAAACCTGTCCTGCTACTAACCAGGCTGGCGTACAAACAAGGCTGATAGGCCATTCCACTCCTATTGGTCTTTTGTGGATTTTCTACACAGGGTGAATTTTGTATTCCATTAACACCCAGAAGGCTCAGATGCAGAGGCTATCAGTGCAATACATCAGTATCCAAAATTTCCAGTCTGTCATTAAATAAAGATACATTTTTGCAGAGGGAAGGTATGAAGTTCAACTCTGTTCACTTAGTCCTGTGAGGCTATACTGGTTTTATGTTCTCCAACTTTTCAATGTAAAGCAGTGTTCTTCTTTTAATAAGATACCACAAAAGTGAGGTGTTCCATGAGAGGAAAGAGACAGGGAAAAATATCTTTTTCAGTATGCACAAATTAATTTATTCAAATATTTTCATGAGATGAAGACATTAGAAAAGCTTGTGATTGCAGGTAAGCAACATCTAGACAGCTCACATGATATCATTTCAGGGTATTTCAAATACCTATTTTAAAAGCATATTTCATTTGAATTACAATGATAAATATTTCTATGTCAAAAGAGGCAAAGATTGTATTTTAAGGAATAAATATAATAACGTTTTACTTGTCTTCTCATCTGCGTTGGAAGATCACATAACTTAAAAAAATGGAAATTGAAATTCCTCAAAAGCTCTAAGAGTTAGTTACATTTTGTGTGAAACCAATCAAAGATGTTATCTATTATAGATTCATTCAAAAACTTTCTCTTAGTCATGGGTGATCACAGCATAAGTCCAGGTGCATCTACACCCTGAAAGCATAGTGAGAACTCATGAACACATGCAAATGCAGAATATCGCCAACTGTTCTACGTGAAAATATGTTGCAAAACCATGAGATATCCTTTCCTATGATATTAAAAGGTGTCTCTATAGCCTCATCTAGCTGTTTTTAGGGAGAGAATCTCTCTCATTATTACCTGATTTGTGACTTGGAGTCACTTCTAAATACAACTATCATTTTAGCTTAGCTGAAACTAATATTCACTATTAGGCACAGGTTAGCTAAAGATTTCATGATCTATTCCTACCATATCATAGACTGCTAGTTTTGATGAAGAGTACAAGTTGCATTAAAAATAAAGGATAATTCCTTTTAGCATTATTTCCCATTTAAAAAGGAAAAAAGGAAACTGACAATCAAAGCAAACCTGTTATATTTCCCTTGCTCTAATAAATTGAACTATTCTGATACAAAAAGATGAATTAATAACTTCTGTGCATCAGCATCAAAGTAAAAACTGTCTATGGAAAAAAAATAAGCCTTTTCCATTTGGATTGTGCTGATAACATTTATTTTTCTCTTTCCATCTGGAAACCCTGTGGGTATCATGAGAATTGTAGCAGAGCTGATTGGGGTCATGTGTGAGGGCACTGGGATCAGAGCCAATGTCACGTCCAGCCTCCTGCAGCTTCAGGAGCTCCCAGAGAGAGTGTAAGTACAAATCTGTGGCATATTGGGAAATGAGGGTGGTAACAACTAAGGTCAGTGGCCAGAGTGTTTTAAACAATCTTGGGAGCAGTGATCGGTTCTTAACCTGCAGCAGATACCTTGAATGCAGTTTCAATAAAGAATGGTGGTCTGTCCTGCAGGAATGATGCTCTAATCCTGTTACTTTATGATATTTGGGTACAATCATAAAAATACATGAAGCTTACAAATTGCAGGTAGAGAGCTTTCTGTCTTCATCTAGCACAGAAGTCAGATCAGCAGATTTCTTGCTTCCTGTCTATTTACTTGTTTAATAGCATTGCCAGGAAGGAAATTAGAAGACAACAAAACTAGTATTTTAACTATAGCGAGACTGAGTTTTCCAGCCCCCTATAGCAGTAGGAGTTTCCCCACACTGCTCTTGCAATGCCTCCCTGAGAATGAAAATGAATGTGGAAAATGTGCCAACTGTCTATGGTATATTTCATGTCATAAAACATGACTTGATTTGTCTCATATAAAATTTATATTGTACAGGAACTGTGGAGGAATATCTCAATTTAGCAAAGAAGGCAGTGAACCACAGAGCTGTCATGGTTTTGGCTGGGATAGAGTTAATTTTCTTCGTAGAGGCTCATACAATGCTGTGTTTTGGATTTTTGATGAAAATAGTGGCGATGTTTTTGGTTGTTGCAGAGCGGTATTTACATAGAGCCAAGGACTTTTTTTGCTTCTCGTGCTGCCCTGCCAGCGAGGAGGCTGGGGGTGCACAAGGAGCTGGGAGGGGACACAGCCAGGGCAGGTGACCCAGACGGACCAAAGAGATATTCCACACCATATGACGTCATGCTCAGACATAAAAGCTGGGTAAAGAAGGAGGAAGGGGGGGACGTTGGGAGCGATGGCGTTTGTCTTCCCAAGAAACCATTACGCGTGACGAGCCCTGCTTTCCTGGAAGTGGCTGAACACCTGCCTGCCCATGGGAAGTAGTGAAAGAATTCCTTGGTTTGCTTTGCTTGCGCGTGCAGCTTTTGCTTTACCTAGTAAACTGTCTTTATCTCAGCCCATGAGTTCTCGCACTTTCACATTTCTGATTCTCTCCCCATCCCACCTGGGGAGAGCGAGCGAGCGGCTGTGTGGCACTTAGCTGCCTGCCGGGGCTAAACCACAACAAGAGCTTAAAATATGCTGCTCAAGGTCACACAGCAAATGGGTGAGAGCTGGGACCCAGCCCCAGTCTCTGCTCTAGCTATGCATGGCTACCTTGTTAAAAAGGCTAGTACGTGGGCACTGGTACAGTGACTGTGGAGTCAACCATATCCATTGCCTTCAGGCTACAATACATCTCCATTGAAGTTAGCACACAACTTCGAGAAGCATCCTTACCTATACAAACACCCAGAACCACCTTGAAAAACCTGTGAGGAGAAAATAGTGCTGAGTAGCAGATGCCTTCTAAAACTGCATCAAGAGCCTGACTGCTAGGCTGAATGTCAGTGCTTTCAACACACAGCCCAAACTGCCCTAAGCTACAGGATACCAAACCCCTCTGTGGCACATGCTGAAGACAAGAGATTCCTGAAAACCTCTCTCTTTTACAAACTCAGCATTATGATCGGAGTGGGAGATAACTTCTGCAATGACAGCTGTCAGAACAGATTTTGCTCCTGTTTTATACTGCAGTCCAGTGGCTGGAGCATTCACCCATGAAGTGGCTGACTGATCCCTCCACACCTTGGCCCAAGGGTGGTCAGTGTCCCTTTGAGAGAGGCTGGCTATCGGACAGCAGGAGCAAGGTGGTCAGAGCTGCCACTGTGTAGAGTGGATTCTTGTTCTGGTTCTGCTGCAAAAACCAATGCTGCCTTTTTTTTTTTTTAACTACTGAGGAGTCAGTGCATACAGTGTCTTGGTAGCAGGACTACAGCATGCAAATCCAAAGCTCCCTGCTTCTCCCAAAAATGGAATTTGTGTCACTGAGCTCAGAACATTCTCCTTCTTGGTCATACCTTATGAATTGTGTGATGGGAGGAAAGAAATTGAAGTCCTGCATTCATTTCTTTACTCTGAGTACACCTACCAATGTGCAGGGAATTTGGGCCTGTGGATGCCAGGCATGTGAATCCTACCAAGCTTAGGTATGAGATACATTAAAGCACACAGCTCAGCCAAGATGGCAGCTATTGTAGGCAGGTGAAGCTGCACCTCAATGCAGCTTTATGAGCCAAATCTTAGGTACATACAGGAGGATATTGAATGCCTAATTACTGAGGTGGAAGTTTTGGGAGATTTATCCACCTCTCTCTCACCTTTTTAGATATAGTCCTGTGTTCAATTAGCAGCAATTAAGTCTACAGTTAAATATACCTAACTTCTCAATAGTATTGGCTGCAGACAACCACAGATTTGTTAATAAAGATGGAAATGAATGGGTGCACCATCCTGCAGGAGGACACATCTTTCTATTGAAAATAGTTTGATAACTTCAATTGACTTTAGAACTTTTTGTGCAGACAAAAGTGAATTCTCTAGGCTAAGGAGCCTGACTGACTGGTATCATCTCCAAAGAGTATGTTCCAACATCTTGCCACTATGCAAAGACCAACCAAAGATATAACTATTCATCTTTCTGAAGAGATGAATGCTTTCATCAGATGCATGTTGGCATGGGATGCATTAGGTAATCTGCTCTGTCTCAGACCCAACCCTGAAATTAGTCAGTGCTCTTTGCTTTTTCAAAAAATCTGTTGTGTGATTAAATGATTTGCCACTGCACAGTTTTATTCAAATGTATGTATGTCTCTCTCTCTGTCTTTCTCTCTGTATATATGGGAGAAGGGAACAGAAATCAGCATTGCATCTGTGTTTTAGTCCACCATTTCTGCTTTTCACCTCCTGCAAAATACAAGCTGCTGAAGGGGCAAATCATGCTCGGATCTCTCCTCATATCATCAGCAAAACTGCACTGTTACACCTCAGTGCTTCAAGAGTAGATCATAGAATCATAGAATGGCTTGGGTTGGAAGGGACCTTAAAGATCATATGGTTCCACCCCCTTGCCATGCAACAAGTCTTCTAGAGAGAAGTCCAGTATCCTATTACTCCAAGCCAGAGTGTTCTTAATCAGCTTGTAAATTACAGTAAAATCAATAGACAGCTTTCAGAAAAAAAGTTCCTCTCATGCTAGTGAATTAAAATATTTCTGGACTTTAAATTGTGCTTGGATTGAGAAATCACACATGTGTTTCATAGGTTAAAAAATTCCTTACAATGTTTCATGATTTCTTTTTAACAAATCATATTCTAGTTCAAGTATTTTCTTACCCACTGCTTTTGCATGTAAGGATAAGACAGCTGGCAAATAGAGCATGTGATGTTTAGTTTGTAGCCTGATTGCTGGCATGTGAAAGCAGATTCTAGTGGTAGTATCACAGACTTGAAAGTGAGTATGTATACCTACACATGAATTGGTATCAGATCAGTATTTTTTTTCCATTTGTTCATGTGCTACACCCCATTTGATAATATATGGCAAAATCTGAGAAATGACAAGGGCCAAAACATTTTTCACATGCATGAGCCAACTATCCAACCTCAGCCTACTATGAAATGCGGTCAGCATAAATGTGGTGAGCTCCAAAAGCTTAGAAATCCTATAAAATAAAGCAGAAATTCTGCTGCCAGATTTTACTAATTCTAGAACCAAGAAAGAATATTTGAACTAATTTGTTAAAAGTTGCTCCAGTTCTTCCAGCTTAAGTGGGTAAGATAATAGTGATAATATAATTTATCAGGTGCATTTCAGCTGGCAGCAAGCTTTTGACATCAACAACTTTGTTTGCTCTATCTATGAAATGCATCCTATAGTTATAAAAGATCCTACTGCAGATTATAGGAAATGCCTGATTTGTTCTTCCAGGGGAGCACATGAACTTCAGTGCTTCCAGTGATGAAAAAAATTTGTGTTTTCACAACTTATCATATAGCACTGAAGGAAGAAAGACAAGATGCCTCTGAGGAGAGAAGGTCCAAATCAGCTTCCATTTGAATGAAACTTCCCAGTAAAAATGTTTTAGTCTGCTGCTATGAGAAGCTATTAGAACCGATAATAACGAATCCAGTAAAGCACTGCTGCCACAGCACGGAGAGGTCTCTGGGGCAATGGGAAGCTGATGGAAACCTGCTGCTGCAGGCAAATTCTGTGTCCACCACTGGAGCTCAGATACAACAGAGGTGGGCACTGGTTTTCCTGCACTAGCCAAGCATACCGAGGACAGCCATGCTCTGGGGTGCCAGTTGCGACCACTCCAGGAAAGGAAAGCCAATATCCATGCTGTTTTAAAATGTCTATTTCCACAAAAGAAGCCTGCAAAATACGTTTATATTCAGGAGCTGTAGATATCCTATGCTATCATTGGCTTCTTTTATACCTTTAAGCTGCCCTTTTCCATTCAGAGTTTTTTTCCTCCCCTCAGTTCTTTCCAACCTCCAGCTCCCTCTCCCCCGGTTAATATGTTGCATCTTATTTCATGCTGTGACACTATTAGGACACTATTAGTGGAACCTAATCTCCTCGCTGAAGTAGACAGTTAGTGTTGGTTGGGGCCACTTATGAGGTCATACAGTCACACAGCACTTATCTGAAGTAAATGCCTTGTAACTAATCAGGAAAAGGTAACGTGCCGTCACCCTGCCCACAGCTCGCCAGCACCTAAATTCCACTCATTTACAGTGAGACACTGAGCAGCCCAAGCTTTGTGTTTTTTGTTTGTTTGTTTTGTTTTGTTTTTACATGACAGAAGCCATAGCCCTTAAGTGACTAGGATGGAATGAGAAGGGAATAAACAATTAGACAGGGCTGCTGGAACAAATCCTCCTGTTTCATTTTTCTTCTTCACTTGTCTCAGCGGGAGTAGTTTTACCTCCTATTGACACCCATTGTGCTCTTGGCTGCTTGCTATGATGCAGCTGTTTTTTTAATGCCTATCAACCCTCTGCCTTTTTATGACACAAAGGTGACTTGTTAATACAAATGTTGTTGAAGCCTTAATAACAATGAGCCCCAGTTGTGATCAATGATATTGCACCTTGGCAGTGAATGTATCAATGCTTATGGATTCATTTAAAAGTCATCTGCACAGGGCTGCTGTTTTCTTATTTTAAAAATCTACACATAAGAAACATGCCCACTGTAGTAGAGTGACATTTCTAACTCTACTGGGTGCAGTAATACAGTATTACAGTTCTACTGTTTCCTGTGATACCTAGTTACTCTCTTATCTACCATTTTCTATCTGCTCCAGAGACTACATTTAAACGGAAACAGTCCACCAATGAAACCCTCAAATCCCAGCTATGTTCAGTCCTCTTAAGAAGGTACTTTGATTCACCTGTTCTTCTCCAAAGGTACTTCCAAGGCAGAAGAAACGGCCACATGATTCTTAGTACCTTTTGTTTCATTATCAAAACCTCAGACCAAACAAAGCGTTATTACCACCTAAATCCCAGCTGAACTGTCACTGCACTTACTAAGCAGTGTGATAATGTCATTTCAGAAGGGACATTATCCATCAAAGTTGTGTATAGGAATGGTCACACCTCAAAAGGCCATTGTGTTCCAAAGAAAATTACAGTTGTCAAAGGTGAAACTGTTTCTTCTTTCCTTTATGGCATCATTACATGGATGGTGGTCTAGTCACACCAACAGAGGTGTGCTAGTGCAAAGTGATATTAGATGAAAAGCAGATCCGGAATAATGAAA
Organism: Chauna torquata; assembly: GCA_013399475.1. Classification (NCBI taxonomy): domain Eukaryota; kingdom Metazoa; phylum Chordata; class Aves; order Anseriformes; family Anhimidae; genus Chauna; species Chauna torquata. Next base: position 35,190 of record VXAL01008077.1, on the reverse strand, counting down.
TTTGGTAAAGATACCTATACATGTAACTGACAGTAGTGTGCACAATCCCTAGACGACTGCCATTTTCAGATGGGAAATAAGCCTGTGCAAACTTTGTTCCTCAAATATTCTTAGTTCTTGATCAGGATATTCTAAGGCATTTCCTACTTTATCCATTCCACCAGAGACATTGGCATTGGACTATGCAGGGATCAGTTTGCTCTACAGAATATAAGTTTTTGGTGTTCAAAACATAAAAGCTGAATCATTCGGAAAGTGAGCTACACAGCTATTGTAATTCTAAGTAGTAGAACTATGTAACACAGCTGCTTTATGCTTTGAAAATTATTTCCAGTGTTCTAGTGTCATATATTCTTCACTCTGGATCATTACACTCTTGCATGAAACTAATCAACATTACAAATTTAAATTAATCTAGCAAACAGACTGTTTCTTATTATAAAATTATTAGGTTGCATTACCCTATTTGAAAAAGCCACACAAGGATTAGCTGGAATTTTGACAAGTGACAACTACAAAATCAGGAATAGTTTCTAATACTTGATTTAGAAGTAGAAGTCTGAATTTTATACCTCTGTATTGTGAACAATAGAGTCTTTTTTGGACCTTTGGTTTATGCTAGGACTCTGAGTCACTGAATATTTTATGGTGTTCAATGAACTACAGTATGAGTCATTCATCAGCTTTCAAGTATTTTTGGAATTGTGTTGTTTTGCTTAAAATTGCAGAAAATCTAATAGCAGAAGTGATAAAAAATGCAGCACTGTAGATTTAATAAGATCATGTGATGGAATCGGAGCATATATACATCAGCATAAAAATTAATTTAAGCAAAAATTAGGTCTCAAAAGGAAACAAGGGATTCAACAATGAATTGTTAGAGCGTTATTGTATTCTGAGCAGGATCCATTTTACTGGAGCTAGTTATAGTTGCCAAAAAGTTCTTGCCTCAGATGCTGTCCGTGCTTACAATACTTATTTCCATACTCTGCTGCAGCTTACCATTTCTACAGCATTCTGCAGACATTCATGATTTTTCTGACTACTAACTGATTAAGAGCTCGATCATAGGAACATCAGACACCATACAGAATGCATGACTCAAGGCTAATTAAAGCTGGAGAAATCAGCAAAGAAAAAAATCCACTTGAAAAGAGTCAGTCCTACTACAGTCTGGTACACAGAGAACTACTGCCTAGTGCTAAAGAGTGATTATTCCTAGATTCACATAGGGTATTTTTGTCCTTTTTTGTTTTGTTTTAAACTGAGTATAAAGCCACTACATGTCATAAACAACAGCTTCAGCATAAGGACCTGAATCATCAGCATCACTGGAAGGTATGGAAAATAAATATTGCTTTATACAGGTCACATGAAGAGCAGTGGCAGAGCTCAGAGCTCACAACCTTGTGTTTATGATGACTATCCAACATTGCTTTTCACAAAGGTTCAAGCTAAATGACATTTAGTCATGGTTCTCTTAAGCAGACATCAGTTTTGGCTTTTAAGGAAGGCTGAACTAAAGCCATTTGGATTGGAGAAATAATGGAAAGGATTGTGTCAAAATCTGGAAGTTTTTCTTCTATTGAGAGCCAATGTTCTTGTGTCACAAGACTTTGCCTGAAAGAGAAAGTTTTCTTAGATGCATGACTGTGTTGACACTCTTATTCTTGCTCAAGAGTGGCTTTTCATGGTTTTTTTGAAACCCCTTACTAAGCAGTATAAACTAAGTCAAAAAAGAATGGGCTCATGGGGCTTTTTTGGATAGAACTAACAAATTTACACTTTAGTGAATTCTGAACAAGCCTTCCCTGAATACACAAGATCTTAGACAGTGAGAAGTTCACCACTGCTCAAGTTAAAGCTTGGTCATTTGGACATCACCTGCGATGGGAGCAAGAGACAACAATCAAGTTAATTCCGAATGTCCTTCACTGTTATCAAATTTCTGAGTGATGGGGATAAGGGAAGTGCTTTTTCTAATGTGAAACTATGGAAAAGACATTAAACTTACATCCAGCCATTCCAAAAGAATTTTAATACCCTTTCCTATTGCATATCCCTAAATCTGCTGCTGATGAAGAGTGCCATGCAAGTGATGGACCTCTCTTTCCATACAATTAGTAGGAGTGCTACGTGCAGACTAAAGCCTTTGGGAACTCAGAGCTCATGAGACTTGCCACTCAGCTTTTAGTGCTCAACTGTCCAAAGAAGACAGGTATTATTAGCACCAGGAAACCATTTTTTTTATAAAATACTTGGTCCGAGTACTATGCTTTGTCAAGGTCAAAAAATGTTTTATACAAAAATGTTTAGAATAGGCCTTCAGTTCAAATGAGAGGAAGAGGGCAAGGGTCAAGTATTTCACTGGCAATGGAAGGTGTTCAAAGCAGAGAACCATTCAATGTAGAATGTCTGTGTCTTCATTGGTCTGATAAGGTTGTACGTAACAGGGTGTAAATGAGATGTATTTGTAAGTAAATGGTAACATGACAATCATTATACAAACTACTTTTTATGAAAAATATTGTAAGAACTCTAATGGTCTTGACACAGAAAAATTATCTTTGGGAAAAAAAATCCCACACAGCTTCAGTATTATTGCATTTAACTGATGAAGAAACTGAGGGAAAGGGTTTGTCTGTCACTAGAAAATCTGCAATAGTAAGATTGTTGCTTGGACTTCAAACTCCTTCCTGTCATGCATGAATGACAGATGCCAGTTGCAGTAGTTTTCTATTATCCTTTTCTGGAAAATTTGAATTGTGCTCCCCCAAAGCAAGAGCTGGCTGCCCACCCACATTCACAGCTACAATAAGTAGGACTGCTACAAACTTCTTTAGTACAGTTCTTGTTTGCAGGTAATTCTCCCATTTCAAGCTTTAGAAAAATGGCTGCTTAAAAATCAAGAGGCTAACAATAAAGGGCAGTGGCAAGGTGGGGGTGAGGTACTGCTTCTAGTGCTACGCTTATCAATGGACAGCACGAATTAATAGCTTTTTATCAAAAGGTAAAAAAAAATAGTTATCACTCAAAGACAAAACATAAATCTTTTGTTAACATTTTATTAGACAGGTTCCCTAGATTTTTGCTGATGTTTTTTTCTCTGAGCAGATCTAATAAAACATTCTCTATACTGTAACAGCGTTTATCTTAGTTGGTCTAGTACTTCATGTAGTCATATCATTCACGCTTGTTTCAGGTACGGGTTACTTTTCCATTAATTATATTCCAAGCACATGTATACATATCAGAGCTGTTGGGATGTCTATTTCTATTAGTTTAACAAGCCCTGGTATTAATGAGATTGCTCTATAATTGAACCTTTTCATGGGTCCCTTGGTGATGAAATTATGCTAATCTGAATTTGCAGCCACAAGGCATCCATCATACTTGATCAAACAGTAAACATCAACAGTGATATGCTAGGAGTGTAAATGTGCTGTTAATTATTACAGAAATGAACAAACCCCATTATTTCATCTTTATATTTGCGTGACTTAATAAGATGGGTGAAGACAGAGTGTATCAGACTTCCACTATGTGGCAGTATGGTCCACTTAACAGAGCTTGTAAATATTGTGATATCTCGAGGCCTGATATACTGTGTGCATAAGAGAGAAAAGAACTTAGATATATTTCATCTGCTATACGTCACTGTTGTCGGAAGCAGAGATAGTGATCAGTTAAATACCTCTAAAAGAGAAAAAGCATCCAATTTCACAACTGCTATAATTGTTCACTTCTAAAGCATGTGTGGTTTGTGGATCACCAAGGGTTTTAACTGAGGAACATATATCTCAAAATGTCTGCTGTGGGATGATTTATATCAACTTCAAAAAATGTTTGTAAGCTTAAGCACATAAGATCTTATGTACCTACACGTGCAAAAATAGATGGAGTTGCAGAGTGCCTGTGTTCCTGCAGGCACCACTTACCACCTGTGGTCACAGCACACTAAAGAAAAGAAAAAATATCAGGCCACTTAATGAATGACATGAGCAAAAACAGAATTGTCACAGTGCAGGCATCCAAATTAATATACTTTTTTGGCCATAGTTTTTACTAGATGCACTGTATTTTATAACTGAGCAACTACCAAATTTCAATGCAAGTTGCTTCTATTGTTGCTTTACTACATACAGAGGTGGACAGAAAATAAAAGATGCTGATACTTGTATCTCGTGTGGTAGCATTTGAGTTTGATAAGCCACATCCCCAATGTGTATTTATTGCCCAGAGTATTCTTCCACAGTTATTCTGCTGCAGGAAAAATATCTTAATACAGAGCTTCTAGGAATATCATGAGCAAGACATATACTTCACTGATGTGAAATACACCAGTGCCAGATGTCAGGAGCCAATATCTAAAACACAAGATCGTTTTACCTATTTGAATGTACTTCACTGTTTTGTATATAAGTATGTTGTGGTAATGATATTAATTCTAGCTTTTAACCAAGTTTGATGCTTGTTTTGCCTCTGCCTTATTAATATTTAACACAAGTATTTTAACCCTATTTGTCGAAAAGGTCGTTCTGTAAGCCCTCAAGCCATGTGTTCAATTAATGCAAAAATATAGGGATAAATATTCTGCCTTTTCACTATCCATTCCATAGCAGAATCACATCATTCAATGAAGGAGTATTCAAAAATGCATTCAATAATTTCCAGATGTAGTTCAAAATAAGTTCCCAGGATTGATGCAGCCCTGGAGCAATGCAGTATATGGCACTGCAAGTTGTTCACTCCAAACTGATTCTACTGCCACTAAAATCATGATAAAGTTCCTTCTGACAGGGCCTGTTCCAGTATTTATGCTATCCCTGCAACTAAGTGATCTACAAAATCTTAGGTTGTTTTAACAAATAAACACAAAGACTTTTGGCCATTAGGACAGCTTAGTAGATTTCTAGAAACATTCTCACTGGGTTTCTACTCTTAACATACTTATTTAAATACATCCGCATTTTAAAACTTAAGTCTCAACTCTTTTATTTAGACAATGACATTGAAACAAGATGAAAGAGAGAGCACTGCCCCTCTCAGCTCCCAGGCTTATCGTGTATTTATCGACATCCTGTTAATGGCATTTTGCAGTCCCAAGAGTTTGCCCCAACTTTCCTTTATTAAAACTAAATTATTTTGATATGTATACCAGTCATGGTCAAAGTTTCATAATACA
>VXAL01008077.1:0-11049 GCA_013399475.1 Chauna torquata | reverse complement strand
GGGGGAAAGGGGGAAAGGGGATCAACCATAATGAAGAGATCGTTCTAGTCTTGGCTTTTCACAAGTGGCACTTCAGAACTTAAATGATCTGGCCCACTCTGAGTGACCCTGAATGGAGGTCAACATTTTCATAGCCTGCTAACCATTGTTATTGGAGCAGTATCATGCCACTCTTCAGATTATCATCTACTGAACAACCTGCTAAATGCAATAGGAAAAAATCCCGGATCTGTAGAACTTGTCAAAGAATCACCCAATCTATTTCCACCCAGTATATTGTGCAAAGCCAACGACATACTAGGCTCACACTCTCCAGCATACCAATGTTTCACACTTTGATGGAAGATACTAAAGTGCTTTATACCATACAATTTTATAAGAAACCAGAAGGGAAGTAATTCTCTCTAAAGTAAGGGCTAGTTGAACTGAACAAATCAAGTGCTACCTGTTAATAATACTGGAAAACTAACTACTAAGGCTAGATATTTCAAAAAGCTCCAGCCTCTACAATTGCTGGCAGGTGATCACAGGTCACACCAGTGTTCTATTTACACTCTAAATATTGACAGAACTTCGAATTCAAGACTACAGTTACAGCTGCTTAGAAAAATACTGATACCTTTCCACTTGCAAAGTTTTCTATGTTTATTTCAACTAGACCATAGCAGTTAATATCTATAATGAGCATCCTTCTTTCACTCGATCTCATAGTAAAAGGGGACAATGAAAACAAAAGAATGCATGAAGATACCAGTGGGACTGGATGAGTGTTACATGAGACATACATACAGCAGGCACATGGAAGGGAGAAAAGGACAGGACAAGAGCATATATGTAGCTGCCTACACATACAGGCACAGAAATACCTTTTTGTGTGCTGTGTTTCACATGCAGTCCAGGAGAGGTCAATGGGTACTTTTACCAAGTACATTTACCACCACATATTTAGTGTTTTTGTTTGTTTTGACTGTTACAGATGCTGATATCTGAGATGTCTCTGATTTTAGGTATCAAAGTAACAGGTGCTGGCACAGGTTAACTTCTTCAGTGGTAAGTACTACATATGTTATAGGTTTTAATCATGCATATGTTGCATATTTCTGTATTTATATCTTACACAAATATGACTGTAATAAAAAGTGGACAGAAGAAGAGCGCTGCAGAAAGAGCTTGTCAACAGTATTTTCAGGTGAAAAAAAAGAAAAATAGGTGGTTTTGATCTCCGGAATGTGAAGTGTATGAAGTACAACAATTAAAACAGAAGGGTAGATACTTTGAACTCATTCAAATTTCTTTTGAAGATGAAAGTCATTAGATTTCAATGAGAACTTGGAGAAGAAGCTCACATTGACATGAGAATATTTAACCTGTAGTCTACAGTGCTTCAAGCAATTGATAGTATGATAAATAATTACTTGGCTGTAGTAACCACATAGAAGGGAAAAAAAGGATTAACCTAATCAAATACAGTCAGTATGGTGTTGCCTGTCTCTGTGCTCCACATTTCATTCTGAATTGTTCAGAAGTTTGCAGTTACAAAAACGGAAATCCTGAGTTCTTAAAGAGGAAATTGTAAAGGATTTCTTTTCCTGCCACCTCCAAGAAAACTTTGATAATATTCAGGGTCAGTTCCTCAGCTGGCATGATCAGTACAGTTAAGCTGAAACCAGTGGATCATTGCCAATTTATAGCAGCTGAACATCTGGTTTTATGACAAGGACAGCCCTATTTTACAACTTTTTCCTCCATGTCCCTACCTCCTTTATTCATTTTAGGAAAGACATTAATAGCCAAATACAGTATTGTCAGGAATACACCTTCTCCTCTTCTTCAAGGTACAGGTCTCGCCTTTTGCTGTTAGCGAGTTGCACTAGCAATTAATTCTCACTCGTATTTCAGTATCACCACAAAGCACGAGCCAGGACTGTGCAATGCTTTAACATACAGATATTTTTGACACTATATATTGTATATAAAGGGGAGCTCACCCCACTCAGTGCTCATCACTGAAAAAAGCCAAATAATGACTTTAATAGAGGTCTAAAGTAGAGATAATAGATCCTCCAGAAAAGGCAGAGCAAACTTGTCTTAGACTGCAATAAAGCAGTAATGTAAACAGTGTTTTGCAGTTAGCTCACTGTAAAGTAATGGGAAGGGGCAGAAAAGGGAAGACACTTGCACAAGTAAGGCTCCATGCTGTAAGTCAATGGCAAAACCAGGATTGCTCTTACAGGTTATCCCACTGGACATGCAGTGCCCATACAGTCAGGGGTGAAAACATCAGTGTGTCCTTGCTCACAAGAGAAGGTGGCATTTACATAGTAATATGTAAAGGCAGTGGAAAGACTAAAACACAGCATTTCCTCTTCCATCTCTGTTTGCACTCCCCTAAACACTCAGATGGTAAATATACAGTGCTTGGCAATGCTCTGCTAAGCCCTCTTTGCATCCTGGGCAGCATGATCCCTTCATAAAATATCCCTATAGAAGAAGATCCTGACTTCTCTTTAGCATAAGTCAGTGGATAAAATCCAGATGGCTCTCTGCACAGTCTGAGAGGTTCTGCCTGGAGGACTATATAGGCAGTAGTTCTCGTTTCGTTAAGAACAAGTAACCCAAATTTCACACTTCTCTAATCCAGGGCAGTGTTTGCTTTACCCCAGAATTCTTTCTTTTGACAAGAAGATATAACCTTTATGCTTTAACCAGAAGTTTGAGGACGCACCTGGTGCCAAAAAGCAAGTTGCCTCAGTGGCCTGCTCCAAAGCACAGGATCTGTGTGGTTCTCCCAAGCACACTTCCCCCCCAGTACAGTCCCCCTCACTCACAACCAGCTGACCTCTCTGCATGTCCTTCCATGTCCACACTGTTTTTGGGGCCCCAAGCTGCATGCAGTCAGCAACGTTTTCTTTCTGATCTGGCTAAAAAATGGCACCTTCCTCCAGCCAAATGCCTGCTCTCCTATTTCACAGCTCTCCCTCATTAACCTAATGAGATGCACAGCTCCCAGGTGTGTCCAAGGGCACAGCTCCCAGCATCTCCTTACTACTTTCCTGCCAGTGGCAGACAATAAGTTCCACTATAGTTGTATAGACATAGAAAAACATTCTGAAAAGAAGTCATCTAGGAAGGAAAAAGCAAAACATTTTATCCTGCATATATTAATAGAGGCAGTTCTTTTCTTCCATTTCTCCCCTATCAGGAAAATGCTCCAAGGACAGTAACTGATTTCATGAAGCCTTTTGATTTTGACAATAATCTTCTTTGCTGCCTTTGATAAACGGAGGGTCAGGCAATACATTTCTGACTGGCTCGAGCTGCCTAAGCAGGCTTTTGTAGGGCCACAGGATAGCCAGGAAGCCTGATGGTGAGTGAAATTCTTTTATGTGTCACAATGGTTTCCTTCTGACCAGAGACAAATACCAAGTGTGTGATGCTAGACCAGTATCTACTCACCTCTGAAATGACAGATAAAGGAAAAAAAACCATACTAATCTGCAACAAAATATATATGAATAAAGACCCCGCTATTTTTAGCTAAATTAGCTCTAAAACATTGCATCACCATCTCCCAAGAGAATATGACTCTAGGGCTGGACATGAAGGGAAATAGAAGAGACACTAGACAAAGACAGAGAGGGCATGGGGGAACTGTAAGGAAAGAAACTGAGTCAGAATGTAGAAGATCTGTGGGAACCTAGCAGAGAGTCCACACATACTGAGCTAATGCCATCACTGGGAAAGGGGAAATGTGGATGGTCTTCAATCAACTTTTGCTATCTTCCAGAAAGATTTGGTTTAATTCAAGGAATGAAGCTGTAGCTGGTTTGCTTCTCTCCTTAGTAAGAAGAGCTCTAGTAAACGTCAAAATCATCTTTTAACAACAAAAAAATCTTTTTACAAAACAGTCCCTTTCAATAAAATATTTCCCTAAATCCTGGCATCAGCGAGGTTTGCTGCAAGGGGTTGACTTAAAAGCCACATTTACCCTCTAGATAAGTGGTCAAATGCCACTGTGGTTCCTGCAAATAAATTTGAAATTTAGTCACTTGGATGTGCAACTGAGGCACGTGTGCCCCAACAGTGGTCTGTCAGTAGTGCAGGGTTACAACGATGTACTGACTTATAGAGGAGAATTTTTTGGCTGTATACTACATAATTTTTTCAGATTGCAGTAGATGAAAATAATGGTTTGAGCTATGAACAAAACTCAATAATTAGAGCTTGACAGAAAAGACTTTTTATTTACATTAGAATGAAACTTCTGCAAGAGATGATGAGGAATGACCTTTATAACTACTCAGAAGAGACAACATCCCAACAATTTGCTCACTCAGCTGGTAATGGAAGGAACCAAAGGTAATTTTCTTGCTCTGGTAATATATGCTGAAAATTTGAACTTCCATTGCTCATATCCCAGATGAGTGCCTGGACCACCCAGGAACTGTAAGTCTGCTCACATCTATCTCAATATTCCTTTTTAGACCATTTACAAAATATGTGATGAAAATATCCATTGAACTTTGTTTTTCCACAAATCATTTGCAAGGGACGGAGAAACCAAAGTTAAAAATGAAGGATAAACGCCCATGATGCATCGTCTGGGAACATATTCTGTTAACCAGTGCTGAGAACTAAAACACTGTAAGCTTTCTGAAAAATCCATATCTGGTTAAATACCTCAGATTTCAACATAGGCACTAACTACTGAGCTGCTATCTATTTTATTGCAAAGGGACTTTAACTGTCCTTTCTGATGGAAATTCTACCTTTAGCGAAACTGAAAAAAGTTTGATGGGAGCCCATATCACTGGCAGATTCCCAATCTGCTTCATTGTGAGTGGCTGTCTTGTACAGAAATAGAAAGTTATTTTGCTATGTGGAGCTGCTGAAAAAAATTATGGTGCACAGAGTCTTGTGTGGCAATTGCTTCTGTGACTGTTCTACAGTAATAGTAGTAAAGAAAAGACCATGAGAGTGAGTCACTATGATAAAGCTTTGTCCCAGTCATTGGCAGAACTTCCAAGTGAACAATGCATTTGCAAACACTCTTAAAAAAGGTTTCATTAACATCAACAAAACCTCATCCAAAATTTAGTGGAAAACAGACTTGTTACGTAGAATTTAAAAACCTCTATTATTACTGTAAATAATCAATTTGAACACTTTCTTGAATATATTCTAAGACAAAAATATTGCCCAAATATTTGAGAGGAAGGAAGAACAAAAAAGAAAAAAAGGTTAAAGACATTAAGGTAAACTTACATTCAAATAAATCCCTCCCAGTACATTACTGAGCAGCCATCACTCTAAACACTATATATTTTAGATCACTACTACAAAATAAAGATATTCCTTTCTGGTTTGTTACTGTATATATAACCAGACTATCTAGGACTGTAATCAGACTATCTAGGACTAAATCTGAAAACAGAAATCAGACATGCTGTAGCATTTGATGTTCAGGAAATCCTTTGCCCTTGTAGTATTTGTCATTCTATTATGTTAAATTTAGCTGGTCAAATTCTGCTCTTACTTGAACTTCACATCTGTCAACAGAGAGTGTACAAGGCATACATCAAGGCAGCATTTAGCTCAGCATAGAGAGAGATGTGGCATTTGAAATACATTTTATCTTTTGAAAGCCATACATTTTTCCAACAATAAATGTTGAAACAAGGTTCCCCAGGGTCATGCAATTTTTGTTCTTTCCTACTCAGCTAAAGACAATATTAAGGAGCTAAAATAAAAAGAAATATTGTCATTTGGCTATAGAAGTGTAATGTGCTTGATATCATTCTTCTGACACTTTGGACACTTTGTTTAACAAGGAAATCAACATGAGCAGACTAGCTGCTGAGTACTTCTAGGTTGAGAGTTTGTGACAAGACTGGATTGTCACCTTGAAGGCTGTGGGTGTGCCACCAAGCTGACAGACATGCACTCACTGCAGCAGATGGAGAGAACTGGCTGTGTGGTGAATGGTAGACCTTTAGCAGCTGGTGAAAGAGCAGCACTTCAGGCAGCTGCTAGCCTTATTTGGCAGACAACAGCTGCAGACATCAAAGAATAAAAGAGAAAGATGAAGGTAGAAAACCTAGGTAAAAAGGGAATTCAATCTGCATTGTTTTTATGAAGTAGATGAGTTACTTTTTTTTTAGTGATATAAACATGTTCTAATATTATCAGTTTGCCTAGCTTTTAAAAAGAAATACTAAAAATATTTGCAAACATATTCCTGCAGCAGTAATTCCTCAAGCATCCTACTGGAGTCCCACATGGTGAGTCTTATTAAAAATATTGTGTTCTATTAGAAAAAGATGCTCCAAAAATCTCAGGTAAAATTTTAAAGTGATTTTGCTCAGGCAAGTAGAAATCACCAGAGCAAGTAAGCATACTATCAGCACTATTTACTATCATTACAATGTTCTAAATTTCTTATACTGTGTGCATGGAAATAGAAATCACAGCCACTCAGAGTATCCCAGATGAGAGAAGACATCTATTAAGGTGACTTAATTTCTTCTCTCACCCTTTACAGAGGTGAGCCAAAATAGAAAATGTACTGGTAAAATATGCTAGTTTGTGCCTGTAAGCGTATACACTGTATATATTTTGGAGTGGCACAAACGCAGTAGTTTCTTCTGTCTTTGTAGCAGAGGCCACAATTTATTAACTATGTAGTAACTTGTAGTAACCACTTCCATCAGCTGATATATTGAAAGATGCAATTGCTGTAGGGTATCAGACTAGTGCTAAAATTCAGTTTAAAATGGTCAATGAATGAGTAAGCAATGAAAGAAAAGTACATATTGCCCAACTTTAAAACATACGCGCAAAAGACCTAAATTAGGCCTTTGGAGCTGGCTGAATGTACATGTTATGCATAGAGTTTTCAACTGTTTTATATGAAACTCTCTAAAATGTCATTTTAAAATTCTCTGCAATTCTTCAAAAATTTCAGTTAAAAAAAAAAAAAGTGGGAGCAAAAGAACTAGCTGCATTTCAACCTCTTGGTCCCACCGTCTGTAACCAAACTTTTTTTAGTTTTTGCTTCATTTATTTAATGCCAAACCAACCTGGTGCAGCATTTTACTGTCACACTTGTTTACTATTGGGAGCAATTTTATTTCTTAAAAGGCCTGGAACATGGAGACAGATTTCCTTCACAAATATTTTAGTTCAAATATTTATCCGCATTGCTAGCTATGTGTTCACTTAAACCACAGGCACTTGCACACCTGAATTTGCTTTGATCTTGCTTAACAATTCACCTCAGTTTCTTTGCTTGATGTGGGACAATGTCTACATAAAGCAAAATTAAATTAAGTAGGTGTTTGAGCAAGTAGTAATCCCACTGATGCCAACACAATTGTTCCTATACACAAAGTTATGGATATTATACTTCGGTCTTCTGAAGCTGTTAAACAGCTCATAGGTTTAACAGCATTAGTTTTGGTGTCTCCAAAGCTATCAGCTGAAATATCAAGACGTAAATTAGGAGATGAATTTTCACAGATGAAGATATTAGGATAATTCTGTCAGCTAAGATACTGAAATGGGCATGCATAGAGCATTATATACAATGTCAGATTGAAATAGTCCATCAGAAAATGTCAGAAGGTATGTACAATGACTTGTTTCCCAACTGGATTCCCACACGAACCTCAACTAAAAATCCTAGGTCCTATTTTTTTCACAATGTACTTTTGCATTTTTAATTATTTCCAATTCTTCATAGCAGCACTTTCCATTCAGCTATCCAATACAATGTAGTATACATAATAATTTATAAGAGACAGCTTCTGTAACTACCTTTAGGCTTTGGGACTTGAATTCACAATGGTTTTGATTTATTAGATGATAAACCTTTTCCAATGTTTTTTTTTCTTTTTAAAAAGGGAACTGTAAATAACCAATCCAATATGAAAAATGCTAAATAGCTCGTTTGAAATTCTAATGGAGGTTGGCTATGGTAATGGTATCACCCAATGCAGAATCTTTTTGATGATACTTTATTTGTATATGTGGAATGTGTCGGAACATAGCCTGTGTATGTATGTGTATTTCTGTGTTGGTCTGCTGGGACACAGAAATTTGGGTTGGGTGCAGCTAGCAAGTTAAAGGTGGATTCAGAAACATAAAAGAGATTATTGTGCAATATTTGGAGCTTATAAATTTTAGTTGAAGACTCAATAACATTTAACAGCTGTTAAATGTAATTCAAATGTCTCCCTGTCTTTTTTCTTATTGGTAAATCTCTAATTATTTCAGTTCTTTTATCTTGCTGTTTCAGGCTTCCCAACTCTCACATCATCATCGAAGAAACTTTGCTGCAAAGCTCAACTCCAGCCAGTCCTCAGTTCCTGCCTCCAACAGCGTTTTCTGCCTATGTTTACATTATATGGCAAGTAAATATCATGGTGTGCCTTAATGTCAGCAGTATAGTCCAGATGGAGCTAGGACTGACTGGGCCATGCACCTTGATACTTGAGTTTAGACCTCTAGCTCTGGCTTAGTATTCAACTCAACTCCTAAGCCACCAAGCCTTCCTAATTACTCCACTGTTTTCTCTAGTTGTCTACAGGCTCCATCTCTAGTGCATTCTGCCATTGAGCAAACTCTGCTCCATCAGCCTTTATTCTACAGGCTATCATCAAGGCTTGCAGAGCTCAGAAGCTCTTTTCTCCCTGACTGCCTTACCCAAATCACTCTTCCAGGCTTGTCATTCCTCAGAACCATGCCTGGCTTTGCTATCACTAACCCGACATTTCCAGAATGCAGTTAAGTGCTTATCACTTAAAACTTTAAGTGTTAATTGCTTAGTAATGAAAACTTTAATTGCTGGGAAATTAAACTTTTAACTGCTAAGTGGCTGGCAGAGTTCCAGCCCATAACAACCAAGACTCACCAATAGAACATTTTTAAATGCCCTTTCTATGGAATAAACCCTATATCCAAGCGTGTGAAAGTCTAGATGCAAAATGGTTAAGTATTTCCAGGATTGAGGAAAAAAATGTAGCTGAATCATCAGGATGTATTAAACAAACAATGGCTAATGTGGGATTAAATAAAATATCAGTGTTCATCTTAGAATTGACTAAATTATTAAAAAGACAATTCCTCCCCTACCTTTTTTTCACCTGCATGTGTCCTCAGGTAAATTAATCACTCTGAAAAATGCATACCTTGAGAAAGATACTTAGGTTCATGCTGACCTGATCTTAAGGATGGAGACTGTTGTGTTCTCACATTGATAGATTTACTGTTGATTGCTAAAACTGCTGTGAAATCTGAATAACTTTTCTTGCCTTCAAAAAAAAAGTATTCTGATCTTGATTTTCACAACTTCAGAAGAAATACTGCCAGAAATGAAGCAACTAATTCCCTGTAGATTATATATTCTGCTCTTTTACGGAGCAGAGTGGGTGCTGATGGAGCTAAGTAGAGATGTTTAATGCAATGTTACTTATGAGACAAATAAGGGCTTACACTGGCTAATGAAAAGGAGATGCAGGCAGACTGAATTTTTAGCATACTATTAACTGCTCAACTAGAAACTAAATTGGACTGAATTCTTCAGTCTGTTTTCTAGTTTCTAGATTTTGGGGAAGAGACATGAAAATACATAAGACAGCATCAAGTCTATATTCCTTAACATCTTGTCATTGTATTTAGTTTACATTCAAAATTCCCACCCATTTCTTTAAGATCTCTTTCATGTCACAAGAGCTTTGCAAAGAGCTTGGACAGTGTTGCCAAACAGAGAATAAGCATAGAGTCTCTTGCTCTTACCTCCAGAGCCACAATATGAGAAGCTTCTGGCACTCTGATGTTCTGTCAGTTTTTAATGTGAACTCTGGAAGTTCATGGACACGATGCTGTACAATCTGAAGAAGATAAATCACAGTTACTTCAAGCCAGCTGACAGCAGTTTAAGCAGCTGCAATCATCAACCACCAAGGGAGTTTCTTCTTTTATCTTACTAAATGCAAAAGTATACCAGGAACTGGTAATATCACTGGACTATCAGGAGTCCTGCTTTTACATAAATATCAGCAAGCGGTAAGTACATTCTGTTGACGAAATGTAATAAAACAAAGACGGTTTCAAATATGACCATTCCCTGATGCATTCTGTAGCCCCGTCTTACTCACTTATTGCATGCTGCTGAGATTATAAGGTTTGCTTTTATCTGTCAGAAATCAATATTTCAAACATCGGATAAAAGAGGAAATTGAACTGGGAATAGGCTGAAGTGCTGTAAAAACTACAAAGCACAATTATCAAAAAGCACTTAAAGTACTTAATAGGACACACATATAAAAATGCTCAAATTAATGTCAGGGAACTATAATGAGAACTTTTTCTATGCTTTTTGATCCAAATGCAATGTAATTTGAGTGCAGCCTGGTCAGTCAATACAGTTTTCAATTTATATGAAACCCTAAGGATTTCTAGCAATCCATTTGCTAGAACTGAACCATTACATATGATTGGTTAATATTTCAATTTATTGAAAATACATTATTTTGTGTAAAGTGTTTAAGTTGTTGAGGTTTAACCATTATAAACAGTTATGATAAAAATAGATCTTTGGGTAAACAGATACTTTACAGTCAAGCTTTTAATAAACACTAGTATAACTAGAAAATTGGATTTTAAGGGGGATACACATCATAAGGAAAAATTGCAGATATGCAGTGGTGGCATGAGAGGGAAATGTTATATACAACTGATGTTTATCAGCATGTATTAAGCTGAGAAGGGACTTCTTTGTAAAATGTTGGAAGAAATTGTTATTTTATGCAAAAAAGTTCACTATTAACTTTGCTACTTTCCCCTTAGATTTATATATTCATTTATCATCTTTAAAACTATCCATGCCAGATCAGAAGTCACTGCAAATGAGCATGTACGTGTCTGTATGTGCTTATTAGCATCTACAGAAAGTAGATTGTGTGGCCTTAAATAATTTGATATGAAATATGAAGAGCTGCAACACACACTGGAGTTATAGCTATAATTTGAGTAACCAAGACCCATACT
>VXAL01008074.1:49339-66255 GCA_013399475.1 Chauna torquata | reverse complement strand
ACAGACACCTTTTTTTTTTTTTTTTCTAAGGATAAGTCTCTCTAAGCCAGAGAAGGGTGAAGGCTGGAAGTGTGAAGTTTCTATTTTTTAAAAGATCATTTTTCCTTTTTCTTTTCAGACTTTCTTCACTAGGCCCCTGTTTTTTCCACTGCCAGGGAGATGTTATTAGGTGGATCTTCTACGAGATCCACTATGGCCTATTTTACAGTCCTTATTTTCCAGTTTTACCATAGTCTTCTATAACACATATGAAGTAATCCATTACATTGAACAAATTAAAGCAAAACTTCAATTTTCAGTAAGGAACAGGCTGTCCATTGTTCACGTTTTAGAAAATGGACATACACCAATTTCTTTTCTGTCCTCAGTGCAGTGAAACACTCATGCTGGAAGAACCCACGAGATCTGGAAAACAGAAAGATTGCAGAAGCATTTTCTCAGCAAAAACACATTTCACCCTCTGCATACAAGTCCCTGTACTTTGTGAAGCAAGATTTATCATTATGCATCATGAACATCTGAAAATAGCAAGTATTCTAACACCTCTGAAATGAAGAGTCATCTGGAGATGCACACCTGTGGTGGGTTAACCCCAAAATGTGAGTAAGGCATTGCTGCAGGCTGAGGGATGCCAAGGAAAGGCAAAGCTCAGCTGTCACCTCCCTAGGGCATCCAAAAAGAGACCTGTGCTACTAGTGCAACTGCAGTTTAAGAATCAGGTATCATTTTACCTGCTTATCTATTCTGCTGGTTGTTTATTTATTTATTTATTTATTTATTTATTTCCCCCTTGCTTAGCTAACCAACATGTTTGCAAGATAATGTACCCCATGTTGCTGGCTGAGCTGGTGCCCTACACTGATTCCCAAAATTTGAACCTGTCCCTTGCTGTTGCCAGTCAAAACCCTAAGAAAAGGCTGAATTAGTGCAAACTGTAACAAGTACTTTAGAATTATTTTCTTAATTTGCCTTTTTTCCTCCCCCCCTTTTCCCATTTTCTCTTTTCTGCTAGGGTTCAATTTTCTTCCCATTGAAGTTAATGATAAAATTAAATTGATTTAAAGTCTGCCAGCTCAAATTCCCAATGAACATAAAGTTCAGACTTCACATCTTCTCATCACAATTTTTAATATCATTCATGAAAAATAATTCTTTTCTGGATTTAGTCAAATACCCCTGATCACCAGTGTATTATTACTGAATTAATCAATGAATCACTTAGTGACTTAAAGTTAAGCACAGATGATGGAGCATATATGAGAAGCAGAAAGATCATAAACTTCCATGAAAGATCCTGGAATCCACAACTCTGGGATACTGTGAAATAACAACATTGAAATATGCTATTATCTATATTTATGCTAGCCTGTAGCATTCACAGTTATGGGTTTTCTAAGTATTTATTTCATATGAAGAAGAGTCATAATTTTGTAAAAATGAAGCATGCTTGTAAGACAGATCAGATACAGACAGCAATAAATAAACTACTCTGCCAAAATCAAGACGACCCAAGGGAATGGCTTTCTGGTCTAAGCCCTAACAAAGGAAGAAGTTTTCTCTAAGGGAAAAACAAGTAGTGCAAGACAAAAAAAAATCCTAGGAAATCTGCCTGAAGAAATCCACTCCAGACAATAAGATGAGATTGCCTCATGGTTTAACACAAAGTGAAGTTTCTGCAGTTTTGAGGAGAGCACAAATACCTTGACGAATTGCATCTCCTATTAGTCCTCCCAGAAATAAGTTCAAAAGGATCTTGCATCTGAGTAGATGTAGCTCCATTCAAGCTGTAAGACAATAATCAGTTCAATTAGTGTTAAGATTGCTAACACGGTATGGAAAACACATTAAATCTGAAGGTTTGTCATTTGTCTGAGGTAAAGTTTTAACAACTATGTGAAAGAAAAATGCAATATTTTTACACAAAAGCTTTAAAATATTTTACAAATATATACTTGCTATAAAAGTAAAGTGACCTATTTTTGCACACTCTTTACTCATTCTCTCTTAAATCTGCAAAAGACAGAGTTGGTTTTCGAGCAGTTTGAATGAAGTAAAATCATATGAGAGTTATCACGTACAAGATAGGTTTATTAAATATACAGAGCACTGCATTTAGAACTCAAACTTTTAGACATCAAATCAATTAGAGGTGCAAAGCTGACATGCAGTAAGCACTATCTGCACACTTTTCCACAGAAGTAGAATGGCTTTATTTCACTTGAAGAGAAGGCACAGGGTTTCAGTTTTTGTCAACCTGTTCCAGGATAATCCAACTGCATTTACATTGCACATTCCATCCACAGTCCAGCAGTGCTGTTGAAAGGATGAATTCTGATTTTAAAACTCATCTAGCCAAAATCTGTGAAAAAAAAAAAGGCCTTGAATGGCCACACACTTTATCGTTGGCCCTAATGTGTATCAAGAGCACCATGAATAAAAATCACGAATCTACCCATACGAAATTCTAGTGGGTAGACCCATAAAGTTACTGCACACCCCACCCAAGCTTCTGCATCAATCCAATTTACAGATAAGTGATGACCCTATGCCAAATTATTGCAAGGCTCTAATAAAATGTGTGAAGACTATTTACTCACAGGTAAAAGAAGCCCCTCCAGAACCTGCCTCTGAACCATGCCGCTCTTGGGAACCTGCAGATTGGGTCCACGTCAAGGTGCATCAACTAGATAGAGAAAAAAGAAAGAAAGAATAGAAAGTCAAAAGAAGAAGAAGAAAGCACTCCAGTCTATCCAGCCTAGACACAAAGGACCAAAGGACCTTATCAAATCTCTCCAACTACTCACTAAGTTCTTAAATATCAAGGCCTTCCTACCTGGATATCTGGTTCTCATTATAAAACTTTGATGACTCCATTAAGCTCCAACCTGCTGTTGTTTGCCCTGACTGAAAGAATCTAATCCAGAAAAAAAAAAAAAAATTAGCCAAGTCTTGAACAACAAGATTTGAATCCAGCAGAACACCAAGCCTCTGCTAGTGAACAGGACGAAGAAAATCTGCCAAAACAAAGTTTCTATGCCCTCCAGAAAAGCAACTAGGCCACTACCTAACTCTTGGTTTCCCAGAAGGGCATAGCTAGTCATTCTCTGATTATTTGCAATGGCACTAGTCTGGATCATTTTGTCCTGGCCAGATAACACACAGATAACACAAGATCAACAAAACAGAACACAGAAAGACACCTTGTCCTCCTGAAGTCAAAGGCCTTTGTATCATCATATAAACCATAAAAATACATTTTTTCAATTGGCCTACCATTATGTTAAAGACTTAGATGTTTCAAAATGTTACATGTGTTCCCACATACCTCCTCATTCTAGTAAAAGTTTCTCCATGCTTCCTATGGCATGCAATTTATCAGCAAAAAGACTGGTCTGGGGCAGAAGGGCAGAAATTCCTTGTCCAAGATTATCCCTGATGACAATAAATTGGAACTGATTTGGGCTGATGTGATACTGGTGTGCATTAAGCTCAAACTCCTGCCCTCCATATGGGGCCAAGCTCCCCTGGGAATAATAAAACGATTAATTGTCAGAATAATAGTAGATGTTTCTTCAATAACTCACAAAAATGTGAGTTCATATCACTCTATTCTATTCCATTCCTCTTCTCTACAGGCCTCCTTGGGAACCTATTTCTTTAGCAGTACATTTGCCTACCTACAGCTTCTATAGGTATTGCATAACTTTAGCATACATATAGCTGACTGGTTTGGGTCATGTTATACAGTGTATATAACCCCAGCTATTTGATGTTTGTCTCTGAATATTATCAAGAAACCATGAAAGATTTGGGACAACTGCATTCCCCACGAAATAAATTAGTTTATTAGCTATTATTTTAGCTAATTTGACACTGCAGATTCTTTTGACCAAGAAACGATTGAAATGACCGCTTCCCGTCCAGTCACCCATCGAAACGTGTTAGAGACTGACTTTATACTGGTTTGTAAGGGTGCAGTATGCAACTTAACTGGAAAAGAATGTAGTGCCTATATTCCAGACAATTCTGAAATTATTTATGATTGGAGTGAGCACATTAAAAGAGGTAGGCAAAGCAAAACAACCCAGTAATTGGAACTTGTGGAGAGTGTTTTAAAACATATTTGAAAATTTAGGGTTGTTAGGTAAAAAGATATTGTACAATATTCTAATTATATTACTGCTGTTAGACTGTATGTGCTTATTCAAATAATTCTCTGTGCAGTAAAATTTTATATTAAGAAATGCAGAGATACTGCTGTAACCACATAAACCCTGGCATTGCAAACATGACTTCAGTGCCCTGACATAAAATGAACAGGGGTGGAAAGAGAAGAAAAGATCCAGAAGCTGATGTTGCTCAACCCCCAAGCCGAGAGGCAAGACCAGATGACAAGACAGCACAGTCTGAAAGATGACGGGTATTTGGGAGAAGATGTCTGTGGCTTGTCTTCCATACTCTAGGACTGTCTCAGGACTATGAGACTACAAAATTTCAAAGGGACAAATACAGAAGCAGGCCTCGCTAAGTCTAAAGATTGGTGAAGGACACAGTCCCTGTGAGAAAGGTTCCTGCCCCTGGGCACTGAGGCACAAAGCCCTATCCCTTGCTTGGGTATCTCTTTACTCCAGCCCTGCTCCTCTCCCTGTTGCCCTGGTGTTTCTTTTCTTTTTTTTTTTTTTCCCCCTGTTTTTTTTCTTTTTCTTTTTCTTTTTTTCCCCTGTTTCCACAGAGGTGCCATATGATCTTCTCATTGGTTCAGTTTTGGCACACAGTGGGTCCATTTTGCCTGTTGCCAGAACTAGCTGTGAGCAGCACAAGCACCAGGCAGCACCAGGCAGTCCATGTCTTCCTCCTGCAGCACCCCTGCTACCAAAGGCCTGCCAATTATGCTCAATTCACCAGCCTCGCGTGAACCAGTCCTGTTTGCGAAGAACACAAATAGTGCTGACAGTTTGTTCTCAAGGCAAAACAGCTTTATTAAAACCCAGCCATCACCTGAAGAAGTATTTGCCTCTCTCCCACCTCCTGGGCTGGACTCTGGGCCCTATCTCCTCCAGATGACCAATCCTGGTGCCTCCTCCTCAACTCAACTCTCAACTTGAGAGTCTCTTGGGCTTCTTCAGGACTTGCTGGAGTCCCTCTGCCTTGCCCTGCCCTGCTTCCTCAGGCTCCTGGCAAGCATCTCCTGCACTGACCCTGCCCATGGCCAGGACCCTATGTCAGCCCCGGAGTCATCAGCCCCTGCCCCAGCGAGGCCACAGCAGGGCCAGGCTCCAGCTCCTCATGGCCCTGCTCTGCCTGGCCATGGGCCCAGCTCAGCAGGGCCCACCTCCAGGCCTTGGCCCATCCCCGTCCCCAGGGAGGTGCTGGGGGCTGGGGCTGCCCCTGTGCCCCAGGCTGCTGGGATCCTGATGGGGTGGTGGGATGGGCCTGATCTGGGAGGCTGCCCCTTGGGGAGCCCCTGACGCCTGGCCTCCCGGCCACAGGGAGCTGTTGTCCCCACAATGCCCTGATATATACACTACAATTTCTTAAATCTTCACTACCTAGTACAGGATGGATTATTACAGAAGAACTAATGATCAGCTGTGGATAAAATGGAGAAGAGACAGCAGCAGCATCCTGCAGCCCTGCAGCTCTGTTGCGAGAGTGAACTGCTGATCATGTAATTGGCTTCTTCATTAGTGAAACCTGAAATGACAGATTCAGAGAAAGGCCCTTGGGGAAGAATTGCAGTAGCTTGTTACTTGAAAGACCACTGTTTGCTTTTTAAATAAAGTCAATATTGTAATAGGAAAGAATTAAAATACTGTAAAAATAAGCTTTGTGTGTAGTCTGTTTAGCCAGAGTGTATGGGCTGAGATTATGGTGCTTCTGAATATGAACATCTGTGTTGACTATGTTCTAAAACTTAATACCTCTTAATAATTCACCTCTGCTTTTTACTGATGGTCACCACACAGAGAGGGGGACCTCCGAACTGAAAAACCTTGAGAATTACAAAACTGACTGAAATAAGGTGCTAATGCAATGAAAAAGCTTTCTTTTCTTTTTTCTTTTCTTTTCTTTTCTTTTCTTTTCTTTTCTNCTTTCCTTTCCTTTCCTTTCCTTTCCTTTCCTTTCCTTTCCTTTCCTTTCCTTTCCTTTCCTTTCCTTTCCTTTCCTTTCCTTTCCTTTCCTTTCCTTTCCTTTCCTTTCCTTTCCTTTCCTTTCCTTTCCTTTCCTTTCCTTTCCTTTCCTTTCCTTTCCTTTCCTTTCCTTTCCTTTCCTTTCCTTTCCTTTCCTTTCCTTCTGTCTCTTTTTGCCTTTTTTTGGAAATTAGGGCTGTAACAGGCTCAAGATCTTCAGTACATGCCCCCAAAGAAGGATCACTGTATCTGAACCATCCCTGGCAGACATGGCACATGTGGTTCTTAACAATTTCTAATGACAGGCATCCCGCAGGCTCCCTAGGCAAGACTTTTGGGGTTTGCTATCTTGACAAAAACCTTCTTACTGTTTCTTAACTCAATTGTTTTACTGTAATTTAAAGCCTTATCATTCTCTACAGTGCATGCGGAGAAGATACCTCTCTCTTCCTTTTTAGAGATTACCTTTAGCATAACTTTTGTAAGTTTTGATACTATGGGTTAAAATGTCCATGATAGAAGATGTCACTAGACATCTAATAAAAGGCAGGAAAATGACTGTGGAGGAGTTAATAATTCTCCCTTGAGAGTAAGGCTTGAACAAGTTGTGGGGAAAAAAATATATATATTGCAAACAAACAAGATATGGAATATTATGATCTACCCCATATGTTGAGTAAGACAACAATTCTTAGGAAAAAATAATAGCATCATTAAAGACTTGCTTGTCAGCTTGCATACAAGCACTGAGATAGAATTAGTACTGTTTAACCTGTTTGCAGCTTTAATGTTCTTTGAATTTGTTGTTATACTAAACTGAAGTCAAAAGATGTGTTAAGCAGGTTGACACACACATGAAACGTATCTCCATCTTACTGATACAGAAGCACTTTTTGGGCAGCAACATTTTCAGTTTAGAACAACATCTGTTGTTATTGCGGATATAATTGTTTGGACAACCAAACTGTAGTAAAACATAGCAGATATAAAACATTGGTTTATTCAATTGATATTAAATTAGTTACATTGTGTGCAATTTTCAAAATGGTGTGCAATTAACTTCATGTCTACCCATTACAAACTGTGCAGTTGTATCCAATTTATTCTCTGAGATCTCTCTTGCACAAAATTTTTGAGCAGTTTTCTTATATGTTACCAAGATGCCACATTACAGAATAAGATTTCTTTCCTGAAAAGATATTTTTGCCATTTTGGTTTCCCTTGCCTTAGGTTTCCTTCCTTTCTGCTCCTGTTATTTTACTTGCTATGTGATATTATTCCTGACATAACCACGACTGAGGAGTACACAGGGTCTTGTTGTAGTCATTTGCTTTTTACCTAAGACAAGAGAATTTCTTTTCTAAATAAACTCTAATTAATTAATTAATTTGTTTAGGCTGGAAAGGTTTACTGTATATTGAAAATTGAAATGTAGTGCAGTTCAATGTATTACAGGCACAAAATCAAGGGATTTAATCCCAGCGAGAAAAACTAGAAGCTTTTTGCCCTGAAATGAAAAGGTAAACTCAAGCAACAAGAAAAGCATTTCTATTTAAAATGTACTGTTATCTTATGAGTCATCAAGAAAATGAAAAGCATTTCACCAGAATTTCCTGACAAACTCTTTTACCTTTTATGGGGAATGTTCTTCTACTGTGACAACACTGAAATGCTAGCAAGTCTTCTTGTTAATTGTTGTACATCTGTAACTGTTTAATTGAAAGTGGTTATTTTAACATCTTAATATTTTTGAATCCAAAGTACCACATAAATTCCCTGTTGAATTGCAGTCTGATGGTTAAAAGGAGTCTGCAATTCCTCCTCAACAGTCTTAATGTTGGCCTTCGTAATCTTGGCAAATTTCAAATAATTTGAAGCCTTGCTATCGTTTGTTTTTAAGTTGCCAGTAACTGCTGTTGCTGCGCAATAACTGTACGTTACTTCTACTTAGGGCAAACCATGATTTCTGTAATACTCATATATTTCCCATCAATTTTAATGGATATAAAGCATGATCAGAATTAAATCCTCCAAATGGCTTCAATCCACCAGAGCAATAATTTTGTTGGGTGATCACTTTCTGAGTATAAGCATTAGTTTAAGGGAAAATTTCCTCTTGTAGGAAATGGACATACCATTTATCTTGTCTGTGCTGATACAACCTGTAATTGTAGCTAAACAATTAAGGACTTGAAATTAGGGTACAGTATTCATTACTAAGGGGTATGTATAGCCTTTGATATCTCCACTGAGCAAGGGTTATGAAAAATAATGGGTTCTAGAGAATGCTTTATCTACAATGAGACTCTGATGAAGGAGAAGAATGTTGGAAACCTTTCTCATATCAGTGTCATCAAAACAAATATATCAAATTTTTTATTTGTGCCTGAGAAAAAATGCATGGACTTTTGCTAATTCTCAAACAGTTTTCTGCATAGAATTATCTGTGTCCTAATAGAATTGCTGAATGCTTCAGTTTGGTTTTGCTATTCATCAAAAAGATACATATTTCACTTTGCAGACATGAAAGTCCATTTAAGTACTTAAGAGTAGTTTAACATTAAAATTAATTGTGTTTTTTTTTTTTGTTTTTGGATCATTTAACAAAACAGCTGTAAAATAGCTTTGCTAGCAGAGAAGGACATGGCAAACAGCTGAAGAATTGTTTTTATGTTATTTTATTATTATTTTATGAATAACTAAAAAAATTACAAGCCAGTTACATTTCTAAAACTATCTAGGAAACAAACAAAGAAAGAAAAAAAGATAATTTGTCTTCCTATTGCATGCATGCTTCCAGAGAATAAGTGAACTGAAAGTATAATAAGTTTCAGAACATGAAGGCTTGTTCTTTGAGTATACAAATGTTTGCCCACAAAATACACATTGCTTCCTGTTAACTGGCTTAGGCAGATCACAGAGCATGTTAGAGCTAGTGTTTTCAGTTTGCTTTCATTGTCGTCTTATGGAAGCAAAAGCAAACATTTATTTGGAGAAGACCAAAATATTTCATACAGCAATCTTCAGTTTATATTGCTGTTTTCTCATGAGATATATTCAAGAAATTGTGAATGATACACATTTAAAGGCATTTAAATTTCCTCCTACAGCGAACATAAGCACAATTGTGATATCACTTTAGAAACACTTTTTAATAATCACCTCACTATGGCATAGGAATGAGTCATAAAAAATGTTCATAAATCATAAAACCAGAAAAGCAATAATCCCCTGAAGCAACATACCTCCTGAATAGAAAAAATAGTTAATCAATGTCATCATTTATATAGCTATTATTAGGCAAGTCAATAATAAGATAGAAAATGATAACAGTAGGTAAGGTTGAGAAATCTCCAAATGCACACATCATTGCAGTTGTTTCAGAAAGGTTTTATTCAGTATTAGTTTTCCTTCACAATACATTTGTGGACATGAATTGTCATTCACTATAAATCTACTGTCTAGAACTATAAATAAAAATGTCTAGAAAGAATATTCATTTTTAATATATTGATTTTGTCTCATCTAATCAAATTTTTCTTTTTTTCCTGTATATAGTAGCAGCTGAAACTGCAACAACCAGAATGGAAATTTACTATATATGCAGTGGAACTAGGCATTTGTTCTTTCTCTTCTTTTTAAGGAAAAATGTAGGAATAGCTTAGGATGATAAATTGACTGACAATATACCATACCCCTACACATCAGAGAATACTGATGATCTTTATACATTAGAAAAAGCATATGCTCTAACCCAGCAGTTTGGGACAGCTTTACATTTTTATAGAAGGAGTTATTTTTAAGTAGCAGTCAAAATATGCAGCTTTTTATTGCTTTATTTTACTTAACAACTTCATGTCAAAAGTTTGAGCTTGTCAATGAATTTTCTTTTTAAGAAAAGTGGTGCTTGGAAGATGCTAAGGAGAAGCAATATGTACTTTTGTAAACACTGTAATTACTACCTTATCACTAAATTCAAATAACATGTCCTGTCAGTCAGTATTGGTTCAAATTCTCATCTTAGGTTTGCCACTTGATTTTTAAGGCTGTTTTTTTAAGAACTCTCTTTTCTTATTTATGTTATGCGGTGTCTCCTATCAGTTGCGTGTCAGGTGAGGAGGAGAATGTTTCGTTCACATCTTATGCTCAAATGTTTGCCAGCTGTGCCTTTCCCAAGATGGCAGGTGAGGAACTCACCCGAGCAGCTTGTGCACAAAAGGGCTGAAACAACAGCGAAAATGTCCTGGCAAATTCTCACTCTGGCATGAAAAATATGGGAATGTACAATGTTAAAACCAAAATGCTTTATCATCTAAGGCTTCCTGATTGATGCATGCCTTTCAATTATCAAGGTGCCGTAGATCACTTACTGTGTCATCTTTCTCTTACTGCTTACTCCCAGGTTATTAAAGAAATTGTAACCCTTAGAAAGATGTAATTTCACTTGTAAAACCCTACATGTTAATTTGTTAACTAATCCATATCATTAAGGCCCCCTTCCTCAGTGAACTCTTCTTTAAATAGACCCCCTAGGTCCTTAGGAGAACAGGGATATGCCATGCAGACACTTGTGCAGGACTGGGTATGAGTTTTTCTAGTTTCAAAAATCACAAACCTAGTTTGCAAGTAAAATGAATGTTGTTAACCATGCCCTTTATAGGTATAATTTTCTTTTTTTAGGGGGGCTACAAACTATGTATATAAAAGAGTTGTTACACATTTGTACATTGTTATTGTCATACTTAATTAAGTGACTTTTGATTTCAATTTTGGAATAAAAATTTCACACCAGAACTAAGTATTATCCTATCACCTGAGTCTGCCACCTATAGCTATATAACTATTATTCCATTTCATGGTAAAATTCAGGTTATCTAGGGCTTTTGACTGAGAAATGGAAAAAGAATAAATCCCCTATTAATTGTGATATGAATACTTTTTTTAAAAAAAAATTAACACCAGAACTTGCTGGGATTGTCATTTTCTTTGTAAAAAATATGGGTATTGCTTCTTTAATGACATTGGCTATATAGTCTTCCTTTTACGGAGCTACACTGATCTTGATACTGAGTTACACTGAGATACAACTTTAGAAAAGCAAGGGGTACCAGAAGTTGTGAAGTTACCTAGCATTTGACAAGGGCTGTCACATATAACCATATTCTCAAAGAAAAATTTGAGGAAGACTTATGAAAGACTCCAATATCTGTATAAATAGGATATTAAAAAATTATAAATATTTAAGTGCATGGTGAATTATCATAAGGGGAATAAATATTGCTATTGCCTATAAGAAAAAGATTAGTAGGGTACTGTGCTCTTTCAATGCAACAGAAAACTCTTTGGCATATAGCAAGAGAATAAGCACACATTAATAGAAAAAGCCTGAAGAAACTATGAGAAAAAAATCAAATGCTTGATAAGAACCAGGACTGAAAGGAAAATTAGTTGTTCTGTCTCCTTCCAGTATAAAGCTTGTTCAATAATTCAAATAATGACTGCCATGGTACCTAAAATATCATTGCTCATAAAGCTCTGAAACAGAATGACTTTGGATGTGATTTTCTAGGGAAGTTTTGTAACTGGTTGGAAAATAAATCGTGCAAATCTTATCTAAAAACAAAGCCAATTTACCCTTTTTAAGTAATATGAAAGCTTATAGCCCTTATGAAAGCATTTTCAAATTTCTTTTAACGTGATTGATCAGGCTGGCTTGAAAGATGCACCTCAGATGACAGTGAGATACATCTATATGTCATCTATTAGTCCAAAATCTTTAAAATTTATGCTCATTTATTTTCCCATAATTACAGCTAAAGTAATCAAATGTTATTTTGTGAACAAATTGATCAAAACCAAGCCAGTGCTGAAGGCCTTTAAAAGGCATAATTGCTCTGCATGAAAACTGTAGAAACACACAGAGTGACATCCCCCAAAAGGACCGGAAGAGATATGCATTTCATTTGATAGGATTATGGAACTCCTGACATTAGCCATACGCTCTCTACCACTGAAACGAGGAGCCTATTAGTCTGGGATAAGAAGGGCTGAATGGTTATACGTGCAAATGATTTACTGGCATACCTACAGACCTACAAATTTCAATGTTCACCAAGAGATTCAGCAGAATATCTCCATACTGGCTTAACTTTAATAAATTAGAGATAATGCATTGTGGATTTGTAGTATCTCCAGACTGTCCTTATGTTACATTAACTTAACTTCAAAATAAGTAACAGAATAATGACATGAAATGTCCTGGGGCACCAAGGAAGACCATGGGGTATACCTGAATTCAGTCTAGACTATTGCCAAGGAAGACCAAGCCAACTTCTTTATGTAACTAATTGCCTGACATAAAATGTCCCTCAAAAAAGGGTTATATCTTAAAAAGACATGAACAGTGGTGATTCTGAAGGAAGATATGTCAGAATAAAAGATCTTAATTTGCTTCTGGGAAGATTAATTCATAAGAACAGACAATGACGGTAAAAATATATTAATTCTATATTCATGTTATTTTTTAAAAAATTAAAAAAAAATGTTTTCATTAAAGGGGTAAATGTTCCAATCACTACCCAAATGGTTTTTTTCATTACATTAAGAACTTTTTCCCTACCTGCTCAATCTGGCTTTAATTGCATAATTTAAAAAACAAAGAGGTTTAGAGGGCATTAAGATTTTTTTTTTTTTCCCCAAGGATCTTATTTAGAAGTCCTGCTCTCATTGCTTTCAGGACCATACAATCCAAAAGCTGCCTGCATGTCTGTGAACTGAATTTAAGTGGACTTAATGAGGCTGTTGTTTTGTGATGAGCTCAGCCAATACTGAGATCTGCTCAGACTCCTTTTCTTTGTTGATTGTCTTATAAAGTCCTTTGCACGAGTATTAGATTAGATCAGCTTGCTGATACCTGGCTCACTGAAGATGTACCTGTTTCAGGCAAGGGGAGGAAAGCAGTCTGCTTGGTTCATTTGCAGTTACAAGCTTCTCAGGGATTGAAAGTGACGGAAAAAAAGATCAGTATGTGACAGAGGGGTGGGTTTTGCCCCATTCAGTAATAGCTGATTATGAAACTGCACCCTCTTTCAAGGGAATTTTTCTCTTATGTCCCTTTATGGGGACTGACACTTTATATGGAAAGTCTATCTTTTAATCACATTCATTATTTTGAATCTTTTCTGGTCTCAGAAGAGAAGGTTTGTAATTTAATGATAACACTAGCAAATTAAAGGAGGAAACAAAACAAAGCAAGAATATTTAGGAAGTGTTAACTAAGAGTGGATTTAGAAAGTAGAGGGGAAAAACAAAAAGTGGCCAAAAAGAATATCCATGAAACATATGATGCAACACAAAGGTTATTTTTATATATAACCTGTGATAAATTATTTGACTTTTCTATGTGATAAGAATAAATGCAGTAAATTCTACTGCGTAGCAGGTTATCAGAAGAATGGGTTACTCTTACACACCCACACATTGTTTATTTTCAAATAATTCCCCCAAACTTAATTTGCCTCTGCTTACAGTGCATGGAATAGTTTTCTCAGTGTTCTAGCATGCTCGTGGTTCATGAGTCATAGACTAAAACATGATAAGAAGCAGGTCTAAAAGATTAAATTTGAGTAATTAAATTAATGTAGTGTAATTACAACACTGACCTTAAAAATCTAGCAAATTATTCATACTCTTTGACTTTTATGTTGAAAACGGTGTCCTAGCGTCAAAGTCCATCATATGTTAACTTTAATTATACGCATAATTAATGACAGTCATATTGCTTAAGATCAAGGTGATAGGAAATTGCCTGCATCAGCTGAGCATGAATTGTGTTTGAAGATATGACCAGTTTAGCCATTTTCTTCTAATGATATTTTATATCATTGTTATTATCATTGCTTTAAGCAGATAGTGAAATATTCTCTGTGTTAGCACAAGGAAGAGCAACAAAGGAAAAAGAGTAGCAGAAGTTAGGGTATATCTGATGACATCAAAAAGGCATCATATATCTCTGAGAAAATCTGCAAAGACACCCCAGCCTCTATAGCAGCAGCACTGAGGTATGCTCTGCAATGCCCAGCCAAGAACTGGCAAATCTGTCTCTAGGCAGCAGCACCAAAGGCCTGTGTGGATGGTTCAGGTTGTCCACTATCCTGACTGTCCCACGCATCCAACTTCAAAGAGTTCGCTTTTTGCTACCCTCTTCTTTAGGCAAGTAAGATGCTCAACAGGTTTTTTCACAGTTTCTCAGCCTCAGCTGTGACCTAAATTCAGAGGTGTGCTAATGACTACAGTTAGGGAGATGCCCAAGCTTTACCTATATCCTGCAAGAGATGATTAGGCCAAGTAGACCATGTGTTTCCTTGATCCCTACCACAGTCCTGCAATACAAGGAGTTTTAGCTAGTTTGTATGAGAGGCTGGATATTGATAATGGATTAGAATGGCCTGTAGCAATGGTAGATCTTTCCACAGTGTGTAATTAAACAGAGAGAATTTTTGCTGCAGAAATACGAAGAATTTGCATGCAGACAAAATTAAAAGACAGATAAGCAGACAAAACAAAAACAAAACAAAACAAACCTCCTGTATAAATGCAAAGATTCCACCTATGTCTCAGCAAGTTACAGAGAACTAGGGATATATTTCATTCCTAGTCATTCTTTACTGGCCAGTTTTTGAGGTCAGAGCCAGGTCAGTCCCTCTTCTGTTCATTCTCAAATGCAGCTCTTATTTTAACATCTCAGTAGCCAGTCCATGAGGCTCCAGCTGGGAATGGTGTCTTGCATCAGGTGTCTGTCAAAGCATAACTTCTGCTAGAGGCAGGTGGGCTTCACAGTGAGGAGATCATACATGCTATGCTCAGGCAGCCCTGTCCCAGGCTGTGATATGCTTTGCTGTCCTTCAGAGTTTCTAGCTTGACATATCTCGCTGTTCCTGCTGCCTACAGAGTGCATCTGACCACATTTGTGAGTAGGATGAGATTCCCTTTTCTCTCTGGGATGGGGACAGGGGCAGGAGCAGCAAAAAGGGTGCTTCCAGGGCTTCCCAAGCACCTCTACCATTCCCTGGGGTGAACCAACACCAGTCCCATATCCTAGGTGCCAAAGGCTGGTGAGACTTGGTCTCACTTGCTGGGACATCACGTGTCCCTTAGGCAGAGCTCATGTGCTCCTAACCCTTGACTTCTGAGGCTTTCACCAGATTTCTGCTCCTGCAGTTGCTGGTGTCTGAGCAGAACTAAAAAGCCCTTCCAATGGCTCCTGAGATGGTGGCAGCTGTAGAAGAGCATGGGATGGCCTTTCATATTATCAGTGGAGTGATTCAGAAGAAAAGTCCTTCCCTTATTTCCTCAGTTTCCCCTGTCTGAGGCTGTGGATAATGAGGTTTGACACAACAATATCAAACGGAGAGCACAGACCACCAATTCTGACCAGAAACTGTCATGGATTACTAGAACATAGGTGATAGCATCTGTAAATCTCACTACAGTCTTCACATTAGCAAAGCGTGTTAGAATTCTAGTGGGCCACCATCAGTTTGAGAGCTAGGACTTGAACTTCTTTTCAAGATCAGTGAAGCCACCCTCCACCCATCTCTGACAAGACAAGCATGCATTAGCACAAAATTATCCCTAAACTGTTCTTTAAAATTCCGCCAAGATTTTCTCAGCAGAATTTCCCAGTTGGACCATCAGCACACACAGCTGTAGAAGATCTGTACAAATAATGAGTGGGCTGCTTTGAGGCATGCTATACAGGGGATGGCAAGGCAGGGTTTTCTTGGGTTTTGGTTTCACAGGATTTAGAGGGGAAACTACAAAATTATAGGGTTAATAGGAATATCCTCAGAGGACTACAAGAGAGGCTGTCGTAGATGAGTATCCATCAGATGGCAGAATTCAGCTTCTCAGCAGCTACTTCTCTGCATTTGAGTTTCCCCATCAGAAGAGCCAGAGTGTACCACTGAGCTGTCACTGTAAGCAACTGGGGATCTACAAACAGGATTAGTTACAGCAACAGTTTTAAAGTTGCTTTCTTACAGCTTTCACTTCTGCAGGCAAAATCTTCAGAATACAAGTATCATTTTTGTTATGTCACAGTATACAGATAAGTAAGGTCTGTGTATGAACATATAATTATTTAAGAACTGACTTTTTTTGAAGAGATGTTGTTAGTATGAGATCTAATAAATTGTGTCGAGCTTAGAGAAGGAATTTCTATAGCAGTAAGCTATCATGCCATTCATTCGTATTTCATTTCTCTAAAATACATCTGTAAATGATGTTAAGCAGTTCTGCTGCCTGGGAAACTTAACTTCTACTGACAAAATGAACTATTTCCCCCCATTGCTTATCTGTATTATCTGAGATTGCCATAGAAGTTATCAAAAATTGCATTATAATTATCCTATTGCTAATAGCTATTTACTGTTATATATATAATTATGCTATTATTAAATAATTACGTCATTATTATTTAGTACTTCAGGTAAAGCCACTGTGTTCAGAAAGCAAGAATAATAGACCACAGTATATTTTTTACTTTTTAAGTGGTTAAACACATCTCAGTCATAAAAGGATTTACTTTATTTTATTGTTTAAATTATTTTTAAATTTTAAAAATACTTTTTCATTTACTGACATGGAGTGCTGAAATAAGGTTAGAAAAATGGGATTCTGAAAAGATTAGAATATTGGCAAAAAAAATGTTTTCAAGAACTCATGAATCTCATTTTCTAGTGATTTTATACCATTTCAACATCACTCATGAGGACTTTATATTTA
>VXAL01008074.1:35051-49307 GCA_013399475.1 Chauna torquata | reverse complement strand
ATATATATATATAAATACAGTGGGAAAAATAGATACTGAAGAAAATCTCTTTAATCTTTTGAAAGTAAGCCTATTGAAATATGGTGCTGGCATTTAATATCAATTATTGAATAATGATATAAGCAGCTTGGAGGCTGATATTGTACTATGATTTTTAAATCAAAAAATATTTGATTTTGATTTTCAAAATATTGTAATGAGACAAGAGTAAGTGATCAGCTATCTACCTCATGTATAAATGCATTATTTAAATTAACTGGATTTCTGTATTCCTTGGGGGGGAGGGAAGAAAATATTCTCAACTTTGCTACATAACAGAGAACTTTTGGCTAAGTTTCCAAATTCATTCTACTTACATTTCTGTATAAATTTTAAAATCACTATCATATATGAAAGTATTAATAAACTGTAAAACACGAGATGTCAATAGATCCAGTAATCTATCAGATGCTGCTGCTTTTTTTTTTTTTTTTTTGGCATAGCCACCTGTATTTACCTTCATATGTCTGTTGTTTGAGCGTATCATGTATTTTAACATTTCCTCGTATATTTCTCATGTTAAATATGGCCTCTTCTTTTAGGTGCTTAGGGTCAAAATGCTTATGAAACACATCAGATTTGTGTTAAATATTAGGAGACATCCACTTGAATTTGGCTACAAAATTAGTCATTAGCTATTCTGTACCAGGAGTGACTACAGGTAAGAATGAATTTTTGTTCTCAATTTGATCCCAGCTCATGCTTATATCTTTATTCCATCCTATAGTTTATATATATATGTATNGTCTAAAGAATATGTAAATCATTTGCAGCAGTCACATTGATAATAATACTTTTTCAGTACCAAGCATGGAATGATGAATCTGTTGTGGTCCTGATTAGTCAGCTGGTTCAAGACTGAATTCTGCAAAACTTCCTCTACTTTTTTGAATGTGAATATTTTTCTGAAACTAGACTTAGACAGAGGAACTGCTGCTATTTTCAAGTGCAACAAAACTAAAAAATAAAATCTAAAGGCTGAGTTCTTGCCGCAGTAGCATCCAGAAGACTTTGATCAGTAGGATGAAGTCTTGAAGAAAGGGGATTAATGTCCATGTGTATTTTTCTAATATTTAAGACCAAATACCCAAAGGCCTCTGGTTCAAAGTAAAACTTTGTATCCCACTGAATTTGTAAATTCTTAGTAAGTTAGGACCCTAAATCCCACTGAAGGCAAAATCTCCTGCCTAAATCTCACCTATTTAGCAACTTAGAGATTTCCTATTTTATGATTGTAATACTTCAACATCTAGAACACATCTGGAAATCTAGACCTCAAAAGACCACAGGTTTTATTGCAGGATTTAATTGACATGTTTAGGGTCATAAAAACTAGCACACTCTCATGGTTTCTGATAGCACACTATCAGAAAAAGGCACTGTTCCCACATTTTCTAGTGCCTGAAGGAATACAGTTAGGAGTGGGGCAGCAGGACCGCTATTCAATGCAGATGATGATGCCCATCAAATCATTAGGTTTGCTCCCACAGCCTAAGGAAAAGAACAGGCTGTGTAATTTCAAAAGGCAAGCTGAGGATTCTTATTTTTATTTTTTTTAAGGAGAGGAACTGTGATAATCAAGAAGTTATTGAAAATCTGTCAGCACTGAAAAGATAATTTAATGTAATAGGTACTGGACTAAATTCATATCTGTCAGAACTCCTTTCGAATCAGCAAGTTATCCTAGGATGAGTTTAGGCTGCCCATTACAAAGTAAATAAATAAATAAAAATAAAAAATTCATAAACCACCAGAAAAGTTTGGAGTCAATTGAGTTGATCTTATTTAAATATTAGCAAAACTGAAACAGACAAAAATAGACTATTTCCTTTAATGGAATGATACTTTGCAACAGCTGTGATTCCAGTTAGATTAAAAACTAAAGTCTCAACAGGGGGCTCATCTCCATTTTCAAAATTTGAATCTATTGCCATCACTGCTCAGTTTACAGCCACAAGTGAAAACGAGAAATCCCTAAAAATTGAATTACTTATTGAATTACTTGCCCACTATTTATATTAATTAGAAGAAAACACTTTAAGGGAATTACACTTCAGTCAATAAAATAGTTCCAAATGTAATTGGAAACAGGACAAATGAAAGCATTGAATTAAGAGAAGTCTGAACTGCTTTCAGGCACCCAAAGGATATTCATGTAACAGCAAGTGAGCCATGCTGTGGTTACAACAAAAACAACAAGTGTGACTGTCCATAAGGTAATAATGGTTAAATCATGATAAAAATGGGTCCTGGAAGATACTCCATTGCCAACAAATATTTACAAGTTTGTGACACAGAAGATGAAATAATTCAAGGAAAAAGATACTTTTAACTTGTAGCCTGTCAATTTCCTTAAAGACTAAGGCAAATGAGGCAAGCTTTTTCTGTGTCCATATATTCATATCCAAAGAAATCCTAGCTTACTTGGCTAATAAAGCCCAGTCTTTCAACATTTTCGTAGGTAGTTAAGAGCAACCACATCTGGAGACAGTCATGAAACTGACATGGAGTCCTCATGTACCCCTCAAGAGTACAGAGCAAATATGGACCATACAGGGGCCAACCGGCTTGTGGTGGTGAGGTAGGAGGATGAAGAAAATGAAGAGAAACAAGCTGACAAAGTAAGTGGTCTATGAGTGTACCCAAAGAGGCTGAAACCTGCTGCTGCCTCCCTCATCACTACCAGTGGTACCTGAGTAGCTGCTGCCCAAGAAACCAAGACCAGGCCTTCAGAACGGCAAATGGAGACAAAGCAGGTTCTTTCTTGAGACTGTTTATCACTCTTTCTCAACCTGTTCGGCTCTGACAGTAGTTACCACAGAACTTTCTTTTTTCTGCTTTATAACTTTTCTCTTGCAAAGCGGTTGGA
Organism: Chauna torquata; assembly: GCA_013399475.1. Lineage (NCBI taxonomy): Eukaryota > Metazoa > Chordata > Aves > Anseriformes > Anhimidae > Chauna > Chauna torquata. Next base: position 46,399 of record VXAL01008074.1, on the reverse strand, counting down.
AAGAGATGCTTTTCCTCAGTGGAAATTAGCAGAAGCCCTTTCCTGTTACTGTTTTATTTCTACCTGTTCTTAAATATATAATGTCGCATTAGCAATGCAATTCTAAGTGTCCTGTGAGATATCAGTTCTAGTTCCCAAGGATATTAACCAGGAATTTTTCACTTTCTCAAAGAATGAGAAATAAAATGGAGGTAGAACTAGCCTGCTAATTCCTCAGGCTGACCCAATGCTGAAAGCAGCCCATATATTCTCTTTTTATTTTCAGTACTCCAGGAAGAAGTTACACCTGACTGCAGAGGTAGGAACTTAGGAAGTTCTCCCTGAAAAATTTTCCCTGCCATGGTGCTTGCTACATGTTATTGCTTGTTATTACCAACAGCAGTGATGCGTTCCTGTAAGGTACTTAGTATTGCTCTGCAGGGAAATAATTACAGGATTTTGGTTGTACTGAATCTAGTCCTCAAGAGAGACTGATGGTATTGCATGTGCAATGCCAGGCAGAATTTCCTGACTTTGCTTTCTCACTTTGGTAGTTTAGAGAGTATCTGCTAGCTTAGGAAAAAAAATGATATTGAAAGTCAGCCTCCAGTTTTAATGATCTCATTGTATATCCATAGTGCATTTATGAATGCATAGGAAACTATTCAAATATTTAGTTTGATATACATATTACTATTTTGTCTAATCTAAAATAAGTATTTTTAACCGCAGAAAATAATGCAAAATGCATACAGAGCTAACCAATTTTAATTGTTTCTTTTGTAGCTCCTGTAACTCAAGTCAAGGTTTTATTATTTAAGGGAAGTAGCACTTAGACTTTCTTGGGATCTGAACATAAACACAAAGTAGACAGAAACAGTACTGACTACAGATACATACATGTAGACATTTAGAATTCTACCTTTTCTTAAAATGAAGCTTGAAAGCCGCAGTTTTGTCTAAGTCAATCCTTGATGCCCAAGATATATTTATAAGTGAGGAGTTTTTTTTCTGGAAAAAGTTAGGGACAGACAGATGAATAGATAGATATGGACACTTCTTCAAGAACAGCTGAAGAATGAGATAATTTGTTTCATGAGGTTTTATTCTGTTCCATGAGCACCACTTAGCCCATGAAGTTGATCACAGTAGAAAAATACATTTACAGTTAAAATGCTATTGAGCAATTTCTTTTGAAGACTATCAAGGAAAAGCTGATTGTGTTATTTATGCATACAAGACTTGCTTGAATTCACTTTATGAGCTGCTACTCAAAAAAAAAAAAAAAATCTTAATGGTAAATTACCTGCAATAGGCAAGAAAGTTAGATTTTATGTGGGTAACAATGTTGAAGTAAAATATATCATTGGACTAATACAGACATGTTGCTATTATTTCTGCTCATCAAATCTCATGTAAGAAAAGATGACCATTTGGCTTTCCTTAACAGTGATGATGTTTACCTGACACATTTAATCAGTCAGTAGAAAGGAGAAAATCTGATTTTGCATTCATTTTACGTTTGCAAATTTTTCACCTCAAAAAAGGTGATTTTCCTGCAATATTTAGCGTTGGTGCGGCCTTACCTCGAATGTTTTGTGCAGTTCTGGGCTCCGCAATATAAGAAGGATGTTAAGGTGCTTGAAAGCGTCCAGAGGAGGGCAACAAAGCCGGTAAAAGGGCTGGAAGGCACGTTCTGTGAGGAGAGGCTGAGGACACTGGGGCTGTCCAGTCTGGAGAAGAGGAGCTCAGGGGCGACCTCGCTGCAACTTCCTGAGGAGGGGAAGCGGAGACGAGGTGCCGGTCTCTGCTCTCTGGGAACTGAGGACAGGACGTGCGGGAACAGCACAAAGCTGGGCCTGGGGAGGCTCAGAGTGGACATTGGGAACAATTTCTTTACTGTGAGGGTGGTCAAACACTGGAACAGGCTTCCTAGGGAGGTGGTTGATGCCCCAGGCCTGTCAGTGCTCAAGAGATGTTTGGACAATGCCCTCATTAATGTGCTTTAGCTTTTGGTCAGGCAGTTGGGCTAGATGATCTTTGAAGATCACTTCCAACTAAACTACTTTATAAGTAATTATAGCTAATATTCTGTAATGTTGCTGCTCTTATATCATTTTACATAACCATAGGTCTTCTGTCTCAGAAGACTTTTTTTTTCTTAACATTCTGTCATATAAATTGATCTATCTTGATATTTTTCAGTGGCAGATGTTGTTCACAATAACACGAAAAGGGGTTCTACTTACATGATTCACAGTCAATATCTATACATACAATCGCTTACTTCTAAACTACCTACTTGATGCTCCTTCTGTAGGGGAGGGTAGAAAGAGGAACATTAGGACACAATTCAGCTAATCCTGAAGTCAATGTTTAGAATTAGTCAGATGAATGCTGTAGAACAGCTCATTTTTCCTCCTTTGAGTATGAAGGGAGCCCAGTGCACCTAATTCAAGTGAGGAAATATACATTGTAGTTTTCTGAAGTTAACTTGGTGAACACCATAGCAGGTGCTCTGAATTGGATTAGCATTCTTGTAGTGTCCCACTCAGGATCTAATCCCTATGGGGGTTTCTATTGCCATTGCAAATTAATTTGGTTTTGATTTTGAAAGAAAGTCTCTCATGGTTCCACAGAGGTATACACTGGTAGTTAATAAATAAGAACATACTGTCAAAAAAGTGGCTAGTGTTTCTCTAGCAGCAAAAAGGAAAGAAGTTCTTCATTTCTGCTTGAATATTCACTTGAATACTTAATAGAATATGCTTATCCCATAATGTATGTCTCTGTATCCCAATCAAATGCCATTTGAAATGACAGCATCATGGACAGTGTCAAGAAGAAAGTTCTGGTGAATTGACTGAACTCACATTTCTCTTTGAAAAGCCTGTAATTAAGGAATACTCCTAAAAGAGGTTATTGATCAAGCACTGTATGCATATTATTACTATCCTTTACTATCGATATATAAGATCTATTTTACAGTGAACAGAATACATTTGACATTTTGTCTTTGACAGAGAGATAAAATAAGGGTTAGTTGCAGAATAAGATAATAGTCTTGGAAGATAATGAGTAAAAAATAATTTTCAACAGAAGATTATACAATTTACTGCTCCTGTACAAACCTTATCAGATCATTTTCCATTTAATAAGGCTTGTACAGGATGGCCATAATGACGACAATTATGCAATTTTATGTCATGACACTGCATGTATTTTGCTTTAGACTATATGAAGTGACCTAACACAGCCAATGTGATAAATCCGCTTGCAGGGGGAGTAACAAGCAGCAAAGTCTGAGGATATTTTGTCTCCTGTTGAAAGCATCCCAGTATACCATATAGAGTTCTGGCTTTCCTTCCACCTTTGCTGAAGTACCACAGCTAACCAGCAGCTCGGCTGTATCTGAATTGATGTGACACCTGTTTTTAATCATCCTTCACTGTGCAAACAAACTACAGATGTTTGCACTGGTGGACTTTCAGTAAGCAAAAGAGAATTAAAAATTCATTTGGAGAGAAGGTGTTAGACAGGTGTAACACAAGTTACATAGTTGTGAAGGAATGGCAAGCTTACTGTCACTTATAAAGAAAAAAATTGTGGTATTGGTGACTTCTGTTTTTTTTCCATGGAAGAATTTTCTGAGAAAATGCTATAAATTTTGTATGAAACAAGTCAAAAATGCATGGAACAATCCAGCAGTGTGATTATGCTAGGTGGTACCCTGTTGATCTCAGGCAGGTTGTCTCTTCCTAGAATATGTGATTTGCATCAAAATGTTTGTCGTGCTTCCCACCTGTATGTCATTTTGACCAAGAAGTAATTTGAGCATTGAGACTCTCAGATACATGTGTCCAGAACACTACAATACATCACCTTAAATATGGAAATAATGAATTTTTAGCAGGAGTTTGATAACCATCAAATGAGTAGAATTAATAACAGAAGAGATTTTTTTTCTAGTATTGGCTTTAAAGACATTGGTTTGTTCTTGCTGGGGAGAAATCCCACTATAACAGGAATTTTGCCAGGAGAAAAAATTTGAAATTAATGCGAAGGGATACAGACTTCCTTGGATGAAATTCTTTTTTATTTTTATTTTTATTTTTTTTATTTTTAATTTTAATCAGTAGAAAGGGAATGGATACCTCTTTGTATTTGGACAACTAGCATTTTTTAACTTTGAGTATATAGTGATCTCTGTTCAGTCGACTCCAGCTAGCAGCATCCAAAAAACGTTTTCTTCTTCCATGTTCTAACTTTCCAAACTTTTCGTTTGGCCCTAAGATAATATCAAAGCAGATCATGAGTACATAAATAGTATAGTCCCTGAAATTCTAAGAACCGTATCTTTGAGTTTTCACGGAAGATCAGATGCAATGCCTGCATATACATCATTAAAGCTGCTGGTATCCTTTATGCAGTGTCAATCATTTCTGTGAATAATAGCATCTTTTATTCTTCTTCATTCACTTTTCTTTCACTTTCCACATTTCCTCTCTTGTGAGCTTACCTGTCAATCTCCATATTATTGTGCCTGTCACTGTCTAGATTTCACGGTGATAAAATCTTTCCCCGCATTGGCACTCCTGACTTTTTCATTCCTACAATCTCCTATTCCATGGCTTCCAAAAATCCCAGATCTCTAGACTCTGGTGCATGCAGAAATCTGCAGTCCTTCCTTTCCTTTCTCAACTGCCTCAAAGCAATACAAAAGAGCTCTCTTATCCTGTTGAAATGTCTGCTAGCTATTAAAATCCTCAGGAGACTAGAGATTTGTTCTTTTGGCGTAAACCTGGAAGATGGATTCAGGCTATTACTTTGCTACAACTCCCATGTATCACAATGAGCAAGTCAAAATGCTGCCACCCCCTTTAAAAGATACACAGGCACCTGCTTCGTCTTGGAAGCCCTTAAGTCGTCATGGTGGCAATGTTATCAACAAATTAACATCTGCCAAAATAATTTTTGACTTGTTATTTAGCAAATAAGTTGGTCAGAGCTCAACCTATGTCAAAGCTAAAATAACCTGGAGAGTTTTTGAGACTAAAGAGTAGACTCTAGCCTCACAGCAAGGTACAGAGCACACCAAATCTATTTACTTTATATGCATACTCTTGCTAAAGGCTTGCTAAAGGCAAGCTATTACAGTCTGCAGAAGCAATTTCATGAGAAGATAATTGGCAGGCATAGAGAAGTCTGGACAAGCATCAAACAGATAGTGAGTCTGAGACAAGAGACAGCTCTCCCAGTGGGTACTCGGGGGAGTAAGCAATCTGCCAAAGTCTCTCAGCATCCTCTCTTTTTTTCCTCAACTCACTGCAAAAAATTATCCTCAGACTTACAAATTACTTACTGGAATATCCATCCTCCTATCATTACTAATACATCACTTACCTTTGAAACAGCTCTTTAACTATGTGAGAAAAAGTATGTTGCTGTCCTGAGATCCCAACTATGCAGACGAATATGTTGACTGGCATGTAGTCAAATGATTTTAGTTTTTCACAAAAATCTGTTTGTGAGAGTTCCACATATCCATTATAGATTGCAAGAGAAACAGTATACGACATGAAATTGTATTGCACCACTTCTAGGGTTGACTGTCTCATGATGTCTCTGTTTTGTACAAGCCTTTATACTGACTGGTGTCCAGTATCCCTCCCAATTCATAAAGCCTATGGACAGAAGCAAGTATATTCATAAAATTATTTTTATAAGGAGCTTTTTTGAAGAAGTCATAATATTTTTTTCCAGTATTTTGATGTCTTAGCAGTATGAAAACTGCCACTGCCAAACTTATTGTTATTAACAGAAAAGGCTTGCTGAAAGCTAATTTACCAGCATCTCTATTTAATTGCAATATCATGTATATTGCAATATTATGTATATGTAGATGCCATCCTTCTTTATCCGGAGAGAAGGTTATAAGGCTAACTCTAGAGAAGGGTCATGCTTAATGAGCCTGGGCTTTTTCCACTTTACTGTATATGTTTTCTCCATTAAATAAAGCAATAGCATAACTATGCATTTCACTTGAACAAGAATGGGAAATACATTACCACAGTAGTTATGGCTGGCTTAGCTTATTTGTTTCACTGCCGTTGACTCAGCAGGATTTTGAACTTCCTCTCACAGACATTTACTGGAGAAAGAAACTTCCAAACTTTGTAACAGAAGCAGAATTGGTTGGATTTACCTCTGCATTTTCAGGAGCACTCTGATAAACATCTTGACTTAACCCAGAATATTTCTACAGACTGATGGGAAGATAACTTACAGTTTCAGAAAAGGGCTTTTAGTGTTGATTGTATGGAAAATGCAATGGAATACATGGAAATGACACAACAAGCGCACAGAAAGCAATCTGACTGGAGTCTATGTCTGATGGTTATTCAGCACTTTGTGCTCTAGCCTCCTTGCCTGAGATTTTTAGGTAGCTGATTTTTAGGAAGCTGTATTCCTCCGATATCATTGCTCCAGTCCTGGCTCTTACAGAGGAACCAGGGGACCCTCAGTCTGTTCTGATTTATACTCATTTGCAATGTCCCCCTTGGAGTATTTCCCTGACAGAGAATAGCTGGAAAACAACAGGACTGGTCTATACTCCAGCCTTTTCCCAGCATTTGCCCTGAGTTGGAGACCATGTTTGCAGCCACCATACCAAGTCTACTCCTCATGAGGAATTCACAAAGCTATAATCTGTCTTCAGGTCAGGGCTGCTGTCACCAGCAGAATTCATAGGCTGGTTTGGGCTGGAAGGGACCTTAAAAGATCATCTAGTCCAACCCCCAAACTAGGGACATAGAAATCACCATATCAAGTCAGAATAATGGACTGCCTAGTACAATATTCTGAGGCCAGTAACAGATACTTCAGAGAAAAATATGAAGAAAAAAAAATAAAAATCTGTGGTAGGTAAACGTGAAATAGAGTGTTGTTAGAGAAGTTTTTTCTTACCCACTTGTGGAAAACGACACATTATTTTGCGTGATATTTTGCATGATTTTGCGTGTGTGTAAGCACATCTGCTTTCTTATGATATTAATCTTTCCTTGCAAGTGCTAAGCTGAGGGAAACTGATAAGGAAAATGAGTAACAGAATAATGGCAAAGAGGAAAGGCTGTCATAGGGAATACTATGGGTTATTAATGAAGCTGTCACTGAGAAATAAGCCCTCATCTGGAGCATACTCAGCTGGCAATTCTGACTCTTCTTTGCCAGAGCTCAGGGTCATCTTATGTATCACCCTTGATTTCAGAGGATGGAAAGAGGACTTGATGGAGGGCCTTGTCAGCAACATTTACAAATGAGTTTAACATCGAGCAAAGCACCTGATATGTTGTAAAAATTAAGACATTTCTTTGAGATGTATGGGAGCACCTGACTGCAGAGACATTTGCAGCCTCTGCTGTTTAGGGGGAGACAGCGAAGCTTTTAGGTGGTATCAATGTTGCGAAATGTTTGCAAGTTAAATGCAGCTATAGTTCACAGTGTGCCACAATTTCTCATGATTATCTTTCCTGTCTCTTCATCACTGGCAACATAACCACTGTGGATGCAGTAGTGCAATACAGCAAGTTTCAAATCCAATTCAAATAAAGCAGAAAGACTTTGAAAGTATGGTGTGGTGATGTCTGGAAGCAAAGACATTAACAAAGTGAAGATGACATTTTTCTGGTTACTAACTGACACACACAAGATATCTCAATTTTCCTGGTACAAACTAATTCCATATGCAGACTATTTCCAATCTCATGAATAAAAGCCTGAAGAAGAATAGTGTTGGTCACCAAGCTGGAAGCAAAAACCTATTTCAGGCCTTAGAAAGCAGCAACTGCTGCCTCTGCTTTCCTGTCAATGCAATATCATCCTTCACAAATGATCTTCATGACCAATCCACAGAAAGTATGATCTTAAGGCAAAAACTTTTACCTTCTGCAGTAATGGATTTTACAACATCTTCATTTGGCTTCCCATGGGCAGACCCCAATCCTGTAGGTAGGGTCTTGCCTGCTGGCTTCTCATGGGGCATGGTGCAGGTGAAGGACGTTACCTTCATCATACCATGCCACCAGACACTTCATCTGTGCTGGGCACCACTGGCTGGCCTCCACAACTCTGGACCTTCCAGTTGCATTTGCATTGCAGCCTGGGCTGTTAGTTGAATCTGGTTTTGTATATGATGACTGCAGAAGATATATTTGCTGCAGATGTGGGCATATTGCCCATCCCCTCACCAGCTCTCCTCCAGCAAGTCTGGGCAGCCATGCAAAGAAGACTCAGATCGATAGGATATCAGTGCAGAACACCAATCTTCTGAGGATCCAGCTGCACGCTTGATGCTAACCCATGCTGAAATATTGGCTGCTGCTTCTCTCTCCATCTTGTCACTACCTCTACCTAGAAGGGTGGGATAAAGCAACTAGTCCTTACCCAAACTATTTCTTGCTCAGTTACAGATGTATCTTTATCTGTGCTGGTAAAGGATTGTTATCTGGAGCAAGCAAGCAGCAAACATTTATTTTTTGTCACTAGCATTAACAGTTATGACTCTGGATGTGCAGTCACTTTTCAAGAGCCTGTTTGCATGCAATCTTAACATGTTTGCTTACTACTCCACTGTTACACTATAATTAAAAATTCTGGAATGGTTGGTTCTTTCAGCATCAGCTGCAAATTAAACAATTGTCTCCTACATATGCCTCAATCACATAACACAGTACACTGGAGAAAAAGAAGCTTTCTTTATTGATGCAGACAAAAAAATATGGTTGGCACTAGATGGTACACTGTAGGCCAGTCCAGAGCAAATTTGGATGGTTAATTTTATGTCCAAAAAACCCACCCACCGAAGCCCCCAAAACAAAACCAGTGTAAGTTAACTACAGGGATATGAACTGGACCCACAGTAATAACATTATAAATTACATCCTCAATTAGCTGATCTTAGTTTGTTGTAATATAGGGTTTGGGTTTTAATTGTACTTTCCTTGGCTTTTTTGGTACACTTTATTTTATTTGAACAGGAATGTTTTACGTTCTTAGTTTTTGGTATCAATTCTGTTCTCAGAGTAGGTTGGAGCAGGATTCACTGTAAGAAAATACACAGTTATTGTGTGTCTTTTGAATATATATATTAAAAAAATTACACTAGAAAATTATGGAAAATCAATACAAACACAAAAGTTTCCTTTAGAGATATCAACATGACTCCACATCACGGACAGATTTTATCATAATAAGCAAAAAATGTGTGTTTTTAAGCATGTTAGCTCTATCCAGTTACATCAACACAGCCAAAAACCTCACTGAGAGGAAAATTGTCTAATCAAGCTAAAGAATATGCTCCGCATAAGATTTCTCTGCTCCTCGCTCTCCCCTGCAAAAAAAAAAAAAAAAAACCATGATGTGTGAAAAACTCTTTATCTTGCATGCATATAAATTTTCTTGAGGCTACAAAAGCTACCTTCTTCGTACAGTGTTAGAGCCCTGCCTGTACTAAGGAGGGACCAAACTGTCTCTAGCGATGCTACTATTCATCTCCCATGAAGCCAAGATTTCTGACTGAAGTGTATTATTCCTAACATCAGAGCTCTGCGCAGAAACCTGGAGCACAATTTGTCAGAATAAAGTGGGCTTTCCTATCATTAAATATTTTAATTTCTCCTTTGCTAAAGTCTGTCACACGGGTTATGTTGACAGATTAAATGTAAGTTTCCATCTGATTATGCACTTTGATCTAAAGAGATGTGGCTGGCAGTTGATGCATATGTTTCCTATTTTTAACAACAACAACAACAAACAACAACACGAAACAACTCCTGGAAGCCTTTTTCAAATTAGTAGACCTAAAAATAATTTATCAATGCTGAAAGAAATTATCAAATGTGCTTCTCTGTCCCCATATCAACCTGTTAGAGATAAATAACAGAGAGGAAAAACTCTATCCGTGACACTAGATGCTGCAAAATGTTGCTGGACGTACCCAGAGGGCTCCCAGGGACAAAGAAGCCCGCAGAACATTCTCAACATATGCTGGATTGAAGAGCACTGTGAAAAATGTAATGTACTTCACAGAAAAGCCTTCACAAAAAGTTCACTAGAATGTCAGTGTTACTGGATGACTAATGACAGTGGCAATAATTTCCTGGGCATCCTTCTGAGGCTTTCAGAGGACTAAGGTTCAGTGCTGTGTAGATGATACATAGGGAGGTAACTGCCAGAGTGTGGATATTGAAAAGGACAGATCCAATTAAGACCAAAAAGTTAATGAAACCCAAAATACTAGAGAATTTGGATATGTCAAGCTATTCACCAGGACTGACCAGCCTACCTCCGTATTCTCAAAGGTATGGAGTATTTGCAGGAAGAATTGCAGTTCGTTCAGCGTGCTTACCATTTAACAGCCTAAACTTGCTGTTAGGTGCAGCAAGGTTGTCCAAGCAGCAAGGTTGGACTACTCCAGCTGTACATTTACATCTGATTATTATCTGGGAGTTGCAATGCTGCAGACACATAAATAGTTTTGTGTCAAGAAGCAACTCAAACCTGCTGAGAGGAGAGGCCACACTCTAGGTGTTTGGGGTGGCTTTGTTCTTCCTTTCCTTTCCTTTCCTTTCCTTTCCTTTCCTTTCCTTTCCTTTCCTTTCCTTTCCTTTCCTTTCCTTTCCTTTCCTTTCCTTTCCATTCCCTTCCCTTCCCTTCCCTTCCCTTCCCTTCCCTTCCCATCTTTTCTTTAATAAATCATCTAAATAGAATAAATATGTCTGATTAAAAGATATAAAGAAGTAGTTGTCAATGAGGAAAAATGGGCTATCTTGCAGAATCACAGACAAAACTGACCTGACACTATGTAAATATCATTTAAAAAACAAACAAACAAAAACAAACAAACAAACAAACAAAAAAACCAGACCTTTTTGAATGGTTTTCCTCTAACATTGTAGATTTCAGTCAACAATCAAATATAACCATCATGTCACAGCACACACTACGTGACTGTACATTCACTTTACTCAGATTAAATATGTTCCTTTGTGATATGCTCAACTTTGTGAGCCAAGACAGTCCTTAATGTTGACAATTTATAATTGTCCACTCTGCTCTAATAATAAAAATAGTATATAAAGCACATTTTTTTACCTTGGGGATGTGTTGGGCTGAAAAAGTCTAATATCCAGTAGCAGTGTTATGGCTGGTTCATTAAAAAAAAAATCTGCCTTGTGAGATATCTGACTGAGGACAACACAGCAGGTTGAGTCTCAAGAAACATTTTTGTGCATGAAATAAGAGGTAGGCTTGCTGGACTGCAGTGTAACTGAAAATCCAGCATGAATTTCTGGAAAACAACAGGGGCAACT
>VXAL01008074.1:19097-35027 GCA_013399475.1 Chauna torquata | reverse complement strand
TTTTTTTTTTTTTATGTTATTGAAAATCTACAAATGAGGAAAGGCTGTCTGTAGCATAATTTAAGAATACTCACTGTAGATACTGTTGGTAGTAGGCTGTTGCACTGAGCTTTTTTTAGTTTACAGCTGATGAGTGCAAATAAGCTATGATATATATACATATCATTATATTAGATAGCACTAAATCAACACCAGGGTTGCCAAACTCATGCCAAACTAGATTGCACTTTGCATTCCCATCACAGGTATAAGTGAAATTACATCAGATGAGAAAGAAAGACCATTTTCTGTGGTGAACCTGAGGGGAAGGGGAACAAAAGCAGCCACATTCAAGCAAATATGTTCTGTTTCCCTGGTTCAACTATTGCTGATTCAGCTTGCAGCACTTCACTGAAAGATACTGAGCTTTGGCTCCAGCATTCAAAGCAGGGAAAAGTGTCACAGAATCAGCCCCCAGAAAGTTGGGAAAGAACATTAAGTTCCACTAATTAAAGCAGGAGCTTGGAATGAAAAGTCAGAAAGATTTTATTTTGTAAAATGTGTTACTTCTGCTTTCAGTATGGGTGTGTGTGTGGGTGACGCTGCTCAGCTCGTAAAGGATTCCTGGCATTTTCACTGTGGAGTCAAACCAACCACTGCAGATCTGTTTGGACTTGTGCTAAAAGAAAATCCAATATGAGTTGTTGTTGTTGTTGTTGATGTTTGTTTGTTTGTTTTTAATGGTACTGACAATCCAAGTAGGGGGAAAGGCTCTGTGACTATCTGTTAACAACAATCCTTGCTGATATCAATTAACTAAATTGATTTTCCAGGTCAGCACCCTGGAAGGAATGTACAAGGTGACAATTAAGCCACATCCACAAGTGGTTTATCAGCAGCAGCATTTTGCGTGAGGGAGTATGGCAGCACTCTCGCTGTTAGTTCCTGCCAGAGGAGCAGCTGCCCTGCTGCTGTGAGGCACGGCCTTTCATTTCAGACATGGTTCCACTCGCAATGCGCTTGGTGTGGTGGTGACCTTCTCGCGCATCAAGTGTAAGTGCAAATGCGGCATCAGAGCAGACCGCAAACATTTTCAAGGTGAAGAACGAAACTGCTTCTGTAGAAATACCTTTATTTTTCCCCATATCTATTTTGTAATCCTTGTCTGCAAGCTGCTTTCATGTTTGGGTGCTTCCTTATTTCTCTGAGGTGAGCAACCTCCTCTCCCTTTTCCTCTCTCGTCAAACTTCACATCTGGATGGCTTTCAACTTTGATATAATATTCTGCTCCTCACTTCCTGCCTTGTTCTGAGCAGCTGTGATAAAAGCAAAATAAAGCCACACTAACAAGATACACTCAAAACTGGAAAGCTACACTCCTGATTGCTACGTGCTGCATTACATTAATTTAGCTCGGAGAGACGTATTTTCAAAGGCAAATCAGTTAGTTGGCCGGTCCTCCTTGACCTTCTTTGCTAGTGGGGTGTTTTTGAAAATTGTCATCATTTGTTGCTCTGGCAATGAATATTCCTTCTTTCAACAGTGGTATATTATTAATAGCAGATAATAATACATACACGTAGTTGCATCTCTGCCTCCTCAAAGTGTTCTCCAAAATGTCAGTCATGCCTTGCCTAAAATGTCACTGTTATTGCAATACTTAATGGCATGATATTTTTTTGGCACACTATTAATAAGACTCAAATGGGATTGTTCACAAGTAGTTTGAGTAACTCATGGACTTTACTTTGATGTTTTGATTGAATTTTGCTGGTTATACCTGTTGAGCAAAAAATCAGTATCACATGTTATAAAAACCACTTACTGTGCCAAAATCTTTGCAGACATATTAGAGCTCCTCTTAGTGTTTACACATTATCCCAGTAAATATGAGCTCTAGACCCATGGCAATATTACAGTTATAAATGTAAGCACTACCAAAATTGCGGGATGCTCATGCTACCAAGGCCTCACCGTAAGGACAGCACAAGTCCCATGCCTGTCTACAAATAGCCCTGCACATCACTGCATCGCACCAACCTGCTTCTGCCCCTGCACCTCTCTCTTCCCAAAGCAGGGTCTGCCAGGAGCACCACCTGTATAGCAGCTGCTCTCCACAGTGACAAGATGACTTGGAGCCACAACCTCTCGTTCTTTCAGAAAGAAGAGCTCCTCTTTTCCAGGTGCTGGGGGAAAGGAGGGGTATGGCCAGCTGTGAGTGGTGAGGGATGGGGTTATCCCCGCATGTCCTGTGGGCAGGGAGTAGGAAGGAGCATCTCCAGAGGAGCAGGAGAGGAAAAGATTACCACCTTGTACAGCAGTTTCTGCCACACTGAGGTTCTCCAGGCCAGATTTCAGCTGAAATCTGATTTCAGCCTCCAGCTGACCCACAAAATCAGATGCATGGGTGGAATAACAAAGAACCACCACCCACAATTACTGCCTGATAATTACTGCCTTCAGTTCAGGGAGATAAGATGCAGTTACCTCAATGTCTCAGCACCCCTTTATGCTCAAGGTCTCTTGCTTGAATGCTTCCCGGAAGTTATACCTACAGGTATTTTAAACATATAAGAAGGCAAATGAAAGGGAATAACAATAACAAAAAGTTGCGACAAACCCACTGAACATGCTATAATATTAGTTTAGCGTTTGGGATTGTAAAGCTTGCACTCCAGGATTGTAATTCCAATCAGCAGTGACTCTCTGTCATGGTTTTGGCTGGGACAGAGTTATTTTTTTTTTGCAGAGGCTCACAAAATGCTGTGTTTGGGATTTTTGATGAAAATAGCGGCGATGTTTTTGGTTGTTGCAGAGCAGTGCTCACACAGAGCCAAGGACTTTTTGGCTCCTCATGCTGCCCTGCCAGCGAGGTGGCTGTGGGTGCACAAGGAGCTGGGAGGGGACACAGCCAGGGCAGGTGACCCAGACTGACCAAAGGGATGTCCCACACCATGTGGGGTCATGCTCAGCAATAAAAGCTGGGGTAAAGAAGGAGGAAGGGGGGGACGTTGGAGTGATGGCATTTGTCTTCCCAAGAAACCGTTACGCGTGATGAGCCCTGCTGTCCTGGCAGTGGCTGAACACCTGCCTGCCCATGGGAAGTAGTGAATGGATTCCTTGTTTTGCTTTGCTTGTGTGCATGGCTTTTGCTTCACCCAGTAAACTGTCTTTATCTCAACCCATGAGTTCTCCCACTTTTACCTTTCTGATTCTCTCCCCATCCCACCTGGGGAGAGTGAGCGAGCGGCTGTGTGGTGCTGAGCTGCCTGCCGGGGCTAAACCACAACACTCTCTAGGGCATTTTATTCTATTTCATTGAGTTCTACCATCAAAATACCCATACAGACCTAGGAAGGAGTTGCACCAGTATTAACAGTTTTACTATAAAACTGTTTTATTGGAAAGCAGTCAGATTGCACCATGTTCATAACGTATTAATGAAAAAATGCTATGACGTTCTCAATGCTCTAAACTCTGTTTCCGCCTAAAGATGATCCACTAGTATGAGGTATCATATCTGTAGATGACAAAACCTTCTTTTTTGTGTGCACCATCAGTCTCTCTCAGAAAGAAAATTATAGGGTAGCACTTGTTCTTGGCTCTCCTCAGGATTTTCCTCAGGCAGTTGCTCTCTCTATTGTCAGCTCTGTAGTTGATTTCCTACATTTTCCTTCACATTCAAATTTAGTTTAGATTCAAGACCACCCTGCTGATTTGCACAGAGATAAGACTGCAAAGGCTTGCACAGGACCTTGATTTTTTTTGCTTGCTGTGTATAAATTCTAAAGGGATTTATGGCTTTAAGCTTTTAATACATTTCAATAGAGGCTTTCATATGAAAAAAGAAAAACACAAATAAAAAGACTACCACTAGTAACTTTTCTGGTTGTTTATTTAATATGTCTTGCAAGGGACATATGAAAAATAGGTATTGTTTCAACCAATTCGTATCCACTACTGAACTGAGAAACAAGTTTTAAGTTTTGGATCCAAAATGGAAGATGCCCAAGGAACTGAAAAGGACGTGATGATATACTCTTATCTTACATTAAAATGTTTAGAAAATTTTACAAAAAGATATAATTTGATTTTTCCTGGAGTATATGAAGATCTGAAACTAGGGTCTGATGAAAAAACAAGAAACTAAAGAGATGACAACCCAAAATAATAAGTAGTAGGCCATAGTAAGTAAGGACCAATAGGCCACCTGAATTATTGTGATACAGCTGAGTTAGTGAAAGCCTTGGAAAAAGTAAGTAACCTGCTTTCATCATAATTTGGATGGGGATAGAACATGATGCTCTAGCACCAGTGAAGAACAACTACTTTCTGTCTAGTCCCACCACCTAGGCCTGTCTTTTGTAATGTAGACGAAGGAGCAGAAAATCGAAGTAAATAAAATAAAAGGTCAACAGATATTTATTTCTGAGTCAGGTAACATAAGGTTACTTTATTCTAAAAACACAGCAAGTCAGACTACTCTGCTATGTTGATTATGTCTAAATGCATTCATATTTCTTTGACTGGAGAAAACCTTGCACACTCTAGTTTGTTATAGATTATATTGAAGTACGAGACAATATTAAGTCATTGTCTTCAAATCATATCAAAATGTGCCTTCAGCCATCCAACTCCAAAAAATAGTCTGATGTAGCAGCTCAGTCTGCATCAGGGTTGAGCCAGAGAGGAGAGGAGGTGGGCAACACATCCCACAAAACAGATAATTACTGATGGCTGTAGACACACAGCAACAGCCTGGACAGAAATCTTCTGTTCCGTCAGGTTTTATAGAATTATGTCATGTGAAAATACTTCTTTTCAGACCTCTTTTAGCCATGCCTAAAATTTCTATGTCATGATGTTTAGTGTTGCAGCACATACTGCTTTTGTCTAAACAGGCCCTTGTTAGGAGAAGTTGTAAGACATGGCTCAGATGGTGCTTTTGGCAATCAGGCATTACATTAGATCAACTCTTACACAAAGTATTTATTTTTAATGTTTGCCTGTACTGACCACTGTAGTGATGAATAGGCTGAAGCCAGTAATGGGAGAAAGTACCTTCACATCATCAGAGAGTGTACGTTAGCACTTAGGCTGTTAGGTAAGTGATTCAGAAGTCATTAACAGTGCATTGATCAGAGCTATAGACTGCGCTTAGATAAGAACATCCTTAAAAACAGGGCATCATTTAGGATTCCAAGAAAGCAGAGATCCTTAAAGGGATCCTTCTAGCCCACACAATAGACCCCAGAGCCTGATCTTACAACTACTTTTATGCTTGCTCAAAAATGTTACCTTTGGTATAATTTTTTTGCTGTCTACAGAATGAAATAATCAATTTTGTGCTGCTTGGATCTTACCAGAGCAACTCGATTAGCCTGTGGCCTGCACCTTTTTCTCCAAGGCTCCTCAGGTATCAGCGGGGCTGCAGGTGGGATGGGTTGCTTTGGAGTCATATACTTTTGGGGCAAGATTTCCTTTTAGTTCTGGGAAATGAGTCCTATTCCTACAGTTGCGCATATCAAGAGTTCTGCATACATGTGGTACTTCTGGTCACCTGCCAGGGAAGGAACCGCAGAGGCTCTCCTCTGCTTCTCTGCAGCAAACTTCTTAGACGGCAGTGGAAAACTTCACTAGTTCATGAAGTAGAGAGAAGTTAGTTGGAAAGCTGGGCTTCAGTCCAAACCTAATTAAATATGGCTGAGCTTTAGAAAGCTTTGATCTGAGCACTGGTTCATAGCATCTTCCTCATAGCTATCTTCCTGGTTTCATCTTCATTATAGTTTGTTCTAGAAAATGATGTAACTGGCATGTGACAATGCAATATTTTCAAACTGAAGAGTGCAACTTATATAAGAAACATCTGCTCTAAAATCCGTGATGGGAATACTACATGCCAACAAACCTAATGAAAAGCACAAGGCAATTACTAAGCCTAATAACATTTTACCTGAATGGCTGATCTTTGCATAAACACCCAGTCATGCAAGCATAACACCACAGCTGGCCAAAACCCTTCTAATGAAACTGTGAAAGGAACAATTAAGTGAATATTGCAGACAGTCATCTATCCAGACTGAGCAGCTATTAGACAATCAGCATCTAAACATTCAACGCTTGAGAAGCAGCAAACACTATCTATATGTAAAAATGAGATTGCAAGATCTACAAAATGGCGTTTTTTCTTTATGTCTATGAATTACCTAACGCAGTCTTGCAAGTTGGAAAACCTTAAGAAAAAGGAATATTAACAGGAAAATGAACTCAGACCATCAGTAGCAAAAGCCTCCATCCAAATCTTAAATTCTTTTTGTTAACTTTCCATATGATTGTTAGCAGTTTATGTTTTTTTATTCTTCCAGAGACATCCCTCACTTCTTGCTTTTGACTAGGATGGAAGCTTCAAAATATTATCTGGAAGCAACCAAACCCCCAGATTCAAGGTCTTCCTGCTCTAGACAGGTTTTAAACAGCACCATAACAGGATGAATCAAATCTGTAGACACACATAAACACAAAGAAAGGGATATTTCAGCTTGGACTTGGACCTTTTCTTCACAGAACTTTTGCTAAATTGTGAGAAAACTATTTCCTCCTGTGCGATGTCCACATCCACATTTTTGAAAATTGTTAGTAGGGAGAATTATAAATGCTATAAGAATTCTTGATGTCAAAAGTTCGTATTAAAGACTTATGTAATATGGTTGTAAAAATATTCTGAAGACAGTTTACAGCAAACCTATCCCATTCATCAGATCAATTCACTGCGTGTATCTGTGTGTGTATCTATACACATCAATACATACATACACATACACACATACAGTGTGTCTCTTCAGTGTAGAATGTTTCATCAAAGCTACATCAGCAGAATATTCAACTGTCCTGATCTCTTTCATCTAACCCTTAGAGTTTAGAAGTTTCACCAGCTTTCTAGTTTTCTTTAGTTCCAAAATCGCTGAACCCTTCAGAACTCCTCTTAAATTTATGTTCCATGAATGGCTTTTTGGCTTGATATATTAACAAAGAGTCTATAAATCAGAGTCTGTAATGGACGCTGATTGCAACTGAAGTTGTGAAATCAAGATCGTGACTTTAAAATATGACACTGATAATGGTCTATAGGTGATTTATAGTTCATTATTATTGCTCCTGTTTGTAATGCATTGTGGTGAAAAAAGCATTAAATCAATGGGAATTTGCCTGAATATGGAGAAAATAAAAATTTATTAAGGATTTCATAAGTAGCTGTATACAAATTACATGGAATAAATCCATACACTTTTAGGACATCAGTTGTTTTGTGATTTTCTTGGCAGGCTTTGGCTGGTCATCCTTCATATTTGAATAAATGCTACTTAGTACAATGGAATACTCAAAGCATAACCAGTGTTTTCTGCACTTCCATTCACTTGGCTAAATAAATTTGGTGATGAAATGATAGTCTGAAAATTAGAGATCAAATTATATAAGTGCTTGGTAATATCAGCAGGGTATCACAAGTGTTACATGGTAAACTCCGTGTTATGAAATCACACTGCATTGCATGTTACAAGGCCAGCTTGGAATTGACTGGTATCTGTTTCGTGACTTCATTTCATTCAGTGAATTTCAGAAGTGGACAATTAGTTAACACTGACAGCATTAAAAGTTATCAGTCATCTACTTTATTCTAATAAGGCATAGCCAACACATATAGTTTACAGTCCAATAAATTGCCTGCCTGACAAACTGAAGATTTGTCTTTATGGTCCTGCAAAATTCAGAACTGATGAAGGACATAGCTCATCTGATTAGAAATCTTCGATCTGTGTTTCATTGTCTTTACTAATTCCCTGGTAATTCTGAATTACGTACAAAGTTTCACTCTTCATCTTCAATATCTTCACAGATTTTTCCTACGTTATTTCTGTGAACTGTCTTCTGTCTTCCACTGATAGTTACATCCCACTGGGACTGTCAAACTGTTACCCTCAAGAGTGAATCTTGGGACAAAGATAATTGTTGTGGTCATAACTGATGAAGAAATTTTATCTTGCTTCCAGAAGCTGACCTTTTATTTTCTATTACAATGACTTCAGTAGAAAGTGAAGACTAGGCCTTGTCTTCCTATCAAACTCCAGCAGAATAACACAGACAAGAAAGGCCAATTACTGCAGTTGTTTCATCTACATAAATAAATCCTAAAATGACCACTACAGAACAATTGTCAAGTGACTTTATTATAAGAATTGCAAGTATTCTGAAAAGACAGGTAGATGTAAAGACTGGCTGATATAACGCAGTGCTGTAACTTCACCAGCTTTCTTCCTGCTTTATTTATTCCTGAGTTAATCAAAGACTTATACAGATTTCTAACCATTCAATTGCTTACTACAGTAACTTCAAATAATGTTTGACTACGTTTTTTGTAAAACCAAGTATCTGTTTTAGAAAAATACTAAAATGTTTTCACAGTCTTTACAACATGATGAATGAAATCAAACCTATTGTTGCCTTTATGAGCATTGTTTATGCTTCAGTGAATTCTTAACTGTAAAAATATACAAGAGGTGATAAAATTAGATGTTACAATTTTTACTGCCACAAGTTAGAGGCTACTGAGCTACCTATGAATGACAATGCTCATTTTACAACATCTGTAATTGTGATGTAGCACATAAATGAATCATTTAATGTTACAGACTTTGCTTATTTTTCTTCAGTTTTCTTATGCATCTCTGGTGTAACACTTTTGAGGAAAATATAAGAGATTGATAAAAGAACAATTTGTTAATGGACTATGTAGTACATGACATTATAAAATCAATATTTAACTTCAAAGAAAATTATTACTTCGGTTCAGCATAACACAACAATATGTTTAAAAATCCGTTAGGCTTAATCAGCTATATTGCTGAAATTACATCTAGTTTTGTTACACCATTCATTTTACCTTTTGTAAAATAAAAAGTGTCAGAAATCAAATACTGTGTCTGAATGCATACATTTTTACTGATGTCAGAATGTGGAAAGACAGAAATAATGAAGCATAATAAGAAGATTTAGGGGAGACCAATATGAATTAAGTTTATCTCAGCCTGCTTTAGTTATTGCTTTTTGTATGCTTTATGTGTCCTTTAGTCTGTGGACTAGTGCTTCATGCTAAGCCTCATCCACTCAGGTCAACAGAAAGCAAGTGAATACAGTAACTCCAGCTTCCCTTTTCCGTTTACATCTTTGGTTTCAGATGTAGCATAAAGAGAAATTAGAACTTCTTCCAGTTGTTGTCTTGCTTCCTGGAGAATTTAACCTCTGGGGAAATTGAAGCTCCATTCTTCTAATCAGTGCTGGGGTTTGGTTCTTCTCTTTTATTGCTGTAGCATGCTCTGGCTTGTGGTCCAGCAGAGTTTACAGTCTGTCAGGCAGGATTAAAGCTAGGCAGGGTGTTTACCTGCACAGCTGACACCCTGATCACGTCCTTAATCTTATTACGCAAACGACGGTTAAAAGCTTGGCCAAGTCCAGTGACCTCATGTGAGTGTGCCTCCAAGGAGAGACTTTGCGTCATACGATGTCATCACAGTCAGCGGGAAGTACTGAGGGGTTGTTGACACCGTGGCTGTGTCCTCTTCCAAGTCTTGAAAGGGTCTCTGCTGAGCACCGATTGATTGCAGCTCCCGGTTGGGGTCAGCTATAACAGAGTGTATCAGCCAGCTCATTGTGGCATGCAGCTTAATGCAGAACAGACTACCAGCTGAGATTGCAAACTGGTTTAGATAGATGACAGCTCTCTGTTAAAAGGCAGTGATCCCGGGAAATGTTTCTACGTCTCATCTGTTTCAGGCAGTATTTTATCATATGATAAATGGGCTTGCACAACCGGATTTATTGCTATATTTCATGCGTAAAGATGTAGGCAGATTTATAGCAAAGTTTTCTCAGCTGCTTTAATGGAATAGCAAACAGAAAATATATTTCAGCACTTTTGGAAACACCCATAAGGGCCTGCCTGCTTTTAGGTATGTAAAACATTTCAGGCAAAAGGGAAATTGTGAGAAAGGAGGAAATACTTATGGAAGCACAACAGTTATACAGATAACTCCTTGTGTAGATAAAAAAAAGGATAATCAAAGAAGGTCCCTGCTTATCTGAAATCAATTCATCGTTCATCAGAGTAAGATCTGATAATCTTTTTCTGATATTCTCCATAATTTTTTCTTCTTTTATTTGAATAATCATATTGAAAGAAGTAAATGTGCATTCAATTTTCTAGTAAATTGCTAGTTTCTTTTTTAGTTATATGCCCATAAAAATTCTGATTAAAATGCATACAGTCATTTGTGGTCCACTGCACTCCTATTGTAGTTCTCATAAACAGTCATTCATTAACAGTTTCATACACCTAGCAATTAATGTACAGAAAAAGAAATCTGAAATGCATAACATTTAAAGCAGAAAGTATAATTATATTTTAACAATCTATATTCTTACAAGATTTAATAAGGAAATTACAATTGCCTTCTTGCATTAAGCACAACATTCTCCTACTAAAAGTTACGACTTCGTACAGAATATTACTTCTGTGCATAGTCAATATATTTGCTTTAGAAGAAGTCAATTTAGTTTTTGTTTGCCATAGTACAGAGAATAGTAAATGACATGTCAGGTTTAAAATATTACAGAAAAAATCCATGGGTAGCAAAGAGTTACTGGCTCCAAAACCAAGGACTGGCATGGAAATAGGTTTTCTTCTTATGAATTCTAATAACAAGGAAAATAAATTATTATGTTTTCATTTAAATTGCTTTTCTTTTTTTAAAAAAAATTGAGAAATATGAATGAACAACTAAACTAAAAAAATTTGCAGCCTGTTGTCTGCATTTATACACACCACCACTAGCTATATAATGATTACAGAGCTGTTCTGACACTCACAGAATGTCGCATAGTATATATGGCTAAGTGTGATGGGACACTTTCCAAATGTTGTGTAAGAAGAGTGTGTGAGGGAGAGAGATAAGAATTTTCTAATTTACAACAGTAGAAATTTATCCTCATTAAATTCATTTTGTAACCTGGAAGTTCATCATTCCTTTTCACTATTTAAGGCCACTGAAAATAACTAATTTGTATACATAAATTTAAATAGATTGCTTTCACTCTGTTTAAAAATTCATGACTAGAAGTTCTGAGATTTTCTCTTTATGCAGATTGTAAGATTTTCTCACACTATGCATCTGGAATAAAAAGAAATGCAGTGGACTAAGCATTGAAAGCTAAGAATGAGTTTCACAGTGAGTAAAGAAATGGGTAAAGAGTAAAAGAAAAAAAAAGAAAGGAAAAGGGGAAGAAAAAAATATACTTCTGAAGACTGAACTCCTTTTATCTAGATTACTATGCCCTGTTTTAGAATACCCTTTGCAGAGTAAAGACAAGTACTTTGGGATCTGAAGTACCTCTGGGGTAAGGCTGGTACTCACTACGTGAAAGAAGTACTATCTCCCACTGGAAATCTGACCAGCTCCCGTTTCCACAGGTGTGACACCACTATCAATGACAGCCACTTCCAAAGGGAAAGGAAAAAAAAAAATCCCACTTTATGATTTTTCCATTACTGAGTGACTTGTGACTTTACATGCTGTAAGTAAAACTGTCTCAATTTAACCCCCATTTATGAATTAAAATGATCATGATTTTGCTGCTACGATGATTAAAAAATTAGTCATTCTCTATTGAAGCTGATATAAATAACTATCATTTAGACAACTCTGCAAGAAACAATTTTCTATTGCATTTCACTGAAAGAGTTCAACAATTTTCTGTTGCTGAATGAACATTACTCATGATTCCAGACCGAAGAGCATGTCCAGGCAAAGTGGGCTCATTCATATCATTAGGAAGGACAAATTTTGATGTCAAATTAGCATATGCACAATAGCTCAGAACACGCTGTAAAAATTCATTACAATCTGAGCTAATGAATAGGCTTCTGTAGGAAAGAGAACTTAAACTTCTTGGAAGGCATAGAGAAGGACATAAGACGCCTTCTAGACAGTGATATGCATCCTTTGGAAAGAAGAACTCCACTCTGATATGCTGGGATTGGAATTTTGAAATAGGTTGAATTTGAAGCAAAATGTTCTTTATACTAATTCCTTACAGTTTAACTAAGGATCCTTAAGTTGAAGTGTATGAATCTCTACAGTTGAATCCAAAGACGTCAACTGTGTTGAAAGAGGTGGCTGGAGCAGAGTGATAGCAAATGGCAAGTGGGTTATGTATACATATTCACACAAACCTAAGTACTACTCAGGATTTTAAACAGCTAAAAAGAGATAGCTGTTAAAGTTTTTGTATAAATTGTTAAAATTGGAAGCTTAGCTCTGCCTACAGTATTTAATGTTGCTTAAGTGTTTTCATTGTCATGTTGAGAATTTTCTCACATTTCGTCTCCTAGCCTTTGAAGGCAGAAGGATGGGACACCAGCCTGGGTATCTGCTCTCAGAAAAGATCTCTGGCAAGTTTTGACACAGTCTTTTCAAGCGTTTTAGTGAGAGGGGACCTAGCAACAAAATAGGTTTTTGTCCTTATAAAAAAATTGCTGTAATTATTGAAGTGCTCAAATATTCTGAAAGAGCCAGAAAATCTATATCTCAGAGAGAAATAACCCTCTGCTAGGGCAAATGCCATTCAATACTCCATAAAGCAGAGAATTGCTGGAGGTTTAAGCCCTCTGAAAATCTTCCTTTCTCCATGCAACACAATTGGTGTGATTGCCAAGAAAATTTTAAAACATTAAGTGTGAAGAAGAAAAACATCCCAGCTAGAACACTCTGCAAGAAGAACAAGAGAGATTAATTGCAGTACTGCTGGAACAAACCCATTACTCTGTGTAAGCTGTTCAGGATCCAAACACAGCAAAAGGGTCATCTGCTTTGAAATGTGGTCTGTCTCTGTTAGATCTTCAAGATACTGGAGACCCAAACACTTCTGGACACTGTCAGGTGGAGAAGGAAGAGTAAGGAAGAAAAGTGGTGCTTCCACACATATAAAGCACGTGTTTTAAGAGAACATGAGAAATGTAAACTGAAGCATTTTCTTTCCCAGCAACAGGACAAGGCAGCAGATTTGACATACTTTTATTTTCTTTTTTTTTTTTTAGTCCACTGCTTCATATTTTGGTTCATACCATTTCACACATTTCAGTTACAAGTAAGACATTGGATGTTACTGTGAGGAGTATGTACACCTTCCCCCCCACCCCCACCCAAATCCCAACTTTAATCTAAACCGGTTAATTTATTTACTGTGGAAGCCAGAACTTTATTCAAATTTCACAAGTTAGGACTTCTCTGGATACATTTAAATTCACTTCCAGATTTAATATGTGAGCAACCAATATCAATCTTTCAAAATAACATTTATTCTGGAGAATAGCACAAAAATTTAGAGAGGTAACTTCCATATTTATATGTGAAAATAAAGGGTTTTCTGGAAAATATCAGTTTGTTTGCTTATTCTTGTTCCTGATTGACAACACAGTATTTGTTTTAGATTATAATTTACGTAGATTCACCTCATGTTGCTAGTAAAAGATACATTAGGAAACTTTCTGAGAGATCCGATCAAAAGAGATATCACTATAAAAAAATTTAGACTTTCCGTAGGTACTGGATAAGAGAAGAGCTGAAGACCTCTTGGAGTAAATGGACTTTAACTGCCAAAATTGCAAAACCGCCCAAGAGCAAAAATAGGGTAAGACCCTTTCATTCTGGAAACATCTTTCAAGACATTTTTAAGTGTAAGGACATAAATAAACCATCAGAAATAATAGTAATAATAATAATAACAACGTTCATTTTGTTTTAGGAAAACTTTCTTGCCATTTAATATGCCACTCAATTTTGCTGTAACATAGAGTACTGCACATGGAAACGTGAGCTTCAGAGGAGATCTTCAGAGGTCTGAGGTGTGTAGTCCACCAGGCTAGTAATTGAGCTAAGAAATCACAAATGCTAGCAAAAAAACTAGTGCTGACCTACACATACAGTACAGTAATAAACTCTGCTTATGAAAATCAGGATAGGAGACCAAACAGATGTATGGGCTGCAGGTGCTCAGGTGCTGGCAGCCAGGGCTGCAGGGCTCTTACGTGAGGAGAGGCCAGGGCTGCCCTGTGCTGGACACAGGCTTAAATATTTGCCTTCTTTGCTTCTCAATACCCAAATCAGTAATTAAATATTTGTTGCAAAGCAGCAGTAAATTAAGTTAAATTCCCCTAGTCGAGTCTGTTTTGCCCAAGACAATAGATAGAGCATAATTTTGGTTATAGATCAGTTATTTGAATTATATTGGCTTGATAAACAGATTTGATCTAAACTTCATTTTTGCCTCTAATGAGAACTTGTCCTTAAATTTCAGCAGCCTGGAATTGTCAAGATCATTAATAATATCTTGCACTTATATAGAGCTTTTCATACTGAAATATCCCAAAATATTTTATAAATTACAGCCTACTGCTCATCCATCTTCCTGTCGTTTACCACACACCCAGCAATGAAAGATAAAGAATAATTTTGGCAATGGAGATGACAGGCATATTTAATTCAACATTATTTTTTCAACTGCTTTTGGAAACAAACAAACAAAAAAGAATGAAACAACTACCATACACTGACTGCCTTCCAGGAACAAGATTTTATCACTGGAAAATTACCCCTAATATCTTCTCAGAATGAACAATTTGTGGAGTCAGTACAGCTAGAGGTGGGAGTGGGAGCCACGAAGCTGTCCTGCACGTATGTCTGCCATGCCTGCAAATGGGTCTTCTGAGGCCAGGAGAGAGCTTGAACGCTGAATAAACCAAATCACAGCCAGGCTCTGTGATGCCAAGAATCAGCTAAAGAGTGCAGAGAACTTCCTGCCATCAGCGAGAAGCCGCCTCAGACTGCCTACACATGCTGCGAGAGGTAGCCAGGGAAGAACCACGGCAACCAAGAATTTGGATCAATTTCCCACACTGCCAAGCTATTAGATATGGTGGTGGGTTATTATTGCCCTAAAGCATGCAATAGCTTATTGCATAGATTGCTAACAGCCTGCTTAGCAAATAGTTATGTGCACATAGAGCTTTCCCAATCTTCTACAGAATGCTTTCTTCATTTAAAAAACAGCAGTAACTTCCCCCCTCCCCGCCCTAACCCCAAACTTCAGCCCAATAGGAGAAAAAGAACATTTGCTTAGATTTGCTGGTTCTGGGAGAAATATAGCTTAGGCCATCATTATTAGGATTAGGTCTATCTGAAACATCTCTGAGAAAATACCAGTATCCCATCTTAGGGCTATATTCAGTAGCGTATGGTACCCTTTGTCAGGCAAGGTAGAGCTCTTAATGGTACCTGGTGAAAATAAATAAACATATAAAATCAATGTTCTTTCACTAAAACTGCATACAACAGAAAGTGGCAGCTGTTTTGAACATTGCATTGTTTCCTTAGCAATTTTGGGTGTGATCATTGCTTTCACATCAGTGCTAGAGAAAGGCATATTCTTCAACAAATTTTTAATAGCTCAGAACAAAGTTATAACAGCTTGTGACTAGGGAGTTAAGAAATATTGCAATACAGAAATTTAATTTTCAGTTTGGTTTCAAAAAATCTATTTTACTATATTATATAGCATATAAAACAATATATTCTGTTACTTTTTCAGGTAGACGACAAGCGAGCACCTAAGGTCAAAATTTTCAGGTAATGGTGAATATGAATTTGATTCTTTGCCTATACATATAGAAAAAAATAGAGGATTTTAGATAGAACATCTTCTATTTTCTTTTGGCACTCTCTGTCTTTTTAAAATTAGCATAAAAATTGCAAAGCCATTATATGAATAATTCATATTGAAGTCATCCTGGGCTGGATTTTCAGAAGCAGATTTTTTGTTATCTTCATGCTCTGAATGCAAACA
>VXAL01008074.1:0-15022 GCA_013399475.1 Chauna torquata | reverse complement strand
CTCATTAGCATCTGTGTTAAAATCCCTTGGTTTTAGTACTGCAGATATTGTCACCAGTGTTTCAGAGTATTCTGCTTAATTAGTCACAATTATGACCACACAAACACAGCAAACCACAGTTCTTTTACTCATATACACCTTTCTAACCAATTGACTGGCTTTACCTGCTCCCTGTCCCAAAGCATGATTGTTCCAGAAGACCTGACGCTAATCCAGCTACTGTTAATCTTTAATTGATACGATGCCAGTACTTTTACAATCCATCAGAGACATAGATGGATTCAAGCCTGGCATGAGGCCCTCTACATAGGTACTGCACAGATGCAGGAATGGCCAATATTTATGCCCACTATTCGTTTACCCCGGGTTTCTATGTTGTTTCACAGCCTCCTGTTTCTCTATCTGGAATTGGTCAGTGTCCTACTCCAGAATGAGTCTCCATGGGACACAAATAAATCAAACTCATTCTTAGGTAAGGTATTTGAAGTGGAACAGTCCGCTGCAGTTTGGATATGCCACTGGAAAGACAGTGAAAAAGCTCAAGAAAGTACAGAGAATTAACTCACCAGAGAACATGGCTGCTAAACATTGTCATTTTTTTTTTTTTCCCCAAAGATTTGCAGCCAGCAGCATTTGAGAGGGGCTAATTGGAGGAGCTAAACTGAGAGGTTACTTAGATTTATCTTCCAAGTTTCATTTTAAACAAGGAAGACCAGAGGGTCTTAGGAACAGTTGACCCATTTTAAATATTTTAAAAACACAACTTAGCTCTGAAACAGCAGTTCACATGTTCAAAGTTGGCCAAAATCACAAAGTCTTATGGTTGAGAGTGATTGCAAGCTTTAAAAATAAGTGTTTTCATCTACCTTTAATGATGCAAAAGCTACAGAAGTTAAAAACTCCATAAAGCCGTAGAACTTCCTGGAACGTATTCAAAAAATCCAAAGGGAATTTTTGCAACTAAAAGCAAAATTTAGCAATTATTCTAGATTTTTACTTTTCACTCTTACTGGAAGATAATATTTCTCTCTTCTAGTATTTTTATATGCTTCAACGTCTCTTTGGTGCCATGGAGCACTAAACTAGAAAATCTTTCGGACTGCCTCTAAGAAATAGCAGCTGAGTGTTTCACAGAATAACCTTTGGTGCAATTTATCATAAATCTTAAAGAAGGTTCCAGGAAAGGACAGCTGATGCACCTTAAATTTTCCACAAGTTATAAGGCCACACAGGCCACCCTTACCGCAGAGCAGCTGTTTACACTCATGATTTTCTGATAGTAGGTTGTTTATGTACCACAGTCTTACATCAGCTTCAGTAAATATCTCCTAAATAGCTCAGCAGCTCAGGTTTCAATCTTCTGTGATTTGTTAATTCTATTAGAGCTCCATCCTAGCATTATTTCCTCTGATGCTTTCAGTACTGGTATATTTTATTTCTCTGACCAGTCAATCCCATTTTCAGGAGCCAGTCTTTCATATGGCTCAGCTTTTCCAGTTTTCAAATGCCATCGTATATTCCTAGCTCATTTTCTTACACTATTCTAACAAGCTCATCTTCGTCCTAATAATAATTAAACCGTTACTTGTTTCCTGTGAATCTACACTTAGAGAAACTATATTTTTCTCTTTCACTCTTTAGACATTTCTTTCAACCAGATAGTGACCTTCACTGCTGCTTTCTGAAATGTCTTCCATTTAATTAACTCTCTTTTTTTAGCAGTTAATTTGACATGAGACATCTCAGTATTTGACTTTTTGTTGTAAAAGTCCCTGTCTGTAATTATGTTTCTATTCTTTGACTTAAAGGAGCTATGTTTGTGCCCTAAATCTCTACTGGTGACTTTTCCTTCAGTAAGCTTGATGACATCACACGTAACTGACATTTATTCCAACACCTTCTCCTTTCCTGTCAATTAGTTTCCAAGGTTCCCACAGTAAATATCTGCCATCTATATTCTTTTTTCCGCCTGATTAAAAAAAAAAATCAAAACAAAAACAAACAAACAAACAACAACAAAAAACCACCATATTTGTCAGATACGCTCTCTGGGCTGCTTCCCAGCATCCCAGGGAGACCCTGCCACAGTAGGCTAGGGTGAATAGACCTCCTGTTCCCATTAGGTCTGTCCACCATGAGGCAAAGGCAGTTTTATGTACATCAACCTTCATTTGCAAGTTCACTGCAGTAACCTTAAGCTACTCTGCTTGGTCCCTGTCATGTTCTCTCACTGGGGTCAGAAGAAGGACTCCAGACCCACACAAAAGGTGCAGCATGAGAATTTAAGGTGAAGAAACAAAGGATCAGGCCTCCCACACCAAGTCCTCTGCTCCATGCCAGCTTCTTCTCAAACAAGAGGGTTTTGTTCCATTCTATTTGGTTTTTGCAGGGCACTTTTATCTGGTCTTTTTAATTTGACTTCACTGACTTTTTTCCCATAGCAGTTCCTTGAGGACAGCTGAAGCTAGTTACAGTTTTCTCATGATATATTATTTAATACTCTTTTTATCGTGCCAAAATCCATTTTATGCCTGAGGTAGATGATAAATTGTTTGTTTTCCAAGGCACATATAAAAACATCGTGAGTCTTTGCACAGACTTTGCTTAGATAATACTCAATAACGGGGATTTAATGAGCTATAAATAAAACTTAATATTTGACATGGTTCTTTCAAGATCTATTAAAGCATTTTCATATGACATGAGACAAATCAGGAGAGGCTCATATTTGCAGCTTCTCTTCTTGGATGTAATTCCCAGGTACAGCAGTAACCAGAGCACAAAGAAGTAAGTTAATGCTGCGAAAGAAAAAAAATTCTAATGGTACCAAGAAGAACCCTGCTTGCTTCAGTCTTATCAGCAGATATGCAGAAAGAAAACGGTATTTGCTTTTATAAAAGATTGCCTGTGTTCACAAATGATTTACCGTTGACTATGTGTTAAATTACTTCCTGGTGATATCTTTCCCCATCTGTCTGCAGAAACTTCTAGGTAGACAAGCAGTGTGTCCAGACCAAGGAAAATGCGAGAACTAGGTGAGTGATGTGGGATTACAGAGATGCACAAGTCCCACAGCCCAACAAAGGAAAAGTAATTTCTCCAGAGCATACTGTAGGAAGACCTTAAAAAAAAATCAGACATATTTGGAAAGTCTCCCTTAGCAGTTTGAATAAAGATTTATTAAGCCTGAGACAGTTTTCAGCTGTGTGATCTACTGGGACAGTGCTGCTATAGAGCAATGGAAGAGGGCTACAAGCAACCGTGAGCAGTCAAGACTAGGGGGATCAGAGGGTTTTCAGATCTCTTCCCTCAGACTCTCCTTCCCCATTTTTCAGGCAAAAGTCTTCATCTAAACTGCTTATTCAAAGCAGCAATAGATACCGTTTTTCATTATGAATGTATTTTATACTATTGGTCCTTCAGGAACTTTTTTTTTCCGGAATGACATAAAAGAAAATAAAGTTTATTTCAAAGAGAGTAGTTTCTTTCAAAGGTCAGTACCTTTCAGTAGTTCTCTGAATTTGTTACCAAGGAGTTTCACAATAATGTTATGCCAATTAGAATAAAAAGAAAGGATTCTCTCCCTCTCTCTGTATCTCTTTCTCTCCCAATTATTGGAATATACAGCCATGAAGATCTAATTTTAAATGTCAGTATTGTGAGTGGTTTTACTTACAGTTGGAAAACTCTATTTCAGTTCCAGCTCCTCAATATGATGACCAAATATTGATAATACAAAACAGTAAGGATAGTTTTGCTCACCTTATTTACTCAAAGGAAATCTCTCTGGCTATCAATAAACAGTACAAAAAATCCGCCCAAAATAATAAAAATCTATTATTTTTATCTTTGCAAACCAGGATACTTCTGAGACATTTAAGTCTTAGAGATGATCAGGAAAATGGATGAGATACATGACATGCAATGGAGATTATCTGACTTCTTTGTGAAGTCTTGCATATTTATTCCATTGTCAAAATACAGACTGAAACATGATATGACCTCAAAATTTTCTCCATTTTCACTGTGCAGGAAGCTGTGCTGTTTGGGCAGCAACAAAGTTGATGCTGTGAGGCAGACATTTACACTAGGGAATCAAAGGCTACATGTGTATACAACAAATACATGAAGCACCTGTTCATCTGGTATAAACTGATATACTTTGGCCATTTTATCATTCCCAGCAGTACACTGCCCTTTGCAAACATATTTTGCCTACATCTAGAACAGATTCAGACTAACGAATATCCTCATAATGCAAGTATGTTTTATCCTTCAAAAATATAGTCCTGGGGAGCACTTGCTACAGTACTTGTATGTGTTAATGTATGTGGGAAGTTACAGAAGTGTACACATATTCAGTACAGTGAACTGGCAGTATGAGCTATTGCACAGGCATGCCCAAATGCTCTACTACTAGTTGATAGATGTACAAGACAACAGAATTTTGTTTCCTTGATTTAAATGTGATCAGAAAGGAAAAGTGTACAAAGAGGCGTCTCGTTTTTCATTGCATATTTTGTGTATAGCTTTTGCTTCATGCTTTACAGTGATAAGACATCACTTGTTCCAAATGATTAACTTCAAGATGGTATCTCCAGGTATTAAACAAAAAGTATCTCCTATGTCATGTAGGTAGGTCAGATTATCCAATTACCCATAAACCTTGTTTGCGTTTCCATGGTTACTCAGGTGATTCTAGCATTTTTCTTCCACACAATTTGTTGCCAAGGATACAACAAGTAGTTACAAAACATAGTGGCTACAAGTCAAGATTACAGGGGTACAGTCCTTCTGCATCAGGCAATTGCTTGTAGCAAATCTTGCTTGTTACAGCATTTGAATCCTGAAGGCACTCTCAGCAGAGTTCTTCAAGTTAACTAAGCTAAGAAGTTTGATATAAAGGAGAGGATGTTCATCGAAGCTATCAAATATAATATGGATATGAGACTTGCATAGCGACATTGCCTGAAATAAAGCACTTGGATACCTGCTGGCAAAAGATGGGCATCTCCTGATCCTAATTACATTATTCTCAAACAGAATCCCAACCCAAATCAATGGAAATCAAATCAGAGCAGAATGTTTTCCATGTTTAGGGCCAATAGTATCTTACCAACAAGAATAATCTCATGCACTGTACAATGGTTACTTGTTAAAAAGAACTGCAAATATTTGCAAATGTCTACTGCATTATGTAAATTGCCAAAATGAGACAAAGCCAATACATACAAAAAAGGGACGAAATAGGTTATGCACTTAGCTAGGTTTATGTTTTCCACCAACAAAATTGCAAAGACAATTTTATGTGGATGTTTGTATGTCTAAGTGTCTGAAATGCAGGCAGAATACATAGCTGAAATAATTGAACTGTGTTCAGAAATGGAAACCTTAATGACCTACATCAGATTGCACGTAAAACATTGGTGCTAATTGTTGTAATTTTTCACTTCAGAATGTTAAAAAATAAAGCTCTATGTTTTCATTAGAATGCAGTTGTCGAAGATCTAAGCTTTTCAGTTATTTAAAAACCAAACAATAAAGTAATAGCTGGAATTTTCAGACACATATAACCCAATAAAAACAAACAACTTGCTAAAATAAGTCACTTTGTATTGTGTAAAAACTACAAAGCTTCTGCCTTGTGCTATAACAAACTATATGGCCCTCATAACTATATTTATCTTTAAAAAGACAAAGCAAAAATATATCATAACAAACAAACAAACAAACAAACAACAACAAAACATAAAATCCCACCTCTGAATGGATACAAACATAATATATTGCTGTTGTGAAATGACGGATAACTTTTCTCAAGCATAATGTGACTTCGAATAATCAAAAATAACTTTCCTCCCATGAACAAGATTTTCTTTTTTATGAATCTTCATTTTCTGTCTTTACAAAAAGTTCTAGAAATCCTGAATATCTAAACTCAGACAAAGCTGAAGGACAGTCTTATCATCTGCTTAGGAGCATAGTATGAAAATAATTTCCAGAGACCCATAGTTTGCCTTTTAAAATTACATTGCAATTTTAAATGCTTTACCATTTTTATGATAAGACATTACAGAATCTCTGAGGGGAGTCTGATTAGCCACAGAACAAGAAAGAGTTTTTAATTATGATTATGTATTTCTTTTTCCTTAGTCAAATTGTTTATTTGCTTTTTTTTTAAGCTAATTTCATTGACTCACCACAAAGTTTGCATTTTCAGTTTGTTAGTTGATTAAGAATGCTAGTAACCAGCTGATTAAAAAACTGCATCAAGAGATTTGCAAATTTATAATCATAATACTTTGTTTAGGACCAAATTCGACCTCAGTCGAAACTGAAACAGTAGTTATATTCCAATAACAGTAGTTGGGGAATGACTTCTTAAGCTACTGGTGTAGCCTGTAAACCTAAGGCATTAAAATAACATCTGGAATTCATTAGAAAATTGCAAGCTTTATGTGGGAGCTAGTCCCCAACAGACCTTGAACCAAGAAGAAAACATTCTAGTAACGCTGTTAAATGTGTTAATATAAAGTTTAGAGCTAACTCTTTGCAATCTCTGGATTGTCCAGAACATAAAAATCAACCCAGATGGTTAGCTCTGATAGGACTATGTTACGATGTTTTGAGTCCAAGATTTTGGTGTGACCCATCATTCAAGAGCTGTCTGAAACCAGCTTTATGGAAGGGTTGCACTGTAATTCATGAAACATTCTTCAGTGCATCAGAAAACAGCTACACAGACTATACTGCAGATACAGTAGCAGAGACCACATACCGCAAAATTTCAACAACACTATTGAAAATCACTTAAAGCAGGAATATGCTGCACAGTGCATGGTGTAGGTGCTGAGAAAAGCAGACTTTTCTGATCCAGTTTTTTGAAAATTCAACCTCCCTATGTTTGCTATCAGCTACCAAGTTGTGCAGGGTTGAATCTATCAAGCTTTATAACTTCTTACTGATGGTACGGGAACTAAGAGCTAACGCAGGGTCAGAAGGAACCTGGGTTTTCATGGACTAGAAGTATATAGACACCACAATCAGCTCATGAACTCTGGGCCAAATACAGCTGGATGCCAGGTGAATATTAAGGCTATCATATATACATATATAAATATACACTTTTCCCAAGCCATCTCCTTTCGGCAACTACATGGGACAGAGTACTGCATGAGATCAACCTTTTGTTTGAGTGCATTTGCATAAGAAATATTTGAAATTTAATTTTAGTAAAGAGCTCTTGAATATAAGTGAAGGTAAGAAGGAATTTTACATGAAAGATTGTGCTCAAAATAAAATTACACTGTGAGTTATCAAAACTCTTGAAGCTCTGCCTGGATAATTGCAAATAGCTTGGATTTTCTCTTCTGGGCCCTCCATCGCTCCCTATCACTATAAACAGTACAGTGATATGGTTATAAAATGGATCCTGATGACACCATTTCTCTTCCCCAAAACCTCTATCTGCTTCAATAGCCCTGTCTTAGCTGACTATTCCTTTTACAAGGGTGGCCTAGCAGGGCTGTTTCTAGTGAAGTATCTTTGCTAGCCTTTTTTAAGCCTGGACCTCTTTTAAGTCATGGAGCCAGCTGAGAAACCAGAAATGTCATTTTACTATAACTAAATATGTGTAAACTATGGCAATGTGGTTAATTCTTCTGTTGTTTCCACAACTGACTTGTTTTCTGACATGTTTTTAAGGATTTCAATGCTATCGGAATGAACTGTTGCGGGCAACAAAGATAAAATGTCACCACACAAGGGAAAGACTGCTGATGGATGCAAAGGTGAAAAAGCCCCTGTCTCAGCTCCCGTCAGCACTGCCCTGTGGGTCAGGGTCATTTGGGGTAGGGGAGGTTGTTGTCCACGTCTACCAGGTTGCCCTTGCCCTACAGCTATGGGGCTGTGTGCCTCTGCTGCCATAGATCATGACATGCAAGTAAAAATGTGAGAACAGTCAGATTTAGAAGAGGGTTAGGCAGCGCGAAGCAACTCTTGCTCTTAAAGGCTACAGCTCTTCATTATTTTTGGCTTCTTGAAGGGAGACCATGATATGACAGCATCTTAAAATATCACCATAATATTTTAAGGGAACTACTCTCAGCATGCCCAAAAAGCTTCTCAGCAGTAACACTGGGCTTAGAAACATTAGCCTGAGGTCTTGTGAAAGCTAAGTCAAAAAACTCAGCACGATTTATTCAGTCACGTTCCCAAATAACAGAAAGCTCATAAAATCCTAAGATACTTATTGCTTTTTATGGAAAAACTCTCAAACATACCAGTAGGAGAGAGCATATTTGGAGTGGGTGTTGATTTTTATTATTAGTATTATTATTTATTATTTTGAAGTGGTTTTTGTGTTTTTACACTTGCAAGTTAAATTGATGATGATACAGAAAATGGGGTTTAACCTCTTTTATCATTCCCCACTTTGTCATACTGGGTCTTATCTATTTTGTTTGTTTGGTTGGTTGGTTTTTTTTGTTTTGTTTTATGGTATTTTATACAGGTGGATCACACAGAGTATTGGCAAGAAATGCTCCTTTGACCTATGCATGCTTTTACAAGGAGTGAATCTGATGTTAAACTCAATTACTCCCCCCAGTTTAAGTGACTGGGAACATTTCAATGTTAAGTTGATTGGACTCAACCCTGTGGAAGGAACACTCTCCTTCATTTACTTTCAACAGATGACAAATGCTAACTCCATAAAATGCTTCCTAAAAATAAACTATATATGCTGATACTGACCCTACATATCCAAATTTGGGAGTGTTGAGACTCTGAACTTCGTTTTGTTGTAAAATTCAGTAACAATGCTTCTGAAATTGGAAATTTACTTTTCTGTCAACAGAGTTCGATTAAGAGCACTTGTTCAAGACTTGAAGACAGTTCCCTTTCTCTCTTTTTTCCCAAAGTGCAGAAATTTCAAAGATGAGAAAAGTTGGCTGAGTTTTATCTATATAAAGTATAAGAAGTACTGGTGTGCAGATTCCCATTTCATTTAAAGTCATGACAAAGCATTGAATTTATATCTCAACCTAAACGTAGAACTGTTAGATATTTTTTCTTAAAGCAGTAGGGCATTTAAAAAAAAAAAAAATTCCCTTTTCCTCTAAATAAAATCATGTTGTAAGCACCTGACTTTTTTCCATTATTATGAGCTCTGCATTTCCAATAATTAACTATTTAAGCAAATGTTTGCTATGTATTAATCCAGTCGTGTTTGCAAATTACCACTTCCCAGATAGATGGATAAACAGTGATTTAATTGCAAAATTTACCACTTTGACATGTCAAACATATGATTCATGAAAAACAAACAATTAGAGCGCTAGCATTAGCCATTAGTAACTTATTTTTCATTTAGTCCGTTAACATCT
Organism: Chauna torquata; assembly: GCA_013399475.1. Taxonomy (NCBI): domain Eukaryota; kingdom Metazoa; phylum Chordata; class Aves; order Anseriformes; family Anhimidae; genus Chauna; species Chauna torquata. The sequence continues at coordinate 5,636 of VXAL01008074.1, read as the reverse complement.
TAATCCAGCAGAAGAATGGACATCACCACAATGGTAAAAATACAAGGGTCTTATCTACCTAATAGCACTGACTTAGCATTGATCAGCAAGCAAGTGTTCTCTTTTAATTTCATTTTGTCTTTTTAATTGTGGGTTGTTTTTTGTTTTTTTTTTCTCCCAATATGCTTCTATAGTTCAATATAATTCTGTAGTATAGAATGATGCTGAGAGATTTCAGAATCTTTTTTTGACAAAGAAGTCCAACTGGTTTATCTGCAATCATGAGACATTTAATAACACAGAGGGCAAGAAACCTAGTTAAAATGCAGGAAGCCCAAGCTGCTTTTCAGGATAAAGTTAACTAGCAACAATCTTTGGCTATCAGCTCTTTTGGACTTTCTTTTTTCTTCAACTTCTCTTGCTCTTCCCCTGCCTCCAGGTACGTTTCAGACACAGGGGTTTGATTCAGATGTCTTAGTACAAACATCTAGCACTATTTCAGACCCTCTGACGTACTGAAAACATCCATATGAGGCTGGCAGATATGCTATCGACCCTATGGGAGACCCAAAACTGTTGGGTGTGGTTGCTGGTTGTGAGGTAGTTGCTATGGCATATTTAAGACAGCATGACGTGCTTATGCTTGGGCAACTAAATTGAACCCTCCATAGTTTCCAAATTTACATTGTGTCAAAACCAATTTGTTTACTCGACATTCCTCAGCATGTGACTAAAGCTCAAAAACTTCTCATCACCTGTTTCAACTTCTGCTGTTGCTAGATACAATTTCAATAAAAACTACATATAAAGGGTATATAAATTTCAAAGGAAGAAGTTGAGGTCCAGGCATCGTTACAGAATCCAAGATCATTAGTCCAACCTTTAACCTGGCACTGCCAAGTCCACCGTTAAACCATGTCACTAAGCTCTGAATCCAAACATTTTTTTGAAGACCTCCAGGGATGGTGACTCAACCATTTCCCTGGGCAGCCTGTTCCAATGCTTCACAACCCTTTCAGTGAAGAAATTTTTCTTAATGTCCAACCTAAACCTACCCTGGTGTAACTTGAGGCTATTTCCTCTTGTCTTCTCGGTTGGCGCTTCAGAGAAGAGACCGATCCTCATCTGGCTATGGCCTCCTTTAAGGTAATTGTATGAAGCGATAATCTTTTATTACAGGTCATCGTGTCTGCATATATAAATACTCACATATTAGTGTATATGGTTAGAAAATATTGCACAATCCAAAAGACCTTAATGAACCTGTAGATGTTTTTTGTCTGTTTGTTTGTTTTTGTTTTGTTTTTCTTTCCAGATTTAGTCAATGAAGAATCATCATAATATAGTACAGTACTGATGGCTGGAGTAGATGCAGTCATTTGTCAATAATTTATCAGTGGCCACTAATGATTGAAAAGTGACCGTTTTTTTATCTTGGATACTATGCCAGGCAAATGCTGGTCTGCTTCAATACTGCTTCTTTGCCTATGGCCATTTTCCACATTCAAAGCTGCTACATAATCACTGGTATGGAATACAACTACCTGCTTGGGAGCTAAACTAGATTAGGTTTACTCATTCCTAATTTCTAAATAAGTATACTATGTGTCCCTCTGAGAAGAAGACTTAATTCAACTCTTCTGAAAGTGTTCGTATTTATTTGAATGGAAGTAAGTAAGATCTAACAGTGAACCTCTTTTTTTTTTTATTTTTGTGTTGGTGGCAAATACAGTAAATTAACGATATGTCCTGTACTACCTGAAAATGTTGCAAAAGCTCTTAATATTCTGTATGTTGAAAAGGATATCCTCTGAATTATTTTTTGGCTGTACACATTGATTGCCCTGTAAGAAGTCAAGAACTTTTCAGTATGCATTAGTCTAACATTTGTAGTCTCATCCTATTAACACAAAATAATTACATACAGTTGTCCAAGAAGGCACAATAAGAGAGTGCTGAATCTAATAAAGCCTTCCAATACATGTTTAGTGCTGTGTACTGTTACATTTTTGCACTAATGAGCCTGGTGTTAAAGAAATCTGCTAATACCATTTCAGAAACAGTTCCTTTCACATTCGAGGCTCTAATACGATCAGATACTTAGTGGACAAAGGATTTGAGAGCTAATGTGGAACCATTTTATCATCTTTATCTCCTTCCTCCATTTACATATATTTCTATCATCTCTGCCTCTGAAATTTGCTTTTCTAAATGTTAATGTCCTTGTGGTTAGGCACACTATTAGCTTGCAACAGCAGCTAAACGACTTAAGTATGTATGTGTATATAAGGAATACTGTACAGAGAATTTTCCAATATATAACTGGAAGGAGCACTGTCAGAGATTCAAAAGTGCATATTGTAATATATTTCTTCTTACTCTTTGGCTGAAGTTTAGTTGCCTCAAATCTTATGCAGTACCTTTAAAAATATATTTATACTGCGTGTCATGTCTTGAATGTGATAAACAGAATTCTAATATAACCTCAGGAGCAGAATGGAAAGTGAGAAGGGAATTGGTTGGGTGAATTGAAAAAGAACTTCAAAAAATTAACTATATTGAAGCCCAGGTGCACTGAGGTTTTTCTTCTGGTTGAGCTAGGGAATGTTAAAGTTTTGCAGGTTCCACGTCAGTGTTTGCTTTGTGCTTTTTCTCTAAAGATAGAAGCTGTGAAATTGAATCTCATCAATATAATTCTGTGATTAAGAACAAAAAGATAAGGTGTAAGGTCAGATCCCGAGACATTTCAAACAACAGTCCTTGGTGTATTTTAGGACAGCTTTCAGTTTTGCAATTGAGTCTTACCTTAAGAAAAAGTAGCTAAAAGAAAACACCATGTTAATAAATTAAATTTGACATCAAATTTTTTGTTAGCAAACATTAATTTTTAGTTCTTGCACCTGTGAGCATTGCTTTGGTTGCTGTACTTGAAGGCACAACACGCAAGATACTCCTATGAGGAGTTTACAACAATCAAGAAAGCAAACTAAAGCTATTTCAAGAGCCAGAGACATGAATATTACTAAGCACTTCTCTGGGTTACTCAGTTTTCTTATGTTTCATTTCTTAGAGGAATGTATCTTCTTCATCAAAAACGGAATTGGCATGTTTCAGGGTTTCTTGCAGAATTATAGGCAGAAAGCTTCTGCATTAAAGAAAAATCAAATTAACACCTTTCCGTGGATAAGTATGTTCTAACATCTTTCATCCTTACTGTGGAACATAATCTCTGATTTGGACTCCAAAATACCTCAAAGTATTTTACATCTCCTTGGAACACTGTTATATTTTTTAAACCCAGACGTTAACAAGAAAAAAACAAGTATATTCTTTGGTATTCTCAAGATGTATGTTTGTCTCCAGAGAGTGTCACGGCAGATAAATTTTTACTTAATGGTTTTGCAAGCATTTTACATGTATCGAAAAGAAACTTTGACATCTGTGCTACAAACAAGAAAACAACTGTGAAGTCTAGAAGAACAATAATTCCTTATCCTGTAACCGCAAAAATAATCATGTCAGATTCAGACAACATTATCAGAACCATTTCTTCATGGAGAGGGTGGTCAAGCACTGGAACGGGCGGCCCAGGGAAGTGAAGTGGTGGAGTCCGCATCCCTGGAGGTATTTAAGAGACCTGTGGAGGTGGTACTAAGGGACATGGTTTGGTGATGGGATTCAGTCGATCAGGTTGATGATCTTGAAGGTCTTTTCCAACCTAGATGATTCTATGATTCTGTGATTCTACAGTCATTTGCTGAACCTGGAAAAGAGAAACAAATTTCGTGAATCTGTTTTTCTGAACCACTGACCAGAGAGCTTAAATGTCACAAGCAGATGGAAGATTGTAAGGCTACTTTTTAAGACTTTTTCAGGGGAAAATCCTGAACAAAAATTAACTAAACAAGGAAGTAGTCAATGAGGTTAATAATCTGGAACACATTTTCAGAAACTATAGGAGAAATTTAGAAGTCTACCACATTTAGCTCAGTGGTAGAGAGAAAAAGTTTTGGTAGAAAGACTTTCTTATAATGGGCTTAATAAGAATAGAACATACAGAATAATCAGACTTCACTTTAAGTAGGTTTTGTTTCTGTAAACTGGAAAATTCTTTAAAAGTGTGATGGCAAAACAGAGACCACACAAAACTTTAGAAGACAATACAAAGTGAAGGACAATTTCTGGTAAAATAATTACACTGTGTCTAAGGCTGCTTTTCAAATACTGCTTCTGAGACAAATGTAAACTGTTGGTGATGTTTTAACAGCCATTTGTACCTCCTCTGGTAGGAACCACTTTAAATTACATTAAGTCCTGAATTAAAGTCTTTCTACACCTTTTTACATGATAATCTACTTCAGTCTGCTTGTTTATTGTACGTGTAAGACGTGTGTGGACTTTGTCTTTCACGTCCTTTTGCTGTTAAATGTTAACCAAATTGTAAGTTAGCAACCTCATTAGTTTTGGTGTGGCTTCTGAAGCAAACCACCACCTTAAAATCTTAAATTTTATGTTGCTTTTTGGTATTTTTAGTTTTTTTTGGTGGTGAATTTTAATCTAATAATTAATCCAATAAATCTAGTGAATTAATCAATTAGATGAATATTCAGTTTTATAGTCTTATTTCTGGAAATAGAGAAGGCAGATTTCACCAGGATATTTCAGTGTCCTCTCCGAGGAAGAGTCCAGGACTTTGCTTGTATATTGGCACTGACCTTGGCAGAATTAAATGCAGTAGTACGAAGTACATAGACAATCAGCATACTTCCAACAATGTGGAAGACAACCATGATTTAGGAAGCCAATTATTTAGGGAATCCTGGGGGAGTAATTTATCTCTGTTACAGTCTTTGATACTTACAGTAGTAAAATTAAACCTACCATTCCAAAAAGGTAGTAACAAGTATTTTCCCAGTAATTTTGCACAAATAATTCCATTGATCACATTGTCACTCAGTCCCCAAATTAACTTTGTTGACATAAAAATACTGCAGGTATGCCCATGTATTGGCACTAAGGTGCAAACATGTTTTAGTGACGTATCTTCATGAAATGCTCAGTTGCAGCTGAGAGTCACGCTTCATTGAAATGTCTTAGATTGAGCATACAAAAATGGAGGTATCAAAATCATAGTAATATATATATTTTAAATTTAGACTACAGATAAAGCAAGCTTTCACATGGATTTTATTCTGTTCCTATTCAAGCAGAAGTCATACTGTAATGGGAAAGAAAACTCCCTTTGAAGTCAATGAATTCAAAATTGTAGATATATCTCCTGGTCTTTAGGTTTGAGAATTTAATCTGTGTGTAAAATAGCTTATTTGAGAAAATAACTGTGCAAGATACTTAAAAGTGACAAAAAATCTGTGACTCAGGGTAAGACACCCTTTTACTAAATAGTCTAGTTATGAAAGACACACCAATATTATGACGCCAATATTAGAAGTATGAGCCAGGATTTTTCTTCAGGTTATCGTGTGTTTTGATGCGTTTGTCAACTTGCCATAAGACAGTTTGTCAAAATATTTACAGCAGAAATACTTATTGCAGTCTGTACTGATTACAGTACAAGGTAAGATGGCAACTGAAATATAAAAATTCCTTACATTCTGCATATATTTAAGCAGTTGTGTGTCGTCGGATTAGACGGCCGA
>VXAL01008073.1:37640-55586 GCA_013399475.1 Chauna torquata | reverse complement strand
TTTTACTTTTTTTTTCCCCTCTTTGTTTCCATTTTCTTCCTATAAGATAGCACTGGTAGAAAATAAATCATATATTTAGCAGTTATCCCACTTGAAATAACTAGTTTCATTTTCTGATTCTGAAATTGTTTAATCTGGTGCAAGAAATAGGTAGGAGAGGTAAACAGATTTTTAACTAGCCCATCTGTCAGTGAATACTTTCGACAAGCTTCAGTTCTGTAAATTCTGAAAGCATGTGCTTACCTTTAAACATACAGCCAAGTAAAGTCAATGAGATTTAAGAATATGCTGAAGAACTTTGCTTACCTACTTTGTTAAGTGTGGTATTTTGTGGGACTGGCTCCAAACTAAATAAACCACCCATAGCCAACTGCTTATTTTAAATGTGTTCCACTACAATCTCACACTCTCACTAGACATCTAAAAAGAACAATCACAAAACAAATATATTTGTCCTTTATATCATAATCCCTTACAGAAAAAGGATTAAAAACTATCTTTACTTTAACTGTGTGTAATAAATATTAGACAAACTGTGCTTAGGCAAATTCTTACTGAAGTTACTTTGGGTTTATACATGGATGCCAGAGCACTTGGTGGAAACATTCAGCTAGCTGTCTGCCTGGCATTTCTGGGCTCTGCTGCATTCTTCCCTTCAGAGTCCATTTCTAGTAGCTTGCTTCATGACTAATTAGTTGTATACATGCTGCAGAGGGAACAGTATGGCGGGAATTCATTCATGAAACAAACCNCTAGAAACAAACACACCTGTTGCCACATTAACTTCAAGGTAAATTTTCATGAGGTTGATCCGTCCTTATCTCTCTCTTCCAAGCCTTGGAAGGAAGAAGAATGGAGTCTTGGATGCATTTTTACATACAAGTTCTTGGAAGGAATATTTAGGCCAAAATAGAAATCCTAAAAGCATTAGTATTAACTTTTCATAAAGTAGTTTTGCATTTACGAATTTTGCCTAAGAAATAAGATTCTGTGTAACTTCCCCGTATAGCTTGGACATACCACCCCTATTTCAGCAAGATCTAGTTTATAGACAGACACGGACAATTCTACAAGAATGCCATATAATATCAAGGATTCATAGAGAAGATACAAATCTATATTTATCCATGTAAGTATCTTATTTTGTCTGAATGAGATCCAAGAGGTTTCTAATTAGATATATCAAATTAGTGGGCTGTTCCTGCTTTCAAAGTCAGCTTCTTAAGTATTTTGAAAATTTCATCTATACGTGTTCCCAAGGTGTCTCAATATACTAAAAAACAAACAAACAACAACAACAAACAAACAAACAAAAAACCCTGGTCTTAAACTACTGACACGTATAGAGTTACCTTGGTTTAAATCAGATTTATTTATTTTTATTCAGTTCAGCTGAAGTTACACTAAGATAGTTTCTTTTACAACAGCCACAGTAACTACAAAAGGATGCATAAATATATAGAAATACTCACCTACATAATTATTACTTATAGAAACAGATCCCTGCTGTGAAAATCTTATGGGTTAGTCTTGTATCTTAAGCATACCATTGGGATTCCTGGGTTTGCACTCCACAAATGTGTGATGAAATTAATTCTCTTTTTCTTGACTATGCAGATTTTTAGATGTGAAATGTCATCAAATACACTACTTTAAATATGGTTTGAAAATATACTTTAAGAAAATGTGGAATGTGTTGTCCAAGTGCTCATGACTAACTCCCAGAGAATGACTAGCAATTTTGAGGCTTTTAGTGTTTAAAGATGTTCCTCACATTGAGAAAAGAAAAAGATCTGTTTCAGCATTCGCTGTTCCAGAGACATCATTATCTACTGTGAAATCTGTTTGTTGGTTTTTAGTGCACCACTCAGATCCTGTCCTGAATACCATACTCAAGAATAGTTTGTGTGTACATTTATTTAAGTCTTCTAACTGCTACATATTGGGAAAAAAAAAAAAAATTATAAAGAGCTTTTTCAGACTCTGGCCCCAACTCAAATCAAACCCGCAGGGGCTGACCTCTTGTGCCATGGTGTAGTCAATTGATTCCAGCAGCTCTGGCATGACACGCTGTGTCCCTGGCAAGATATCATAATAAGGCGCCCACGATTGTTACTGTCAGTAATGTTTCTAGTTTAATTCAACAGTTAAAATACTGTACCTGGCTAGTTTTAAGTAAATCAACCCTAAGAATGTTTATAATGTGAAGCTACCCTTCCACAATTGTACTCTTACGGGCTTTTATTCTGAGTAACCTTAACAAACTAGAAGTCATAACTGACATTCAGACTCAGAGGGGAATAAGGACAGACACAAGAACATTACTGGAGTAGCATGCTGTAGTTTCATTAATTCGGTATACATGGCATGTAAGAAGACCCTTTCTAGAGATAACAGGGCTCCCATCCCTGAGAACTGCTTGACCGAGTTGATGTAAAGATTCAGAAAAATCTTTACATTCTCTCATCCTTCTTCTTGAGAGGAACAGAAGATATTCAAGAAAGAATTCAATTGTCAAAATCCTTTGATCTGTGCTTCTCACAGGAAAAAGCTTAACTACTGAAACACCAGGTCTCCTCTTGCAAGCTGAGTCTTCAGTTGTTTGCACACAGCAGATATGAGTCACCAGCTGAACTAACTAAACACACAGATCTGGTTATTCAGTGCTAATTAGGAGTCCTTCACCCCTCCTCCTCAATGTTCCCAGAATGCTATGAGGAACAAAATAAAAACTTACTAAACTTAAATCTGACTGTCATTGAAAGATTCCTCTCAGGAACTGGACTGTTCATAGCACCATCCTGAACAAGGTTTCTACATTACAAGTAATGTGAATGGTATAAATAAAGAGCCACAGAGAAATTTGAAGCAGGCAAAGTTCAGCTTACTGAAGAGAGAAAGTAACCCCCCCCCTGCCCCCCCCATATCCGTTCTCTGCAGCACTCCATGAACTGCAGGAATTGTTCGCAGCAGGTACTGTATGTTTCCCGCCCTTCTCCACCAAGCACTTCTACAGATGAAGAACACTCGGACTCCCATCTCATAATGTAGGTTCAGATGCTACACCAAAACCAAATCTGTCCAAAATTTCTGCACTATTTGTTCAAAAAGCTGTACATAATGCAAACATTTGAAGAAGCAGTCATGTTGTTCCATCCCTTAAATTGCTACATTTGTGCAGGAAGGATAGATGGTTGTATATCAGAAAAAAATGTCCTTATTACAGCTGAGTCCTCTGATATTTGAGAATAATAGGTTCAAGATACTGTTGGGAATAAAGTTATTTTGCTGTGATGGCCAATAAAAACTACTTATGGAGTAAATAGAGTTTGAATGAAGAAAAGAAGTAGAGCACACAGAAAAAGCCCATTACTACTCTGATGCTGGGGGGAAAAAAAAAGAAAGAAAAAGAAGGTAACATTTAAGATCCTCCTTAGAAGAATACTGAGATATTCAGTTTGTTTTAATTTGGGGCTAGAGAACACTTTAAAAGATGTATTCATTAAACTTGTATTTTCTATGATGTCATAACACATGAAAATTGATGGTGTTATCCTGAAGTTTAAATGTATATGAAAGAGACCCTTGAGGTATATGTACTTTCTTCTCTCTGCAAATCTATTTCCTCTGGTAAGCTCTGGTTTCCTATGCCAGGTAAGGACCTTCCATTCTGCTCATCTTCCCTTCTTTATTCTGTTGCAAACTATCTGTTAAAAAGACTTGTCTGACACTCATTCCAGCGCTTTGTTTATTTATTGTTATTATTGCTAATTTATTTTGCTTTTCTTTAGTCTTCTTTCTTCTCTCAAATTGTCAGAGAATCTCTCTGTCCTAAAACTAAATAGGATAAGGAATATAGGATAAGGAATAACCTATAAGGATAAAGGAAGAATATCCTTATCCTGTAAGAATAAAGGAAGAAAAAATTTCATATGCTGTTTTTCCATCTCTGGAAGGGAACTTGTCTGCCACTTTTGAAGGAGTATTTTAGCTGGAGACCCAGAACAGCGGCAACACCTGTAGATTCAGCTGAAAACTAACACAGACAGAGGAAGACAGCTGCAATTATGGTTACTTATGGAACAAAACTGAAGTACAAGGGCTGAAACAATGCATCAAAAAGCAAATGAAAAATTGGACAGCCAAGTTTAATTTCTTCTAGAGGCTTGAACTCCTGATAAGCTAAAATTCCTGCTCAAAAAGATGTTGAATCAGAAACTTGCTGCTCAAAACAACAAAACCTGCATTATCTCTTGCTTGCTGCCGATATAAGACTTCCACACACGAGGATTTTGAGTTTCTCCACCATCTTTTTTTATTGTTGACAGAAGGAATGAATTTGCCTTTCTTGCTATCATGTTCATATAGACTCACTAACATGTTTAGCAATCTTTGGTTAGTTCTTCATCACAAATTGTTTCCTTCGATGCTGAACATCTAAACTAAACATAGATTTTATTCTGTTTTTTTTTTTTTAAATGTCCTCTAAAATCCTGTCGATGTTGTCATTTCTCATCACAATCTATAAACATTTTAAGAAATGCCACTTCCATTGACAGTCGCAGCTTGACTTACATATTCTGATTTGTGAAGTTCTCCTTCACTAATGGAACAAGCTAAGATGATCTGGAGATGTGTCTGTTTTCCTGATATACTTCCTTGATCTTTTCCGTCCCTCCTCTCTTTGGTAATCTGTTCAATTTTAGGAAGTTCTAGAAGTTAGTAAATACATCTTATCTAACAAAGATGTATTTGAAAGAGATCTCTGGGTCACCAAACTTAGTACTCTGCTAACTACATTGCAGTTAACATTATGTGATCAGCATAACAAGATGCAAAAATCAGGGGCCTTGGAGAATCTGCCCTATGAGCAGAACAAACATCTGCTGACATCAATGCAGTGATAGAGGGGATAATGCTGCTTTGGCTGTGCACGTAACTTTCTCCTTCCTGATCTTGGCCTTGGTCTTGGCTGCCAGGTGGCTCTTGATCCACTATTTGAAGAATACAACAGATGCAAAATTCAGAACAGGTGAGACAAAAGATAAAGAATAAAATTAAGAAAGGAAAATGAGATGAAGGGATATTTGCTGAAGGAAAATGTATGGCACTACCATGTGTCGACTCAAAATATGAACCATTTATTGGCTAGACTGCCTTCCCCTTAACTAACAGCTTAGGTGAATGCAATCTTTCTGTGTAGTTCAACTACGTAATGTCACAAGAAAATGTAATTACATTATAAATTAGCCACAAAGATCACATTAAGTAAACAGTATGATCCAAACATTAAGGAATAAAAACTGTAGTTGAGATGTTTGGATTCTACCCTACAGTCTCCAATGATTTCCTTTAAAATCTTAGGTAACACTTAACATCTCTTCATCAGAAATTTTGACTGCAACATTAGATAATAATTCTTACACTTATTTATGATGCATATGAGGATTAGAAAATAATCACTACATTATACTTTCTCAGGGATTTTCCTGTATTTTGACATACACCCTACAAGGCATATCGCTGTGAAAACATAATGTAATTATTGCATTAAACAAAAAGGTCATTCACTGACCCAGCTGTGTCTGTTTAATATGAACTTTTCTGTGAAGATAAGACTGCTATTTGTATTTAGCAACAGTGCACAAGGCTGTGAGATTATCCTTGCCTCTCTAGAGCCACCAGCAATTTTTCTTCTCTCGGAGATGACAACCATGAAAAAGACTTGTTTTGTAATACAAGACATCCTCATGATTTATTTAATATTATTATTTAGCTTTTGAAAAAACTATATGAACCATAGGTTCTATCATGACTAGCAGATAATAAATCCATAAATCTGAAAGCACGAGATTTATTAAATTCATTATATTTTAACTGACTGATTTTCTAATTGCAGCAACAGTAGATAGGAGCAGCTGGTTCCAGAATCTGCAAATGAATGAATCCATCATACCACGATTGTTAGGTCTTGAAGAGGCTGCTTACTATTATAAAAATCTTTGTTTATTGAAACAAAGCAAACTATGCTAAGAAGAGTATAGAAGAAGCTTCCTTCAATTTTGTCCCAACTCATTGAAACAACTATTAACCTTTCATTTTATGTAGCTGGATATATTTTTATGTTACAACCAAGCATACAAAACAACAGCAAGAGATAATGCTTTTAGTCCAGTAAAAATGCTATGAGAAACTCAACATTCATTAGTCTAAAGTGATTGGACCAGCAATTAAGAAACTTGACATAGGAACACCACCCTAAGATATCTTTAAAATTACTTATTCTTTTTGTACAACAAAAATAAACACAACACAGGCTTTCCATTTTTATGTTTTTCAATGTCTATTTCTTATTTCCAATATATAAAAGCAGATAAACAAGTAGTTTTGATTTGGCAGATGGACAGAAGTGATAATGGATGAACAAAAACTATAACAAACAAAGAAAATTGTCACGAAAGATCAAACTTACTAAAACCATCAATGACTTTGGCTTCCCAAAACACAAGCACACCACAAGCCAACCACAGTCTTGCGCTTATAAGCCAGTGAAAATGTGAAGACAGTGGTACACGGTAACTCTAACTTGTATTTGCCTGTCTCCTGCATTTGTAAGAAGTACACTCAAAATCTGGTTGCTTTGAAGAAAGCAGAGGCTATGGAGACAACAGTGTCTCAAAGTTCAAGCAACAGGAGAAAATGTGCAGGTTTTGTTTTATTGGCAACATGTTCAGATATTCATTAGGATTTTTTAGTTAGTAGACTGGTTTATTTTATCTACTGACTTTCATCATATTTTCTAGTGTAGCCCATTGTTGATTCATTACTGTCCCCATAGCAATAGTAAGTCAAGTATATCAGTATACATCTGTAAAAGTAAAATAAATTATGTCTTCACCAGAACTACAACATCTTTTGCAATAATATTTTTTATGTAAAATATTTTCTTCTTCAGAACACATTCATATTCATTTCTTTATGCATTTCTATATTAAATTTTAATCTTCAGCTCCTAATCATATCAAATAGATGATGCAAGAACATTTATTGTTTCTTGGTTTAAAGGAGCTAAACTTTCCACCACGCTAGTACATTTTTCTCACTAGCAGTCCAATATTTCCACCTATTTATAGAACCTAAGTGAAACACAACCACTTTCCCAATTTGGATAATTCTTCTTGTCTCTGTTATGCACTATTTTGGAATACACTTTTGATTTTGATAACTTACTGAAAAGACTAAATTCTGCCAGCATACGGTGTACACAAACTTCTATGAAGAATGATAAGGTCCTAAAACTCATATATATATTTTCTTATCTATTTCTACTTTAATATTCACCACCAGTTGTTAGTGAAAACTACATCTGGATTTAGCTCGAAGTCCATCTGCTAAATTTCGGTTTGATGTATACTGTGATCTGCCATGAAAATAAAATAAAGAGATGCAGCTGAGACTGGAAAATTCCTTTCTCTCCCACCTGCCCTTAGAAAAAATACTGGTTTATTAAATGCTGGATTTCATTAGAAAAGAAGACCAAGAACATTTTTAATATAGTGAAATTATAGTAAAAGTATATATTGATTTTAGTGAAAATGTATGTTATCATCTTCCCCATGGAAAACAGAGTCCCAAAAGATGAGCTTTATATTTCTAATTCCATGCCCTGTGGATGAAGACCAGTTATATTAGATTTTTTTAAAGAAGTATAACCATAAGTATAGAAAGCATTTTTGTCCAATTTCATTACACAAGAAAAGAACATATCCTTTAAATTTTCTTTATATTTAGATGTCACGTAAGACTTTTCATAATTAACTGCTATGATAGCTATATTTTCTTGAAAAATCAACATAAAGCTCAAATTGAGAAATATTAAAAAAAAAGAAAAAAAAAAAGTGAGATCCTTTCACACATCCTATCAGATTTATCTATAGCATACTAAACTGCATAAATGGCAGTCTAAAAATATTTTTTGACTAAAGCTTGCATACTTGTGGTAATACTCTGGAGCCAGTATGGTCCAACACAATTAGTAAAGCCCTGAAACATTAAAAAGCTAAAAGGTGAAATAAGAATAAGCTTACTGATTCATACATCTCCAAAAGAACCTGGTCATAACTAGGACTTAATCCCATTTCTAAGGGGTTCCACATGTCTTTGCACACTGTATCAGGGAAACTGTATTTCCCATCCTGTGGCATTAGCAAGAGTCAAACACGTGTGACAAACCCACTGCCTTATAAAACATCACAGCTGTTTATTTCACAAAGTACTATTGTCTAACCATCATTAAACTTGCGTAATTATAACTTAATTTTATGCTCTTGCCCTGCCATTGGGTGAGTGCACTGGAGTACATATGAGCTTTAAAATAAGTGCATATGCACTTTAAAAAGATACCTCACCTATTATTAGGATGCCTTTCTGGCACTTTTTCATATTTCCCGGACTGGACTATGATTGAAATTGGAAAGAGCCCCAGGAGATGAGAGCTGAGGGGGGCTTTCTGTATTAGAGCAGACTCCAAGGACACCCTAAGGTAAGCAAAATTGCTTAGAGTTTGCATAATGCTTCATACTGTTATTTTGTTATTGAAGGCACTGTTACATTTTAGTACACTGTGCATTCACAACACACCAGCAAAGAGGCGACAGGCATCACTGGTCATCCAGTAAAGTAGTTTGGTCCCTTTAGATTGTCATTTATAATGCAGCGATTTTATATGTCCAGAGAGATACTTTTCTTTGCTACCTGTGCAATGACAACAAACGAATGAGTCTGCTTCGGAACATCACATGCCAAAAATGAGGCAAAAATTCCTTGCTGCTTACATGATAGAAATATAAATGAATGAATCTTCACTTCCTATACATTACCCCAACTGTACTGGAAGGCTACTGGAACAGATCTCTGCTGTGCCAACACTATCGAATGTTGTATATTATGGGCATGAGAGAAACACACTCAATTTTTCTTCAGAGTCCAAGATGCATCTTCAATATTCGGGAAGAAGTTGCATGGAAAGAACAACTGTATTGGTAAGAATACTCATTCCGGGAGGGAAAAATTAATTACTAAACTGTTAATCCTTTAGAAAATCTAATTCCAGAAACATTGCTGAAATCAGGGGTGCACATTCAGCCCTGATATAAATGTATGAGATGTTTTTAACCTAGAGTAACATCCCATGTTGTCAAAAGAATGCTATGTGGCCTGGGCCACAGAAATAGTACACTTTTGTACACTTCCGTCACTTGCAGATATTAAGATCGCTCTGAGTAGCTCTAAGTTGAAATCCTTGTTTGAAACGAAGTTTCATCATCTGAATCTGCCTTCTTCCTTTAGGCTTCCTGGCACAGGGACTCTCCCCCACTGTTTGTGCAGTGCCTAGCACAATGGGACATCAAACCTCATTGTGTGCATTAGGCACAACTGTAAAATCATTATCGTCCACAGAGAACTGTTCCATTCCTTTGGTTCCTCGCTATTATTCATTTGCCCTCTCCTCTATCAAACTTCCAGCCGAATGTTCTCTGTGAAACAAGAGACTATGTCGGTAAATATGAACTATGCAGATTCTGAAGTCTGCCAGCAAAGCATACAAGATAATTAAACATCAGCAGATGCGTGTTATTTACTAACTAGTTCTTAAACATCAATATATTCTGGGTTATGTTCTGTACTCCTCAGGCTATTTATTAAAACATAGTAATAGCACATTTACCTATTTTGACATATTTTTTAATTTTAGTTTCAAATGTTTAACTCTCCCCTGGATTAAAATGATTCCTATGAGGCCAAAGTACTAAAAATTAAAAAAATTTGCTCTTAACTGATCTAATGAAGTATCATCTCAGCTTCCAATCATTGCTGCTTTTTAGCATCTTTGAGCCTGACATCAGTTTTGGATGCAGCTAAATGCCAACTATCCCGATAAACATGTACACTACCAGCTGTGGCTCCATCTGCTCAACTAAACATTTTCACACCAAATCTGCCGGGGAAAAAAAAAAATATTGTTTTTGGAGTTGGTTTGTAACAACTGAAATATTAAAATCTTAACTCCAGGTGGCCCTTCACTTTTCTATCTCTCTGATGAATATATTTAGAAGAAAACAAAACCAGTTATTTATAGCCTGCTTCAAACCCACAAAATCCAATGGAAGGAATTTGGTGCGAAAAAGTAAAGATAAACAAAACAGAAATCCAAAGCTGGTAAACCTTCACTCTATGTCTTGTAGAGCCTCTGCAAATGCCTACATGACTGCACAACCTGACCGCTGTGCAGCAGCAGCTATAAATAGCTCCCACCCCTCTGCCCAGCCGTGGAGATGAGCGGCACCACCCCAGGGCAGCCACGGCTGGTGCGTTCGTCAGTCTGTTCTCAAAGCACTGCAGCTTCAAACCCAATGCTGAAATCAGCACTTTAGCAAACTTGTATGACAGGTGCTGTGTTTCAGAGCCTTTTTCGAAAGTGAAAGATGCTGCGATTTTGTGAGCAGGGATACGTGTAGGAGTAGCGAAGCCAACATCCCACCGGAGTCCTCAAAGGTGTATCACATGGAGGTCTAATTAACTATTGTTAGTGCCCTCTTTTTGCATTTGAATATTCAAATCTTCTTGAGAAAATCAATAAAAGTTCTCAAGAAAAGGTAAGGCAACACTGTGAAATTGGCTCTTGCTTAAATGTTCAAAATCATGTTATAAAGTTTGTCATGGTAATGCGAGGGAGCTGGGAACAGTACCTGCTCCTCTGGTAGGGCAATAACTCTGACATACCAAGTCTGAACAAGGACCAAGGTTTAAACTGCACTAAGCCGGTGCTTTCCACTTTCCACTCCCCTGCTGGGAATCCAACAAAAGGTGTGGGGCAGCTCTGACTTGGTCAAAGCGAAAGCTTGAGCTGCTGTTGTGAAGCGCAGATAGCACAATGGCTCAGCAGAAGACTAATCGTAGCCACAAGAAGCCCAAGTATTTTTTTTTTTTCCTGCTATACCTGCTAGGGCCCCTAAACTGCTCCTCCTGAGAGTCCTTGAATACACATGCCAGAGTCCAGAGCTAACCCTACATCTTCATGAACAGCTTGAAAATAATGGAAACAAGTCTTTAACTTGAAAGACCAGATGATTCAGACTGGCATTTGTTTCATACAGTGACATCTTAAAAGCAAAAACAGAAAAACTCCACACCCCAGTTAGGGCTTTTAAACACCTTCAGTAACACAAGAAGTAAGAAAACACAAAATAATAAATGAATAGACTACACTGTGGTTTAAAATTCAAAGGCATCCTAGTGGAAACTCAAGTGGGATGAAAACATGTGATGCTTCTGTAACTTATGTTAATGAAAGCTAATAGTAATTTTATTGAAGTGAATGGAGTTTTGCCAAAATTTTCATACTAAAGAGACAATAGGCCCATTTAGCTCTGAAGTACTCCTTGACAACTGAATACAATTCTGTTTTAAAAAGTTAAATTGTATTTTGGATATTATACATTCTTCTATACTCTTATATATGTTCCTTATGAAAATGAAAGAAAAAAATCATGCTACATCTAATAATTGCTTCTAATTAAAAAAAAAGTCACCCAGGAATGTGCTTCAAGTAGACATGGCAAGCAATCAGCAGTTTAGACTCTACATCAGAGACTTCTGATGAGACTTTTTGATACAGCATTCATATGATTCCCTTCTGAGTTTATTCTCAGTACCGAACTCTAGTAGATAGGAAATCCAGAAAGTTCTTCCAAATGCTGAAATTAAATAATACAAATGAAAACAGTCATGAGAAAGGTATCCAAATTCTGCATGAAGATTTACATCTGTATGTTTCATCCTTTCTGGTTCACTCAACAATATCTTGTCTATCTGCACTAATACAAATATATCAGTCAAAAAGGTGTTTTGGCTAGAAAATGGTATTATATTACATTGAATAATTTTATAACTTAACAGTTCTTACTGTTGAACACACCACAATCTAATACTTAGCGTGGTGGTATCTAACAAATTAACACAACTAAAGTGTGAAAAATAAATGTGTCTTTCTCTTCAAGTTTTTGACTGAAGAAACATTGCAAAGAATCTCAATAATAAACCAAATTGTGAGAGACAGGAGTCTCAAAAATAAGCTAAGTATTATGTAGGTGTGCGCTGAGGCACAACGCATACGTAACCCACTTTACTATCTTCTATATTTTGAGGTTCTTCAAAAGAAATACAGAGAAGAAGCATCAGTCAGAGAATATGGAAGAATGGAGCATGTTGTTTGTTTTCTTTTCTTTTCTTTTTTTTTTTTAATAGACAAAATTGTGAAGAATATAAAAAAAATAAGATCAGTATCCAGAACTGTATATAAATAAATTTGGTTTTCTGTTGTTCAATAGCCAGCATATCTGGGCTCTGGCTAACAGGAAAGAATAATAAATAATCATATATCATAGTATTAATTTTAGTATTTTGGTATTTAGCTTCAGTGTAGATATTGTACTGTTATCTACATTTGTGATTTACAACTGAACAAAAAGTAGTCTAGCAGATTCTTTAGAGGAAAAGCTTATGAGCCATATAATCCAGCTTGTTCTTGTAATAGTCATTCCCCATCTACATATTCATATATTATAGTTTGGCACATTTTCACTTTAGTCCTTTGAGTTGTACTAGTTTATAAAGCTGGGGATTTCTACAAACACAGAAGCATACCAATATAAATATAATACATATTTCTCATCCTTTCTCAAGGAGTGGAGGAAAGAATAATAGAACATCCAAGCCCTTTTCTTCTAAATATACATGTATCGGTGTAACTGTATCAAGACAGAGGCAAGTCGAAGAAATTTGCATCACACAGGGAAATAAAGCAATATTTTGACAGTCATCAGATCCTTCAGGAATTAATTTCAGAGACTTTGATGCAAGTTCTACTGCTGTATGCTCTCTCCTACAGATAAGCCTTATATTTAGTGTGAAGAAGAGAACTTCCAGCAGTAAAGCTATAAAGCACTAGGATTTGCGATAGCCTTTTAGATATCTGGGTCCAGGCCAGAGAGACTTGAAGATAAGAGTGGAGACTGAAGTTAAGGCTAATTCTCTAAAAAGCCAATGTCTGATGTGCTCATGGTAGTCTGAGTTGTTACAACCTTCTGTATTGGATAACTTTCCCTACCCAATAAAAACTTATGTTCAGGTACACTGTGTAGCTCTCACCCAACTGCATGAATAACTGCAGCCAGTTCAATATCCATTGGGATGAGGTCCACCCTCTTATCCAAACAGGAAAGATGGGCTGCTTTATTTACCAGATGTTGATATGCAGCAGCTTTAGTGTCAATACTGAATACAAAAGTACTCCTAAATTATGGACTTCAGTGATCAAAAGAGTGTGTATACCTTGCACTAAGAGCTACTGTACTGGGCCTGGAAACTCACTGACATGTTATTTTCTTCTTACTAGTACCATCTCTGTCTCATTTGGGTTTAATTTCAACAAACTATTCTTCATCTCTGAGTTGTTTTCTTGTAATCAGTTACCATCACAGTAAAACAGGAATGGTCACAGGTCACAAAGTATAAAAGGAAATGCATATGATCTGCATATTTTTCAAGCATACCATCCAACCCGTTCACACAGTAGCTGAATATAGATGCCAGGAAGAGCTAGCAATAAAACTGATTCTTGAAGGACACCAGAATGAAGAACAGAAAGGCAGTCTGCCCTGACTACTTGTTGGACGTGTTTGTCTGGGAAGAATGCCAACCATTTTAGTGTATTACTTTGGATACTGCTACTTCTCTCAAGCAAGAAAGTACTATCTTTTGATCAACTGTGTTAAATGATTCAGATATGTCTAAAGGGATGAGAATAGACGTCTGTCCTCTCTCCACTGGCAGGAGTAGATTACCTATTACACATGCCACTAAAGCCATTTCATGCCCTGGTTTAAATTCAGATTGTACTGGATCTAGAATTTTATCTTAATTTACTTAATGCAGTTGGCCTTTGGCTAGCTTTTCTATGAGCCTGCAAAGAGTTTCACAATTATTCTGTGTCTGTATGTAGGGACAGACAAAAAGAGACTATTATAGTTAGCTCTAGGGTGAAATGTGGAAACTGTTATAGAGCACATGGAAACGCTACACAAAGGTTTCGGACAGGAAATGAATAGCTAATCCAACTGAAGCTACAGGGAGAATGAGAGGGATGTGAGACATAATTACTCAAACTGGAATTTGTTCAGAACACTCAGGTTAACACCTCTCCTCTTGCAAATTGTGCCAAGGCTATAGCTGACAAGACTTCAGGTTTTTATTTCATTTGAAAAGGAACAAATCCAACCACAAAATTCTTTTTTGCACAAGGGACAATGGGTTCAGCATAATACAGTGAGAAAGAACTATCTTCTGAATCGTCCTTAGCACTTCTTTCAACATCTGGATCTCACTGCAGGTATCCCATTCAAGTAGTCACTCAGCATAACCTTATCCAGTTTGATAGGTGAAGAGAAACAGCTTAAAGAAGTATAGCTACAATGAGCATGAGTCAAATATTCATGTAATTCAATCCTGCCAACTAACTAGCTTAAACAAATAAAAATACACAGTGAACTAAACGCTCGAGAATACACCCTTGTTCCTTTAAGCTCAAAGAGGAGCGGGTAAGTAGAGGACTGCAGGTTATGAAAACCCATATAAATTATACACAGTCATACACATATAAAAGAATCAATTTTATGATGTTCAAAAGGTGTACAAAAACTACTGTATTTTTGTGGAATTTTGCTGATCTTTCAAGAATGACAGATCAATCTGTTAAAGGAAGTAAAATAGATTGAAAACCCACAATATTTTAAAAGGCAACTCTTTTCAGAGCTGTACTTTTTTGACAAATTAATTATGACCAGCAATGGAGAAATCCATTTTCTTTTCTGTTTAAGATTCAATAGTGATAAGTAATTAAAAAAAAATGTACATAAGCAATTTGTATCAACATCCACACTTTTCAGGAGTAGCCTCTACTTGTCAATTCCTTTGTTTTTGTATCTAAAATCACAATTTTTCAGAGATGCTAACTGCCTACACTTCCAGTGGCACTTCAACTCTGGTTACTACTCTTGCCAAGAAGTCTGGCTTGTGTCTGTTATGTTGCGTCCCTGAAGCCTGACTGATCAACTCAGTGCAAGGTGAACTTGTGTCCTATTGCCACAGTTTGCTGTCCAAGCCTTTGAAAGGAGCAATTCCCCACAGATCACTGTGGAAAATCATGCCAATGGCATTAGTCAGTGGGCATCCAGCACCAGAAGTATTCGGAGAAACCACATTTTAAAACCTTGCTTGTATTTCTACATCATCGGGCAATTATGTCATGACTTACAATCTGTAACTTTACAGACCCTCCTCCAGGGGTTTCATGCCATAGAACGAGTTAATGACCCGCTGCAAAATACCTCCTTATAATGGCATTCAAAACTTCATTTTAGCACCTTGATTATGAATGATGTGCTTCTTGTTTCATTGCCAGTAAGGTGCTGAGTCATTAGCAGTACAACATGTAAAGGCAGAAGCTTTTCAGATATTAGATACATAACATTAAAAAAGCTAAGATAAACACAATCTTCCAAAGAGTCCCTTAAAGACACTACATAAGACTATACTATTATTATCTGTAACAGAAAAACATCTAGTTCCGATGCAATATAGAGTAAGGCAAAACTTGTTTACAATTCATTGTAAGAATGAGTTACTATTAAGGATCATAAATTTTTCTTCTGGTTTTACATCATTAATGGTATAATATAAACATTATAAAAATAAGATTTAAAATTCTCTAACTCTGGTACCACTGTAAAGCAGTATTTTGGAGTTCTCCTTTTACTGACTAAAACATAATCAAATGATTTGTCCTCCCACACATTATAAAAAAGTGTTTTGGTGAAAAATGGTGAAGTCAGAATACAATCAAACGTATTTTTAGTATCATTGATGCAGAATTTACAGATCCTTAAAGGTTAACAAATGAAACATTCATTTAAAACAAACTGGTGATAAGTCTTTGCTCTCCTTCTAAATTTATGCTACTCAATAAAACAACACAAACTCTATGCTTTATCACTCCTGACATCAATATTAAAACAGCTATACAAACTGCCATCATTGCTTATACATCCTTTCTAGCCATTTCAATGAGAACAGTGTCCCCCTTGTTCCTTGCCCTACATGTAGCTATTTCATCATCTCCAGTTCACATATCATTTACTAAACTTCTGCAATCTCAACAAAAAGATTTTGCTTTTCTACGTCCAACCTCTATTAAGCAATAAAAAATACCCCTATCAAATTACAAGTGTAACATTTCTGTGAAACCAAACATAACAAAATAGAAAGTATTTTCCTAATCAAGAATGTAGGAGTGGAAGGGTACTTTGAGATCACTGTGTCCATTTATCTGCCATCTCAGGCGATGACCTGGTATAACTCCTTCCAAAAGGATGTCCAAGCTCCATCTTAAAATCAGATTATGTCTCCCACTACTCCCACCAAAAGACTGCTCCAGAATCTCACTGCTGTGACGGTTAGAAAACTTACAATTTCCAGCCTAAATATTTCGTGTTACTAAACCAACCATTTGCTTTTACTAGTCATTAATTCAGCTGGCAGTTCATTCGTGATTTTTTCCCCACATTCTCTCTCAATGGATTTCTGAATAGTAATTGTGGCAGCAAGGAGCCTCCCTCTGCTATTCCTGTTGGATCTGTCACTTCAAGGAAAGATAAGAACAGGACAGGAATTAGGCACTGCATATAAACATGATTCTGAGGTCTAAAAATTAGGATATTCCTAGAGAAATGGATGAAGCACAGTTAAATCCATCAGTTAAAGAAGGGAACCAAATCTGACTCCCATATCACAGGCTACAAAATAACACAGGAGCAGCACTTCTGACCCATACTACCTCATTTTAACAAAAGGCTGAGCCTGATCTTTTCTCAAAAAAAGCATGGATACTGGCACACTCACCCCTGAACAAGTTTTCTAGCTCTCAGTATATGCCAATGCCAAATTAAAGAAAAGGAGCTATGCTTTAAGCAGCTACCTCTAGCAGCTTTTCTTCCAGTACCTTTCTTCTAAACACTTCTCCTGAGGCACCTGACTTTCTACAAGCACCATAAAAAGGGAGCTGAGCATGACAATTAATATTATTCTTGATCCCTCCTAAATATGGGCTACTGATAAAATGTTCCTGTTCACCCCTGTGCTCAAAACCACACTATCCCATTGTTTCCTTTACATGAGACCTAGGAACCATGGAACCACAGTTAAGAGTAGCAGGAAACTGTTCCCTTGCCTTCTGAACACCGGAGCCTGCATTATGAATGTGGGACCCAGCACTCGGGTCCTTTCAAGCACTTTGTATCTTTTCTTTTTCACCTGTATGATGGAGCTAATTAGCACTTTTTTTATGTAGAATTAAACTAACTGTTTGAGATTTCTCCAGGCTGTCATGGGCTCACAGTGATGAAGAAAGACAGTGAAGGTCATTGGTGGAGTCCACGTACCCACACTGAAGAGTAAATTTTATTTTCCAAGTGGCTAACCTTGGACTTTACAGAAGCAAAGAATTCTGTTAAACTTTAAAATATAAATGACTTCGTACTTCTTAAATAAAATCTAAGCAACTTATTTCGTGAAACTCAATCTAAAGTATAGATACCCATTTAAAACAAAAAAATCTGTAGTCCATTGCCATTAATCATACGCCTATTACCAACCTTCTAGTTTCAAGCTCCTCTTTATTTTTTAAAGAGCAGTTGAAGACAACAAAGCAATAACAACAACACAGCAGCTAATGCCACAAAAGTGAAGAATTCACTTTCAACTCTTATGAGTCTGAGCTTTGTCTATTTTATTTTTTTTTACAGTTAATCTCTACAGATATTACACTATATT
>VXAL01008073.1:23128-37598 GCA_013399475.1 Chauna torquata | reverse complement strand
TTGAGCTTTTCTGTTATATGTATGTTCATGACAAGGAAAAAAAAAAAGAATCAAAATTCCCCAAGATGTTTCATACGATGAGGACGTAAGAGTGGTTTTAGCCTAATTCACAACTGCTTACCAAAGTCTAATTACTTCCATATTTTGCTGTAAGAGATTTGTCTGGTAGTACTTCAAATTTATAACCTCTAACAAAAAAATTAAGTCTTTTATCCAGTGTAACATTTATAATTATCTTACCTGACTTTTTTTTTCTTTTTTTTTTTTCTCCATCAAAATGGATTTAATAATATAATCAGTGTTGGTGACCTAATATGGTCATTTCCCAAGAGGTCAAAATATATTTTAGAATGGTAGTTTTAGGTGTTCTTACTGTGAAACTGCATCTGAGACAACTCAATGCAATAATCTGTTAATCAGTATAACAAAATTGTGGCCACGTTTTCCAACACTAGCCTGCATTTCAGTGCAATCTGCAGGCAGAAGAAACTGTTAGCAGTTTTATGTCTAGAATTTCTAGAATAATATAAAACAATTAGCATTCTGACTGAAAATGGATACAAATTATGAACACAAAATTAAAAACCCTCAGAGAATTCCCATGGAAAAAAAAAGGTGAAACAAAAGATTCTCTGAGGTTTTTAGTAATTTGCATATGTGCAAATAACAATTACTGATGTCTGTGAAGTCATTAATAATGTTGTCAAACAGAAAATAATATTATTTGTAGTTGAACAAATTTTTTAAAAACTCAGAAACTACTCACTTCAAGGTTAAAAGAGTAATGTAAATCCACATGAGTCCCTGATGATCGAGGTAGGATTAACATATTTTCACCTTCTGTAATAGAACTGCTTTGGTACAAAATACATTGTTCTGCACTGTCGTGATGTATGGCTCATATTTAGAAATCTGACAGTTTAGGAGTGCATTATGGCATTATGTTAAACTGAATATATTTTTGTGCTGCACAGGAAAAGATAAAGAGACGACAATTTCTGTCTTCTTTTTTAAAAGTAATGGTTTTGCTCTATTTTCTCACTACAGTGGTAAAAAATTTAGAAACTGTAGTATTTACTGGACTAGTCATTTCTATTCTCTGTGTTTTAAAAAAACATGTGGAAGATATTACTATTTCATACTAATCCTAACCGCTTTACAAGAACATGCACTATATTAATTGATAGAGGTGTCAGCTAAAGCCTGCATTTATAACTGCAATAACACTAATTTTGAAAACTTCTGGAATTTGACCTGTAAGTGGATTGTGATGTTTTAACTTCTAAGCAATATTAATGAGTTAAGTGATAGTAAAATGCCAGGAACAATGGAGATGCATTGTTATTTTACAGAACAACACTATCACTGAGACAAGAAAGGAGGGAAAGAGAAGGGGCAAGGAGAGGGGCTTGAAAAAGGAAAGGAAAGAGGACTAGAAAAACACCAGTGAAACATCAGGTTAGGACATACAAGTGCAAGACTTCCTTATTCCCACGGTGACGGAATAGTGCAAAGTCGGCCATAAACCTCTGGAATGTATACAAGGCATTCATTTAATAGCTTTATCAATTCTCAATACATTTGGAGTTGTTCCTTTAGAAGCCCTGCTACATCAGAGATGTTATTAGTCCATTGTCCAAATCCCTGAAATTTCCTTCCACTTGACAAGAACGTAGAGGATGCTTTTAAAATAGTTTATCAGTTAACTTGTTTTCCTCTGTAGGACATACTTTACCTTCCCTTCAGTCTTGTACTCAAAATTTTCAACTTCTAGATGAAGAAAGAAACAGCCCTCTGAAGAGCTGTTTCCCCTAGTGACATGCATTTAAGTCACTCGATGGTGAAGAAAAGCAAAATGCTTGGCCAGAACAGGTGAACATACCACTGAGTAGGAGTTCCTTTAATATAGGACCCAGAAAGGTTGCACTTCCAAAGTTTTAGCTTAGTATTTGAGTTTCTCTCTTCCCATATGGCTGGGTCAACAAAATGTATCAGTAACATGGAGCAAGAAGGAGGCAGGGACCAAAGCATCGTATTGCAAATGTATGTGGCAGGACACTGGCTTTGAGAGAATGCAGAACAAGAACCAGATGGCCAAGACTTGATAGTTCTGCCTTTGCTCACCATTATCTGGGGTTGTGGGAAAACTATGCTCAAGAGTTTGTCCCAAAAATTTATTCTGTGGTAGCCTCTTTATTAAAGGTTTGAATTTCCTGAAGGTCTACAGTTTGATTTCTGGACTTTAACTTTAACCTTACAGTTAAATGACTTTAACTGTATTCCAAATAAAAATAAAAACAACAAAATCAATCCCCAGAATTTAGTATTGTCTGTTGTCCCTTGCACCACTGGGGGATCAGACCATCAGATTTAAAACTGCATGCCCTGGAGCCACTATAAAAGAAGCTAGAAAACTTATGCCTATATGTCTGAACAACCTCTTGAGCTTTAATGGTGTAATGTGGCAGAAAAGTGACACCTAAGTTTTAGAACACTTCCAGTATAAAACAACCCTAAGACCTTTCCACACAAAGATAAAGAGCAATGGTGCTGGTCTCCATAAAATTATTTCTCTCATTTGGAGTTGTAGGGTGAGATAAAATATGAGCCATGAAAAAGCACTTTAATGTGACCAGTCTTGTTATTTTAGAGTACTGGGTGAGCAGCTTATTAACGGCAACAAGAACCAGATCTTCCCAGGTGCAATTAGGGAATGGAGGAATGCATCAATATTATAGTTTAAAAGCTGCTATATTAAAGACCTGCTTTTGTCCCATGGGAGACTTACCTAGAACATTGCATAAGGATTCATAAGGGTTAGGTTGCCAAAAAAATGTCACAACGGTTAGTGATTAAAAGGAAAGTTCCAGCAAGAACAAACTATTTCATGAAGGTTGCAATCTCAGGACTTTTTAATAATCAAATGCATTGTTAAAACATCCTTAAGGGCTAATCCTGCTGCCTGCTTACTGTCTGAGAACTTGGAGGTGATTTCTCATGAGATTTGTTTCTCTTTTATATGCAACAGTGGTAGTTACCCAGTGCATTCTCCAGCAGAACTACACAAGACCGAAGTTTTCTTAAAAGCTAGTGATATACTGGACTAGTCCTGTTTACAATTTCTGTTCCATTACAATTCCCAGTGAAAATATAGAGGGACAAAAAAGTCTGCCAAGGGAGGTTTACAGGTATTCCAGTCAAGAAGAATTTGGCCACTTTTGAACAAAGAAGACCAACAGCTCTAGATTAACATGAAAACAAAGGCTTAATTCTATTATACATTTTAACAAGAAAAGAAAAAAAAATGCAGGAAGACTGATAACTTTAACCTATCTTAGCACTTCCATAGTCACTAGCAAAATAGTACCTACACGCAAATGGATTTTTCTTCACAGTGCTTCTTTGATGCAAGGAAGTCCCGTTATCCTCGTTCTTCTCATGAAGAACAGCAGCATGAAGAGATTAAGTCATTTATCCAAAGTAACACAAGATGCCTATGGGACTGACTATGTTATTTATCATGGATCTCCAGAGCCCCAGTCCAGTGCCCTAACCAGTAGACCATTCTCTTCTCAACTGATAGAGCTGTTGTACGGTACCTTAAATGACCTTCAAAATGGCTATTTTGTACATGCTTTTTGCTCTATCAGCATTCTACAAGTTGTTAAAGCAACAGGCTTGGAGAAAGCTTAATTATGCACCCTATACCTTGTCTCAACATCTGCTGTGACACTTTGGAACACAAATACTTTTCAGACCAAATATTACATTTCTCTTCAAAGTTAGCAGCAAAGCTAAAGCTTGGCAGCTTAGCAGACAGCAAAGATTCTTCAAGCTCTGCAAATGACCATACTTTAATAAAGTCCTTTCCATTTTTTTTCAAGGCTTTTTATATTCCTGTGACTGAAAACAGTTACTACAATAGCAGTATACAAGTCTAAATATATATGGCAGGAGCCATTCTTTGAATACTAAAATATGTTCTTTCCTGGCAAACTGCAAGCAAAACTGAAGAGATCGGTTTATCATTTGGTAAAGCTGAAAATAAAACAAAACAAAACAAAACAAAAAAACAAGGAAGTTGATTTTTTTTTTTCTTTCAATGAACAGTTTGGTTTGAATGTAATTCAAGCTGAAGGAGAATCCATGAGACTGGCAATCATTGTTCTAGCACACTGGGTCAGTATCTGCCTCTAAGGCAGATATTATATTAAATATTTATTTAAATATTATATTGAAAGAATAAACTACTGAAGTTCTCTCTTTATCCAGAAAACATGTACAATTCACTTAAGCAACATAAAATTCTCCAGCCACTATGTTCACCTGACGGGATCATGACCAGGAGCAAAAAGTTTACTAGGTCACGCTCCTTTAATCTTACCTTCTCTTTTGGGTGACTGCCAAAAGCACTGCTTATGATGATGTTTATGAAAAAGAAAATGAACTGAGATCATCGTTTAAATTCCACACAGTTCACAAACAACTGTCATATGGTAACAATTTTTGGTCACTGCTAGGGTTGACTGAATTTGAATTAGTGACCTAAAGGTGAAAGTTTCTGGGTTCCAGGATCAATCTCCATACTGTTCATTGTTTTCATTTTCTGAAGTTCAAAGTGGTAGAAATGAGAGTTGTATGGCCTCTGCTTTTCATCCAGTTAAATATGTTCAGATTTTTTCTCTTAAAACATTTCTAAGCATAAGACACAATTATACCAAATTTTCTCATGTGTGTAAAACTTCTGATTAAAAAAAATTAAATAAATAAGGAAATAATTTTCTGGCAGATAATCAAATTTTGATATTAAACTAGTCCTGAAAACAGTAAAGAAGAAGCAGTGCTACAAGTTCAACTGTGCCTTTGTAAAACTGCATATTTTAAGGGGTTTTATTAAGGGTATCAAAGAGCTTTTTTTGGCAACTTAAAAATGATGACAAGAAAGAAAAATACTATGATCTTAAGTTTTCATAATTTCTTTCACAAATTTTCACACTTTCTTAAATGCATTAGAAAATGTTTTTCTAACTCAGCAATTCTGTTCTGTACTCAACAAATGAACCCTAATTTATACATACATTCTTATCAGGTTCTGCAATAAAGTACATTTATTTCCACACTCTAGGAAACGGACCTGTGAAAATTTGCATGGAATTCTCAACTGTATTTGAGGTAAGACATTTCTGTCAAAACCTTTGTAAAATTTAACCTAAAAAATTTTTCTTTGCTCATGGGAAGGGAATTGAGAGGAAACAGAGGAAAGAAGACTCTTTCAGAAAAATTGCAAAAGAATTTTGAAAATAGACATAGTATGTCTAAAGTGCAGCCACCTGAATAAAACATTCTCTCTACACTATTATTTATTTTCACCCATGGTGATAGCTTTTGTTCAGCTTTCCAAATACCTTAACTCTTCACCATTTTTAACGAGACAGGCATAAGGAAAAAGAATAACCTCTCCTACAAATTCATTACCACGTTATTTAATCTGATACCTCAACAGTACATTTCTAAAGGTCTACCTTTCATCCACAGAACAACAAAACACAAAACTGAATACAGTTGCAAATTCCTAATCTGATATTGTGAGGAAGGCATCAGCTCTACAAAGTAACTTTGGCATACAGAGTTCATACTGTAAAAGCTATACATTATTCAAGAGTGAAAAAATATTATTTTCGTTACCTAGTTTCATAACCTGGTAACTATTTTTTGAGAGACTGATTGACTTTTATGATTTGTGCTATTTTACCATTGTATCAGCCACCATTTTCTACCAGTGCCCTTTCCTGCTCTACATTGTGCAAATCTCAACTGTGTCAACCAAAGCAATCAGACCACAACATAAACAACAAAAAAAGAGGGACCCAAAATTTGTTTCATGGCCTATTTAGTTTAACAACAGACCCGATGCCCATTCAAGCACATATAATTCAGAAGGCCTGCCTGCCAGCAATAAAGACTGAAATTGGATACTTTGTGAGATTAATTACCTAGATAGGGCATGATAATGCTAGTCAAATGGGAAGGTAATTAAAGTGCACCCTCCATGAAAATTATTCATTGCTGATGGATCAGGTGACAGATAAATCAAAAGGCACTTAAAAAAAGCTACAGGTTAACTTGTCGAAGGCCCTTCCTCCCTTCAAGTTGCAGCAGCTACGGCTGTTGAGTGTTGCTCCACAGTGTTTTTCCCATCCTAAAACAAAAGGCGAGACTGTAATGCAGCCTCTGAGAAAGAGCAACCCCTAGAGAAGTTATTAGCATTGTGCCTGCAGACAAAGGGTCAGCTAGAGTGGAACTGGTCAGCTGGCATTTTTCGGATTACTAGACCTCTCTGCTTGTATCCCATAAAGGGATATTGCAACCATAAAAGGCAGCAAGTGATGAATTAATAAGTTGACTAGTCCCCCGGGTGCAATCCTTATAGATAGAGGACATGCTGCAGTAATCAAACAGGGTTATAAATTGTGTACATTGAATGGCACAAAATGCGTCTCACTTCATCACTGTTAAGTCAAGACTTCCTGAATTTGTCATTAACTCTTTAACTTCAATATATTTATTTAAACAGTAAAAGTAAGAGAAAGAGCTTACAATAACAAAAGGGCAACTGATACTACCCAGCGGGATATACAGTCTAATGGAGATCACTGACTCTTAATTTCTACAGCTACAGGGGTCAAACTGCACTCCTTTTACACCAAAGGTGCCCTTGAGATGTACTGATTAAGTCGAAAACATTCAATTAAATGCATTTCTGAACACAGAAAAAATACAGGATCAAGTCAGTTTTTATTGCTTGCTTGTGCAAATTCCTAAGTATTTATTCTCTACTTGAAAAAAATAAGAGCTATTTTCATGGGTGAGCATTTCCCAGATTTTATAGAAAATGTTAAAACTATCTCACTTTCGATGTAGCATCTGATGATTAAACTGTGTGAAAATGGACAGCTGAATAATTACCTTCTTCTCTCAATGGGTTTTTGTATGTGTGGTAGCTCCCTAGGTTGTGATATTAAGGTAATTCTGACTTTTCAGTGAAGTTAAATGGAAAGAAAATTTATTCTATCCTTTTTATTTTTAATAACGGTAAATAGCCATTCTAAAGGCCTTAGAAGCCTACCAGGTTTAAAGAAAAACCCACCACTGCCTTTGAGTCAGAGCACAAATAGGCAAGAAGACAGCTTTTGAAACTCTCTATTTAATTTCTCCTCCCCAAAATATACTTCAGGTTTTCCCACATTTTGAAACAACAGTTCTGCATGTTTCATAAATAGCTTCTAAACTACTTTCTGTGTCCTCTGAATATTTTTCCCTTCCCTAGGCTTCATAGTGAGTTGTGGAAATGAAAGTTTAAATGAGTACTGAAAACCGATGTAAACTTATATGAACTCCAAACTGCAACCCTTTCTGTGTGCCCAATGGAAACCATAAACCTACTTCAAAACAGAACTTATGACACTGGCCATTACTGTTCCCCATCTGGGGAAGTATTCTGTATTCACAGGAGTTTATATGAAAAGAGGCATGGTACTCACTCACCATAGTTGGTAGCTGTGGTATTTACTCCAGGAAAGGAGTTTTTGCTGATTTTGTGCATCGTTTTGTCACTTTGAGATTAACCAATTACAATAATTTCCAAGAAGTTAAATGTTATAGACCTGTTAATCTATAAATACAGCTCAGTAAACTTAGTGAGCTTAATCTATTAAACTAAACTGTGGTAGAATTGAGGACGGAGTAGGAGCACATGCTTGCCCATGCTGTTAGCTCATCAGCATGGTCAGCCTGTTGGGCACAGTTCTGGCTCAGCTGCCTCCCTGCCAGGCAATGCTCAGACATGAGTCAGCAGCAGTTAGAACAGGCCAAAATTTTTCCCCAGTGCGCGACTTCAATTTGGACACACTGTTTTGGGAGATAAACAAATACAACTTTGCAAGCATCAGCCCTGACCATGGACCCTGGCCCCATTTGTGTAGGCATAGCTTTTGCAAACAGGGAACGCGCATTAGCTTCTTTAGGGTTTCACTGCCTGTCCACCAGCATCTAAGGAGTGTTCGAGTTCTTTGCTTTGATCTATAAATTGCTAAGTGGGATGAGACTTTTCTGCCTGAGAGATCACCTCCATCCTATACTTCTGCTGTAGTCAGCAAAGGTGTGAAAGGTAGCTTCTTCTTTGGCATCTAGAAATTACTCTGCAAAGCATCACAACTGTGATAATATTCTGGGAGCCTGAGGTACCTGTTAGGGCAAAGGTTGAGAAACTGTTCCCAGGAGGATGGTGAAGGAGCTCACTTACTCTAATTTACTGCTTATGGAAGGTTATCTGTTTGTAATTATTCTGTGCCATTGCACGGCTGAGTTAATTTATTGCCTACACAAATGTATGTAACGCCGATGGGTGGTCATCACTGCATTATTGTAGGTAAGATAAACTGTAAGGCACCTGCAGCCCACCTAATGGGGGCTCTTAACTGGCATTAAAATAAAAAGAAAGCATAGAATAAATATTTTACATTTTTGAAACATTTTATCATTAGTGCTGTAAAGTGTAATCAAGTGAAATATCCCTATTTTAAGACACACCTGTATATACATATCCTCACAAAGTGTCTCAGTTAATTCTGTCAATGGTAAAAGCCTTCAGACAGTCTTAATAGCATGAATTATTATTAGAAGTAGCAAATTACTTTTTAAGGAGTCTTAAAATCCTGAAGACAAGAAATTATATTTAAATTTGCTTGTTAAGTATTTTCTTGAAAATAAAAAGAAGCATGTAAATATTTACTGTTAACACTGTGGCAGAAATTAACATTTACACATGCGGGAGGTGGGAGGAAGAGGGCATTCACGTCATCTAACTTTTGGCAGTTAATTTAGGTGACTAAATAGGGAAGGTAATCTAAAGCTTCCTCTGTAATTAAGGATGAGTAAATGCACAATTCCTAAATTTGGCTTCTGTTCCAAATCACTCCCTAAAGAAACCTATCAATCTCCACTGACTACAACAATGTAAATACCCACCAAAGATTTAAATGCTAATGTTTAATGCCAGCATCAAAGAGTAGAATGTTTAGCCCTAAAATGTTTCATGAGATTAAATCTACACAACATAAAGAGCAATGACACTTTTCTCTCTTCATTGCTAGTTAAGCTGCAATATGAAAAATTAGAACTAACAGTGAAATTCTGATTTCAGCTACACAAGGGAATATTTGGAATAATTCCACAGGAGGTCCACAGAGACTGATCATTAAAGCACTGGCTCTGAAATATTACCATTGAATTCCTCATTTCACAGGCTTGATTAGAGGCTCTATGAGCTTAAATAGACTCTTTAGTGAAGTAAATGACATTTCTCCACATAAGAATCAGGGTTTACTAGCTCTGAATCCAGCCTGCTGACTCAGCTGCTACTGTCTAAAAGGAGTTTGGGTGCTATGGAGAAAAATGAGTGCTCTATGACAGATTAGGAAATGGGGTACTCAAAAAAGAGAAACACATAGATGACAGACAGAGACTGTCAGAAGGAGAGATGCTAGACACATCCATCAGCAGGTTTGACAAAGGAGACACAGAAACTGAAGAGTCTGCTGCTGTAAATGCATACATGTGAGTGGAAACCCTGGATTCAGTGGACAATCCTGTACAACAAGCTGTTGAAGTGTAGGTAGAAGTTTAGGACAGTCATCCTTTAAAAGAAAAGCTAAGATTTACAGTGGCTGGTCTTACAGCTAAGTACACAGGAAGTGAGATTTGGCTTTAAAAGTCTAGAAAATGCACTAACAGGCTGGAAGTAAAAGAAATAAAAAAAGATTAAGCTACATGTATGCACTGTGCATATGTATGTGTGCACATCTCCCCCTCTTTTCCTCTCATTGTGCCTGCATACAACTGAAACAAGACAGAAGAAAGATAAGAAACATCCCATTCTGCACTTTGAAGATTTCTTTCATTAATATTAGAAAAATACCAGCAGTTCTGTGAATAACTTTCTTACAGTTTTCTGTGTTTCATGTGGATTCTCTTATGTCTGATACAGGATTTAGCTTGTTCAATATGGTACAGGTCTTCACTGGATTGTTGACTTCACGTAGGAGTTTAAGATTTCTACTGCTTTGTCAAATGAAGTTAAAACTGGTCAAAAATTGTTGAAAGGAGCTGAAAAAAAAATGTCCAAAGAGATACACAGTGCACACACACAGCACTGTCTTTTTAGGAAATTGAGCTAAAAATAACCTTTTCTAAATTAGCATTAATACTAAAATGCCCTAAATCATATGACTTATCCTGCTTGCTATGTAGATTATCTTGAAAATTTAAGTGTATAGATGAAAAAGCAGCAGATTTGGAAGTCTAAACTACAGCTGTCATTAAAGCCTGCTTTATTTTGCAGGTTGCTAGCACAGTCTCAACAAACTACCTTCTGGAAACAATAAAATGCAGCTTTTTAAAAGCTTGAACTTAGGACATTTATATTGGTTGCACAATAAGAAGATTTCTATGCCATGAGCATGAGCATTTGCATGAGCATGATTTAGTTGACTTATGTTCATACGCAGACGTAGTTATGTAACACTTAGCTCAGACAAATGGCTCTGTTTTTGATCTTCTCTATTCTACTGTAGTTAATGACCAAATATTGTTAAAAATTGGGACACTAATTATCTGATGTCGACATGTTATGGATAATTAAGAATTGCTCACTCTGAAGCCACGCTAATTGTTTTTCACAGGTCTCCTTCTCTCGTCCTTGTGTCCTCAACAAGGCAAGCAGCTACAGGTTTGTGCATACATCTCTGTCACGTACTTTGTCACAGAATATACATCATCCTTTCTGGCTCATCCCTGATTAATTTTGCTGGCTTGCAGCAATTATCTCTCCCTTTGTGACTGACCTCCTGGTAAATGGAGTGCATGATAGCTGGGCAATGTTTTCCTGTGTGGTTTACCACTTAATTGATCCTCGTTGGCTGCCCACAATAGTATATACTAAACTTAAGTTATAAAATGGTTAAAATTGAGAGAAAGTGGTTACCATGTTTCAGCAATTGTAGTTGACAGCTGTAAAAATCAGATCTTGATAACATTCTCTCATTTACCCTATTACTTGGATCAGTTGGTTAAAGCTGTTAATGATCCTCTTGGATCAATGTCTTTTGCTTGTAGCTATAATTTACTGCATTGGTGGATTAGTACAGGTGTTTTCATAGATAGCTCTGCATCATTCCACCAGATTGCTGTCTGCATCAAATTTGCTTCCATTCATCACTAATGAAGCAAAGAAAAAGATAATCAGCATCTCCTATCTCAACATTAACTATTGAACTGAGGATAACACTTTTATTGTTGTCAATTTGCAGCCTTCAACCATGGCTTCCTCAGTAAATTGCCCAGAGAATTTACTTTAGAAATAGACCCAATGATATATTTTGACTGTACCAGGAAAAGACTACAGAAATGCCAAACTGTACAAAACAATTCACATGCTAAAGAGTAGTAGATATAACTGTTCAATTAGGAACACGCCCCATGGAGCCAGGGCTGGTTCTATCACAAGAAAGGCCAAAGAAACTACATATGGCAGCAAAACCTCAGAGATGGCAAAAATTGTCCAGTCTTACTAATTGCCTGGACTATTCCTGAACCTGGAGAATCTGCTGCTACCCATGGAGATGTCATCATCAGGAAGTCAGCAATGGCTATTGCTATTATGTCTTCTTATTACCCCACTAGCATCAGAAGGATCAAGCCCAGCTCTTCACAGACCTGTACTTTGCCCTAGCTTTCCAGCCCAGCTTGGCTATCTTCAGCCTAGCTTGCCAGAAGCGAGCCACCCATTCTTGGGCCATTGATACTCCCTAAACTGCTGGAAGGCCGTGAACCAGAAAGGAAAGATTTATATTTTTTCACCTAAGGACCTGTTTAGCCAAAACTGTGTTTTTCTTCTTAGAAAACAAAAACAAAACAAAACAAAACAAAACAAAAAAACAGTACACTTGCTGGCACACGCAACAAATGAAAAATAAGTAGCTAAATGAAATATGTTCTGTCCCAAAAGAGCAGCAGCAGAATCTCTGACTATATTTCTAATAAGAATACATATATAAGGCAGACTGGAAATACAGTGTCTTAAAATGCTGGACAAATCTACTTGGCATCTCTTGCTAGCCAGTTAATCATGAGATTGAACCTCAACACTAAGTGGTGGACTGATCCTTACTTTTAAGAAAGCTCTTGATTTGAGACATTCTCTGCTCCTTCCTGCAGTGCATTTTTGGCATACTAACAACACTAGCTGTGATAGATTTACCACTAAGATCTTTCAGCTATTAAACAGGCACCAATGTGAGCAATCTCTCCCATCTAGATGCTGCACACTTAGCTATTCTATCATTTAAGCTTAATGGAGAAACTTCTTTAGCTCTCCTTGTATAAGCCATGTTCTCTTTTTTAAAGATTTCCACAAGAACCGTTACAGTGAGCTGGCTTTTTGCCATGCTGTCATCAAATGTTTCACTCTACAGAGATGTTACAGTTATAGAATTTTTTAATTTACTACATACAAGCTCAATTAGGATTTCAGTTGTGACGGCACTTACGTATTTGCAATAGTGCCTTTCAATAGTGTTCATTTCTTATTGAAAAGCACCTGTGCATTTAGAGGACTTTGTTCTAATAACAATGGGACCTGAATTCTTCAACAGGTCTGAAAGAAATCATCAAATATTAGGAAATGCAGGGTCAAAATATCTAATGCAACAATCTTGATCTTTGAATCCTTTGAATTTTGCTCTTTCTAGGCATAATAACAACAGATGAAACATCTTAATAATAAATTACACTGTACTGAAGTAAAATCTTAGAAGTCATGAGCATAGTGGGGTTTTGTTACATTAATTCAAACAGTATATTATTCTGATGTACTGATATCAATATCAGTTTTGTTCATTGAAGGAATTCAAATCTATTTTGCAAATACTGAAAACCAAACCCTCCCCATGCTTTTATGAGGCAAGCTATGTATCACTATTAGCTACAGATGAGAAACAGGAAGCTCCACCAAACAAACTAAAGAAATCTTTCAGAATTTATGACAGGATCAGAACAGGCTTTTCTTTTTGCCAGTTCCTCCACTGTACTTCTCTTCTACTCTAAGGTCTATATATAATCATCGCAGTATTTTGTCTAACACAAATTCCTATGGAAATTCCAAAGTTTCAGAACAGACATTTACCTACATTTCATAATCATCAACATAAAATTATTTTCATAAGAGAATGACACATTTGGCCAATATACCAAAGAAATAGCACTGAGTTCATGAGATCCTACTGATGGTGTTCGGCACTTAGCTAGATCCTTCATCCAGATACTATATTACAGTTCACAGGAAGTACAAAAAGGAAGATCTGGGGATGCAGTTTCGCTGCCAAAATCAAAGATCTATGAAACCTTTCTTTGTACATGAGATAACTAGCTACGCTAACTGTGTATCACCATGCATAAATGTATCATGCAATTTCTTGTCTTTCCACTGCAGGTATCTCGAAAGTCTTTGAGGTAGTCCAGGTCTTTACAGAACTAACTATGAGGCCCAAAAGTATATAATAAAACTCAAAGAATACTGTTTAGTTTCCACTCAGTCTAAAAGGACCTACCACCATGAGATGCAATCTAACTATGGGTGAAGTGAAAGAAGTGACGGGCTAAAAACTCACCTAGCAGGAGTCAGAAATAGAGCTCTTATTTCACAAACCTTTCTGGAAACGGTCATAGAAAATGTGATGTTACCACACATACTTTTCTTTCCAGGGTCAGGCTTATACCTTCATTGCTATTTTTAAGAAGACAATTGGCGTAACCCAGAAGGTCTGAGGAGATGTCCAGTCTATGTTTGTAATGTTAGAACAAAAAGTGTCTCCAAGTCTCATTTTTCACACTGGCAAGCAAATCTCTCCTTTCTTTGGATAGATTGTACTTCATATCACTCATTTTCTTCCTCAAGTATATAGTTATTTGTTGTGTAACTGGTGTAAGTGTACTCTAGTAGTGCATGTTTGACTGTGATGACATAACCTGCTATTTCAATAGTTCAGTGAATAGGAAAGTTACAGTTCTGTTGCTGTCATGCTCCTTCCAGCAGGTTGCTACCAAACATTTAACATACCTAGCAGCTCAGTCTGACTATATCTAATTCAGAGCTTGAGCTGTGTGAAGCTGAAGCTTTACTTTGTCTTTGTGTAGCTGGAAGCTCTAGTATAGCTTCCTACTATATTTATTTCTAAATATTGTAAAATTTACATAGTGTCCACCAGAAAAAACTTTCTTAGTTTCTTGGCAAAAATGATGACACCTTTTCTAAAAAAGTTTTACGATAAAGCTGGCAGGTAAGTTTTGATATCCATTTGAAAAACAAATTAAATCACATTTCCAGTATACTTAAATTAAAAAAAAAAAAAAAAAA
>VXAL01008073.1:0-19511 GCA_013399475.1 Chauna torquata | reverse complement strand
TTTACTGAAATCTAAGTAGACCACATCAACAGCCCTTCCCTCATCTACCAGTCTGGTCACCCTATCATAGAAGGAGATGAGGTTGGACATGTACGACCTGCCTGTCGTGAACCCGTGCTGGCTGCGCCTGATCCCCTGGATGCCATGTAAGTGCCGTGTGATCTCACCCAAGATGATTTGCTCCATAACTTTCCCTGGAACCGAGGTCAGGCTGACAGGCCTGTAGTTCCCCGGGTCCTCCTTACGGCCCTTCTTGTAGATGGGAATCAGATCGGCAAGCCTCCAGTCCTCTGGGACCTCTCCAGATAACCAGGAACGCTGATAGATGGTGGAAAGCGGTTTGGCAATTACCTCCGCCAGCTCCCTCTGCACCCTAGGGTGGAGCTCGTCAGGTCCCATGGACTTGTGACATTCCAGGTGGAGGAGCAGGTCTCTAACTGTCTCTTCCTGGATCACAGGGGGGGATTCTCTACCTGAATCACAGGGGACGTCATGGTCAGGGAGTAAAGTACCCTGAGGGTAACTGATCCAACTATTAAAGACAGATGTAAAGAAGGCGTAGAGAACCCCAGTCTTATCCTTATCCTCAGTGATCACATTTCCTGCTGCATTAAGTAAAGGATGGAAGTTTTCCTTGGTTCTTCTCTTGCTGTTAAGGGAAGAATTCACCTGAAGGTGAATATCCTACTAGGGAAGTGGCAAATTTTATCTTCAGTAAATGACCATTCGATAAGCTTTCAAAGGTTGTGTTTGTCAGCTGTTTGCCAGCTGCCGCACTTCAGTACATTCCCCTACTGTAACTAGGGCTTAGTCACATTTAAATCAGAATTCTACAAGAATGCAGGGGTTCACATAGACCAGCTTGCAACACTGGGATGACACCCTGTATTCTTTACATGATGCTGGATAGGCAAGATACGAAACAAGATGGTTTACTCCTGTGGGATTTAGCACATGTAATATTTTACTCCTGATTCCAGCTCAGTTCTTTCATGCTTTTGTCAAAAAACACAAAACAAAATAAAGAGAAAAAAAAAGCCTCATGGCTCTTGGCTGCAGCATAAAAAATATGTCATATGACAACCAAGAGCCTAGTCACAAAGACTTTAGCACATGGAAATGAATATGGTGGGTCATACGTATATATGTGAGCAATGTGAAATGCTACCTTCCTACTGGTAGCCATTTTATTATGTTATTTTCATAAATATAAATAGTTTTTTTTTATCAACCACCTGGTTCTTTTCTGTGACGTCCCCTTTTTCATAACAGAAGCTTGTAATATGTGGATAAAAAAAACACTGAATATATCCTATAACCCCATTCTTTTATCAATAATTTCCTGTTATCACCACAAAATGATCTGAATTTTGTGAATATGACCAGAAAGCATCAATTCAATTAAAACAAAACTACAAAAGGAAAATCTCACTGCAAGCCTCTGTGCAACTGGTGAACCCAGCAATTATATATAGCCACCTATTGTGCTAGCATAATAACATGTGAAGAAGGTTTAGTTAGGCACATTTACACACATAAAAAGCAATATGGGCATAGAAAAAGTCATTTTTGCCAAAAGTATAGAACAGTCACATAGTAACAAATGAGAGCTGCATGAATCCTAGTTTACTTGGCTATAAATAAATCCAACATTTTCCTTCTCTCCATGGTAAAATAAAATAGGAGCACAGAAGCATAACAGTCTCTTTTGAGCAACCAGTCTCTTTCTGCTCAATTATAGTCATCAATCTGTTCCACCTAAAATATTTTCCTCCTTGAGAAACCAAAGAAATCATTATTAGGATCCACAACATGCTGTTGCAAAAACAATGTAAAAGAGGTCTTTCCTTTTTGTGAATGCACTTGTTCTGAAAGACTGTATTTTCTTTAACATGAATTTTGTAATTCAGGTGAAATAAGCTGCATTTATATATAAGCACTTTTAATCAGAAAATCTCTAAGTGCTTAATGAAGAACGATAAGGGTTACCTTCATTTTACAGATAAAGAAAACTGCAACAAAGACAGTTTAAATCTATTTTTTTTTTCAAAATCTGTTTCTTATGTATGTTCTTTTTAAATGCCCAGCTGAAAGCATTTAAATTCTGATACTCAGAAGTGCTAAACAGATAAAGCTTCAGCTGTACAAGGACCCTTTCTCTCAACAGTGACAGTGTTCAGATTCTGCAGCACTGGGAAACACTTGCCTGGGCAAACTGGAGAGCACAG
Organism: Chauna torquata; assembly: GCA_013399475.1. Classification (NCBI taxonomy): domain Eukaryota; kingdom Metazoa; phylum Chordata; class Aves; order Anseriformes; family Anhimidae; genus Chauna; species Chauna torquata. The sequence goes on along the minus strand of VXAL01008073.1, from coordinate 17,283 downwards.
GGGGAACAGGGTCAGGTGTCCTGCTGCATGTTCTTATAAAACTTAACTAGGTTGGTGAATGTTCTTCCATTACTTGAAATCACTAGGTCAAATTTAGATGTCTTTCCCAATATCTATGCAAGTTATAGCTTCACTAACAACTCTGGACTTGATGTAAGAATCATTTTGTAAAATCATATAGCTCATGTATAAGGTAATACAGGATAACAATATTATGTCTTCTGGCTTGAAAAACTCTATACATCTGTGACTATGACAACTTAGGGGAATTAACTATAATGAATTATCTTGGGGCTAACACAACAAAGTTCTGATTAAGACTTTTTCATCTTCCTGAGATGTGATACCAGTATTACACTGTCTCTTCCTTTATGCTGTGTGCCACTGAACCATCAAAGTACATGAAGTAAAGCTTATTTGATTTAGCTAAATAGGAAAAAATTCAAATCCTCTTTTTATGTGGTAGTTCTGTACAGATATCTGCAGAGAGCAGAACACTGTCCACCTGTGTACTTTTGAAGAATTACAGAGAATCATTTTAAAGATGAAGAGTCAAGATGCCAAAATAATTTAATCTGTGGAACAAAAATAGTTTCAGGGTAAGTTCTCTGTGCTCAAAAACTCATCAGAAACCCCAAGAACTGAACCAACACAGAGAGTAATCATTTCAGTCACAGAGATGGTTCCAAAATCATATGAAATGTGGATTTGGTATGCAGGAAAGCCTATGGGGAAGTTAAATATCCCAGAGGTATTCCAGGCTAACTTTAACAACTACATAAGCTATCCTAGGTTTGTGGGAGGGGAGTGGGGAAGGGGAAGTGAAATAAATTTCCCGTCTTTTTTTTTTTTTAAGCGACCATCTTTAAAGTGCAAAATAACTAAATAACTACAGTTTTCCCTGTTTGTTCATTGCCCATGTATGGTAATTTTGTCCTCAGTCCCAGACACTACTGTAAGGGAACAATTCTACAAGAAATTATGTATGTTTAAAAAAAGAATACCTTGATTACAATAAAAATTTCCTCCCAGATGTAAGTATGAAATATCCTTTAAAACATTGGTTAGCTCTTCTTATAGCAAACATCAGTTATTCACTTAATATTTTCTTTTAAGGCATTTCTTTGGAAGCTAGAACTTGCAATTACTGTTCAGTTTAAGATAAAAAGATATAAAAGTTTAGTTTTACTATCCTCTCTTAAAGCCTACACTGAACTACCATAGATTCAGAGGCCTATGATTTTTATGAAGAAGCAACTTGTCATTTCAGAATCCCAAATCAGAGAATTCTGTTTTTTTTTTCACTCAGCATGCAGACAACTAAAGCCCTTTTCCCCCTGGGGTGATATGCTAGTTTGATTTTATTTTCCCTGACATTTCACCTGTCAGATTATGATAAGTAGAAGAAACAAAGAATAATCACGACATTCTCACTGAATCTCATAATCAAATATCTGGAAATATAAATTAGAAATGTAATCCTGAGGGAAAACATGGACACCAAAAAAAACTATTAGATATCCAAATCATCTTCCAGCGACCCAGGACTCCTATACAGGTTTAAAATATTTAGAAAGGAAGCCTGTATTAGACTGTTGCATCTACTTTTTTCTTCAAATACTAGGGAATGACCTACAATGACGTAAGAAAAGAAACATTGCAGAATTAAGACAATCTATTTAATAATAAAGATATATGTCTTCCTTAAGTCTTTCACGCAGCTTTCTGAAAGCATTCCTGAGGCCAATAAACAGGACAGATTATCATGAAATAATTTAAACTCAAATTAACTAGTTGGCAAGGTGAAAAGATTAATGAGCCAGAACACACCAAACATGCTCCTGATTTACTGCATCTGTAGTTTGTGTGTTCTCAATTTCTCTTAGTCTCTCAGTGTTAAGATTCATAACTGATGAAAACTTACCTGCTTGACCGGTGGTAATACTGACAGCTGCAAAAAGCCTCTGGGAACGACTCAAGTCAGAAACCCCGTTCACAGCTTCAACTTCAAATGTGTAGTTAGCATGAGCCAGCAGGTCCATGACAGTGACATAGTTATCTACTAATCCAGTTTGCTGGGGCATATATCCAATGTTACTCCCACAGGGAACACATTCGCCCTGCTCCCAGCTGCACCTCTTGCATAAAATGCGGTAGGTCACGTCATTTCTTCCCCCATTGTCAGCAGGAGGACTCCACTCCAAACTCACAGTAGTCTGGTTGATATTGAAAATGAGGTTCTGTGGTGCAGATGGAGGTCCTGTGTAACACACAAAAAAGTCCAGCGTCATGCACAGAACCACTGTGGGACATGTAGCTAGTATTCTAATTACTGAGACAGAAAATATTTGAAGCATTTTTCTTCACATAAACATTTCATTATTTTTTACTACAAGCTGCATAAAAGCGTCCTTGAACTCACTTGGCAAGAGCTTTATTTATTTTCCATTAAGGCATCAGGCTAACAATTGTCTGTGTATTTACTGCAACTGACTTGAGACGTTTCTCTTCTGTGCAATTAAAAGCTTTGGCTAATGTACCTTAAAGGCTCCCTATATAGTTTTTCCTAGTATGGGATTTGTTCCTTTCTTCTAACCATACAGCACCAACTTCATCCAGTTCTTTGTTATGAGCTCTGATGTGATTTACAGAGATATTTGGCGCCGCTTTGGATTTAGGAGACTTCCACGATTTGAACCACCAATCTGTGCAGGCTAGTCCATTTGCAGTGGGAAGGTTAAGCCAGATCCAATTACAGTTCAATCAAAGCTTGAATCCACACAGGTTACTTTTCATTTTTCATGTTACTCATTTTGGTATTATATCACATAAAGCACATTGTCTACAGCAATTTTAAAGCCACAGGAACTATGCCTGTATTCTATTACAATGAGCTACACATTTACACAACATGCAATGTTTTCCAATGTTATATCAAGCAAACGTGAAAATTACATTTATGCTGATTCCATATTCACTGTCAACTTTTTTTCCTTCTGCCTTTCAATTTCACTTACTGTTGTAAATGTACCTTTCAAATATAGGAAAAGTCAACCGAAACTACTAGCTACAAATGGCTGCACCTGGTTGGTTAAGCAATGTCCTTTACTATTAAATTCATGACTGACTCACTTGTGCATGCGACATATGGTGGATCAGAAGGTGCTCTATAATAGCTATCTTCACAATCGCATCTTGACGATCCTTCCTTGTCAGAAAAGCTGTGAGTAGGGCAGCGGGAGCACTGCAGATCTTGTGAAGATGATTTGTAGAACCCACGGCCACAAGCTAAGGCAGAACAAAGCAAATTAAGATTTAGATTTGCATGGACTATACTATTCTGATCTTTTTTTCTGTCCCCATCATACGTGGTACATGTTGCTGTGAACATCTAAACTACCCACTCTATTACATTGGCAAAGGCAAGATATGCTCACAATTTGTTTTTCTTCAGTTGGTGCTATTAGTGATTTTGTGGCATCTTTATGAATGCAAGGATATGCTACAAATACCTCAGCAGTTGACAGCACAATGTTTTAACACAGAAGTCCACAGAAATATAACAGGCATCATTTTTCACCACAGAAGAGTAGGATAATGGTGTGAACTGGATGCCTGCAGTAGTCCTAAACAAGTGAAAAATGTCTGGAGAAGCTCTTCTCTAAGGCCACTAAAGTGTTTCTGGTAGCTGAACCAGTTGATTTGGAATTAATGGACCAAAGGTTACTCTTCCCTGATCTGAGAAACTCAAAGAAGCTATAAACCACTAGCAAACCCTGAACCTCAGGAAAGAATGAGGTGTGAACACTTGCTGGACAGGCGACACTGGTATGGAACAAGCAGAAGGAGTAGGAGGGCAGACAACATAAGCTGCACAATTGTTTTTTCCAGATCCACAGAGAGAGACAACGAGGCTGAAATGAATTTAAAAAAACTTCTAAGGAAAAATTAAAAGGTGGATAATTGGAAATATGCATGTAAGATCATTTCATATTTTGTTTTGTGTGCTGTGAACCCATGAAAGTAAAAATGTGTTGTGTTCCAGAACTTCTGTTTAGAAATATTTTTATCAGCTACTGTCACAGTTCCCAAAGCAGAAACACCCACAAAACACACCTATAACAACACTTTCAAGCAGAGGAGTGCAACTTAGCAAACCAGCTTAAGAGTTGCTCAACTATGTGAGCTTTAGGGGATGGGAATGAAGGAAGTGGAGATCACACAGCATTCAGACTGGAAACAGATTAAAACTCCATTTCAGCATTGAGGTTATGGGCAAACACACGAACACTGCCAACATGAAAAACAGATCACAAAAGTCCTCCAGAACTTTCTAATAAAACAGAAGCTTTTTCAACCACACTATTTTATTCAAGTTCATTTTTTCCATCCCTCACAGTCTAACCTTCTTCTAAGCTGCCACCTGTATGTAAAGAAAACGGACTGTGCGCAAAACTTAGTATTGCGTATCAAAATATTAAAGCTAGTTAAATAGTCATTCTGAATTCAGAGAGAGAGAATTTACTTTGGTCATATTCATATTTGCTTGGATGTTTTCTCAGAACAGAAATGCAAAGTGTCTGAAGAGACTGATATTTAGAGCAGTTATTTCAGTTGCCTGGTACTACAGTGATGGAAAGAGCAAGAAAACAATGAGCTTTATCTAAATCTCACCGAAGTCAATGAAGAGTGTCTTTGACTTTAGTAGCATTTGGACTGGACCCACAGTGTAGTTGTGGCCACAAGACTTGTTAATCTGATGGATTTTATTCAACTGAGAGAAAAACTTGGAGGTAAGATAATAACAGATTAAAGTTGATGAATTAGTTAAAACAACACTGGATCACACCAGTATAAGATAAGAGGAAATTCTAGCCCTGTATTACTCTCTGTGAATATATTACCTTTCTAAAGAAAAATATGCATAAAGGACAGAAATTGCCATAACGTTTAGTTTGTCATGCTGAAAAAAACAGTGAATAGAAGCTAAATTACCTGGCAGAGAAAATTAGCATGCAAAACATGTATGCTTTGACTTTGACAAAGGGGCATGGGTTTGCATTAGAAAAAATCAAGCTCTGCTTGTAAAACATGCTACGGTTTGATTCTACCACAGTAGCTGTTACATATGCCATTAAGAAAAGCAGACAAAGAATTTTAGAGAAGCACTTTGGGTAAACATAAGTAGTGAAATCATTTGTGGCAAATTTAACTCAGAATTAGCCTTTTACACCTTCATTCAAGATAGTTTCAGAATTTCCTGATCAAAGACAAAGCACAAAAGCTGAACTGATTTGTATTCATGTACCTTAAGACATATATTTAAACTTCTGTCTGCTCTTTCAGTACTTGTAATTGAAATGTCACTAAAATTACCAAATAATAGTTTCCTGCCTTTCTTAAATAGTCATGTTCCTCTCATGCCGAGAAAAACACTGGACAAATACACTGGGTCTTCGAGCGTGCAGCCCTCTGAAAAAGCAAAGAGCAACTTGAAAGGCAAAGATCCCTACTGTGTTTCCAGTCTGTCCTTCTCAGCAGGGAACATTACAAAGCAAAGACACAGAGTAAAATAGAGATTTCAGACAGAAATAACAAAACATAAATAGAAAACCCCTTTTATTTTTTTTTCTGATGACTTGATCAAGACATTTATATGCTTAGTCACTTACTATTTAAAGTAAGTGTGCATTTCTTATTAGAGTTCAAAGGATTTGAATGTCTGCAACTAACTAGTTTGCATGACTGAAAGCCATTTATTCTCCCGCACAGCATACCAGAGGCGGCAGGTTCAGGCACTCGAACCATGCTACAATTCCATTATCCTTTTTTCCAACAAGAGGCTTATGTGATGACATTTAGTAACCTATTCCTTCAACTTATACACCCCATAAATGTAAGGGGCAGAGTATTCTAGCACCAAAATTTTTAATAGTAGAAAGATTGCTTTTAAAAAGGATTTAAGAAACTTTATAACTCTTTAGAATCGAGGGTATGCAGGAGGATGCATCATAACTAAAAGCACTCATTGAGGAACAGAACTAAATTATTTTCCTGTTTTGCTTCACAAATTGAAATTTATCACAAACAAATTTTCAGCCTAGCAGCAGAATACTTCTATTGTTCATAAATGGGAGTGCTATGAATCTTCACCTGTTTTTAACATATATCATTGTCCTTGCCAAGAAACTTACAACTGAAAACTCTACCAAGACAGACTGTTGCATGGACCACTTACCAAGGTGTGATGACTTGCTGGGCATCTATTATAGATCACAGGTTAGAAAGAACTTCTCTAAAATACTTTTTTGACTCTTTTTTTCCTTTTGTCCTATCTTGCCAAATTCTCATGGTGAATTTTTTGATATTATAAACAATTTAAATACATTGTTCAGTTCTAATCTATTTTGAATCCAATGACCCAATTTAATTCTTTATATAGTATTTTTAAGACTGCAGGGACAGTTGGTATAAAATCACCTCTGCCACTATCTCCATGAGCAACATTAAAAAAAACTTACTTGTTAAAAGAATAATAATAATAATTAGGCAAACATTACTTGGAACTCTGTACATGCAAATCTAAAGGTGATAAATCTGAAAATAAAAAATAAAAGGTGTGTACTGTTCCACAGAAGTATCTCATGGAAAAACTTGAGGTAACTCAAACTGTATTTGATCCCATCCATTTTAATATTTCAATTCACTGGTGCAGGTGAGCACTCAGCAGCAGCACTTCTTCCCTTTAAAGAGAGTCCATCTTGTAAATCAGGGTAGAGAGCCCAAGCAGTGATGAGAGATATGCAGTCATGTGTACCTGGCAAGGCAGCAGTATGGAGGTGCAGCCATAATCCTCACCAGTGTTGGTCTGAGTAAAATGCAAACTCCTTGGTTCTCACTCAAGCAAGGTAAGATCCAGGAGTGGTTTTGTTACTGAAGGGCTTTTGGGGTACTGGAAAAAGTGAGGAGGGGAAGGGAAAGAAAGACAGCCCAAAACAAATTTACTTCCATTCAATGTGATGTGTCATTTTCAGCTGGTAATTTAATAGAACAGCTCTTCCTAGCTGAAGCTCCTATTTTGTTCAAACAGCTGCTCCAAAGTCTTACTTGTTCCAGAAAAGGGTTTCAAGCCAAGAGCAGTTGCACTTTACTGACAGCACAGAGGCAGAATAACATCTACCAGCCTAACCTAAAACAGTCTTCAAAATTAGCTGCTAATTATTTCCCCACATATTGCAATAAATAGAGCAGAAAGTTGTACTTCAGCCAAGTCACAGTTCTTATACCTCACAACTGCTAGGAACTGACCACCCATGACCTCCCAGGACTACCCATCACCTTGGACCTCTTTATTTGCCTGTGACAGCCACAGCTGCTCCTCAGAGCAAATCTTCCCACCTCCTCTACAAAGCAAAGAGATTTCTTCTTCTCAGAAGCTTGAAGAGTTCCACTGTGAAATACAAAGACAACGTGAAATGCCCCCAGATGAGGAAAGAGCCTCCACCGCAGAGCTGGTTTGAAACTGAGCAGAGCATTGTCATTTCATATTTAAACTTTCTTGTCTAAAAGCCTTAGATAATGACCTATATTATTCTGTCTGCATACAATGAAAGACTCCACTGAAGATACCACTAGCAATCTTTCTTGGCTTGTACAAAGGTGCTTTCTTCTTCTACATCCAGTAGCACTCAGCCTTAACAATGATGTATCGTGACAGCAGGATCTGGTTGGGCAAGGTTGCAGTGCCAGTGCAGGATACCCATTCAAAGACGCATTTAGCATATGCTGCTATGCTCAGTGCAATCACAAACATTTTGAGTGAAATGTGTTTTGGTGTCGTTTAAGGACTTATACAAATACTATAAATAACGGAATATTGCAAAAGCACAAGTAAATACTGAGGCATTAACACACTACTAAGAAGTACGATGCCACCTCTGTGGCACACCAAAGCATTAGCCATTGTAACTAGAGGTGCTGACTGCAGCTTATGTAGAAATATAGCTTCTCCGCTTTGAGCTCATTACATGCCTTAGTGGCCTTGTAGAGATCAAATAATGCATATTTTTATTTTCATATTTTAAAACAAAAAAAAAAATCCAAGAAATTCTGGAAGAGGGAATAAAGGCAGATGTGGAGAGCAGCAAATAGCATTCCGGAGTCCCACTTGGGGCACAGGAAAAAGGAAAAAAGGGACATGTTAAATACTGCTCATTTTTTATGCAACCTTTTCACTATAAATACTATGGAGATTCATTTTGCTTCCAGAAGAGCTACAAGCTCACTTGATCTTGATTTTCAGTACGAATACAGACCGTGAAAGTGGGGCCTCACAATCCTTCTGACTTTTTGGGTCTCTAGAATAGACTTAAACTGGGAGGGATGATGGAAATACGGTAAGGGCTAAGAATGACATCTGTAACAACTTGTGTTTCTATAACCAAAGGAGAAAGAGTAAACAGTTGTAGGGTAGTGACACATTAATCAAGAAACTTACTTGTTACTACAATAATACAAACAAATTAAAAAAAAGAAATCTCAATTTGTAGGAGAAGTGCAAGGCGTGCAGGTGACATATCAGCTTAAGATTTAAAGGGCACACAATTGTTTCAGCATGTTAAACACTTGATTGAACATGGCTTTTGATTACAATTTTTCAGTTTATATGAAAATAAGGGAACATAATGAGTTGCAAGGAGGTGACTGCACTAATTACCGTTTGATACCATTATAAAAAGTAGACTGGCGCGAGGGGAGAAAATAAAGGTGACATACTGTGTTAGCAGAGTCGAAGAGCTTGTCTGTTTATTCTGGTTTGCTCGCTACTCACTGAGTTTGCTGTCATAAGTAAATTTTAGTGGCCTACGTGCCATAGTTTTATGCACACTGAAGAAGGTGAAACTAAAGTTTTAAAACATACTTTTTCAAAGTCAGCTTCAAAGGATCGCAAAGATGTAATCACAGAGTTTTAACAACTTATGGACTTGGGGAAACGCCCTTGTCCCACTGAGAACCACTGTAAAATGACTGCCCACCTCAGGAGAGCTGACGTTCTTCCTGTTCACTTGAATAAAGTAAGTTGACTATATGTAAAACTGATCCTATACAGTGCATTTTTTCCTAAAGGCAATGACTAGAATTTGTTTTATATCTGTGTGGGCATAAACCCCCACTCTTGTGATTTGTTTTTTGTTATCTTAATCAACTCCTCATTTCTACTCTCCCCAAGCCTGTGAACATTTAAAAACAATTCAGCTAACCCTCTTTTCACAGAAATTATGTATACACAAGGAGTTTGTGCAGATGTTTCCTGGATGGAGTTATGCAGCTGCAAAGACTTTATTAATTATAAAATGCAAAATGGATTGTTCTGTAATTGAAACTCTCTGAGGCTCTGATACATTTGAAAATTAATATACATATGTGTATAGTCAGGACATAGATGGATGCTGTTAGATTATTTATTATGGATGGATATTTTAGCTAATGCAGAAAAAGGCTGGTCTTTCTCCACTGGAGCTTTCAAATATTTGCTTCATATTAATGTCTATGGTTCCATAACTCAGGACTGAAAACACAGCTTGCAGAAACAGTACTCCCACTGCTAGTGTTGCTGACCTCATCTACGATGGACAGGTCCAGAATCTTTATTTTAATCCTATTGACAGTGCCTCAGTGGGAGTAATTATAACAGTCGGCCACAAATCCAGACCTCCTGTCACTGATATATTAGGGTTTTTCACAACGAAAATGAGCAGCAGACAAGAAGGATGAAAACAACATGGGGTAGTGATTATAGCAAGATTTGTCAACCCCCTTCTGCATTAACCTGCTACAAACATATGACAATTTGGCATGGGAGACACCAGAAATGCAAAATGCTTAATCTTCCACAGTATCAAAAATAAAATATTGAAAAAAAAAAAAAGTTTGGTGGGTGTTGTTCTCTTATGACTTACTTGGCTGGTAGGTCACAACATCAGCCACAGGCACTTTTTAGCCAACTTATCTGAAAAGTTTAGATAAACTGAAAGCAGACCATTATAAAATAATTCCCCAATGTGGATTTCAATGTAAAATAGCAGACATAAGAAATCCAGTTACAAAAGGAGACTTTATAACCTCTGATCTCCTTTTCCAATAATTTGTGTATGTTCAAGTCATAACTATGTTTGAAACTGTAAATTACTTTTATAGTCAGAGATGGCATCTGTTATGCCTTCTCTGGCACCTAATATATATCGTTTTATAAGGATCTCAGACTGTAGTATTTTATTTATCTAACTACTATGCAATGATAAATGTCTAGTTGAAAAAGATGTTTATTTTAGCTTGATTTTTAAACTGCAATAGCATCTAAAGATCATTCATGTTTCAGCCAAGGAATTATGTTGTATGGTTTAGCCAGAGTAAACTCAAGCCTCTTAATGGTGCCTCAGCTATAGTGTGAAAGACATATCTAAATAGGGCTGTCCTGTGGCTGCATACCATCATCCACTGAATGTTTGCTGTTGCCCGTCAGGAATCTCAGTCCTTGTGTTCACTCCGCAAGCCTCATATGCCCTTATTGTCCAAAGCCCTGCTGATTTCTTTTGAGAGATGTTCACATAACGCTGTTCACACAAATAAAGATCCAAAAATAGAATGCTTGCTAAGTAATAATAACTTACATTTTTTTCACCAAATGAAATGAAACTTCTGCCTCCCTACTAATCTGCTTCAAAAAATTAGTATGTCATCACATGTGCCTATTTAACCTACCTAGTTGCAAAGAAATTTTATAGGCACAAAGAACTATTCTGTGGTGTTTTGCTGGCTACTTTATACACAAGGACAAAGCAATCAGGCTGAAGAACATAGGCCACAAATCAAATACCCAATATCACCATACTGTAACAGCAAAATTACTTAGAATGTAAAGATTCTGAATAAGTATATAAAAGACTACATCTAAATGGCAATTAAAGAAACTCTAGTCTTGATCAGAATTAATTAACCGGTTATATTAAAAGACAGATGTGCATTGAGGCTATGACATAATGTTTCTCTACATTTTCAGAGTTTGCAAGGATTTGGGCCTCACTAACTTTCCTGGGAACCACTAATAAAAAGCCACTCCACATTTTGGGAAAATTAACATATGAGAGATGCAAACACACAAACTAACAGATTGGAACTCCTTTATGGAACATAGAATTCAAGAGTGAAAAGTGGGTTAGAGAAATGAAAGGGGGAAAGACACTTTGGCTTTCCTCTTCATTCTTTTTCTTTTTTTTTTTTTTTATTTTTATTTTTCTTCCTCCATGCCCACCCCCAAAGATTAGGCTTGCAAGGTGCTGGAGTAGTTTTTACACAGACTTAAGTGACAGCTCAACCAATTATCCAGATTGGGAGTAAAGGCTCCACACTTTGCAGGACATGATGTAAATTCATCACAAAAATGAATCCATGCCTGCAGTTTTGTCAGTAGTAGAAATTGTATCTGTTTTCCTCAGAAAGTTCTTAATCAGTTGGAAAATTAATGGAAAAATGCACTTGATTTACTGATACTTCTGTATCTTTGCTTTTTGTTTTTCTTGGGGGGGGAGGAATGGATGGGTTTTTGTTTGTTTGGTTGGTTGGTTGGTTAGTTGGTTGGTTGTTTTTTTTTTCTCTTTGACTGACTTGGTAATATGTAGTTATGAACTTTTTAATTAATATTTTATAAAAAAATACATGGTTAAAACTATAGTGACTAAGAATTCAGCAAATCTAAGAACAGCAACTGGAACATATGTTATGGAAGTAACAGTGTTCTGATAGGAAAGTTATATGATTATCTAACTTAGAGGAATAGCACATCACTTACATACATCACCAGAAAACAGACATTGCTTCTACAAAAAGAAATCAGCTGTGCAAACTTCACTGAAATTACTACTTTTATTTCTAAACAGATGTATGAAAAAATTTATGCTAAAAATGTAACAAACCTGTGTCAATGTCTTTTTAACTTGTACAAAATTCAATTCTAAGTCATATGGAAAAAAAAAAAACTAGTGAGGAAATCGATACAATAGATTGTTTTCATGAGCTTTTTCTTTAACATTTTGCTGCCCTATTGTTTGGGTGTAGCTCAATGAAACACCAAAAGATTCCTTATAGTCTACAATCTAGCTTGCTTTATACACTGTTCTCTTCTTGCAGTACAGTGCTGTCCTCCAACTCCTCTGACATCAGACAGCTTCTGCACAGCCATACCTTTTTGGAACATACACAAATGAATCCTTTGAGTTGTTTAATGCACATTTAGGCTTTTTGACTGCAAACATGTCCTGGGGAAGGTTCCCTGTTGTTTTCTACAGAGAACAAAATACACCACAAAAAGCTCCAAGCAGTAATGAAAATAATGAAATTTTAGGATTTTGTTTTGGTTTTGGTTTCTAATTAAAAATATAGGAAAACCCAGCAATTGATAAATCACCTGGAAAATATGAAAATAATTTGCAAAAATTATTTGAATTTAAAGCCAATACGATTCCCATGGTCACCTTATCTGACCTTCCAATGAACTAAAAACCTTTGGAATTCATGTTAAATATATATATATATATATAATAAAGGCAGAAATGTGTAGCAGAATCTGTATTAGTTGCTACGTAGGACTTGTTGTTTTTTCCTTAGTTGCACCACTGCAACTATGAGACGATGACCTTTCCTAAGAAGCAGTGGGCTTATCCCCTGATATGACCATCTCTAATGCCTATTAAGCCCCCAAAGACTCTCATCTCCCCTGCTAAATGAACAGTCATAGTCCTGACAGTTTGGCTGCCAAACTCCTCTGATCAAGAAGTCACAGCTTTTTTCACCAACCCCACAAAAGCAGCTCCCGAAATATCTGCTAAGACCCTTTTGCTCCTTGGCTGCCCATTTTCTCCCTTTCTGGGAGCAACACTTTGAAACTTCCACAAGAAGAAACACTGACTGGTGAAGGGAAGTCTTGTGATAACTTTTCTGGTGGATCTGCTTCTAAATTATCAGAGGGAGAGTGGAAACAGGAATAAGATTTGGTCCCTCACAGGGACATGTCAGCAAGGTCTGCCAGCCAAAGAGACACAATCTGCAGAGATCAAAGCTTCCAACTTGCCTCTCATCCTTCAGAGCCATTCCCTGATGTACAAATCCTAAGGCCGTGAGGGATGGACAGCTTACACTGCCCAAGGAGGAGTGGATGCATGCAGCAAGGCACCTCCCATGCTGCCTTCAGGCTGGACCTGCCTCTCTGCAACTTTCCAGGACATGCTGACCTACCTGCCTGCCTGACCCCAGCCATGTAGCCAGCTGAATATGAGTCAGCAGTGTGCCCAGGTGGCCAAGAAGGCCAACAGCATCCTGGCTTGTATCAGAAATAGTGTGGCCAGCAGGACTAGGGAAGTGATTGTCCCCGTGTACTTGGCTCTAGTGAGGCCGCACCTCGAATACCGTGTCCAGTTTTGGGTCCCTCACTACAAGAAGCACATTGAGGTGCTGGAGTGTGTCCAAAGAAGGGCAATGAAGCTGGTGAAGGGTCTGGAGAACAAGTCTAATGAGGAGCGGCTGAGGGAGCTAGGGTTGTTTAGCCTGGAGAAAAGGAGGCTCAGGGGAGACCTTATCACTTTATACAATTACCTTAAAGGAGACTGTAGTGAGGTGGGGGTCAGTCTCCTCTCCCAAGCAACTTATGTCTCCCGAGCAATAAGACAAGAGGAAATGGCCTCAAGTTGTGCCAGGGGAGGTTTAGGATGGATATTAGGAAAAAATTCTTCATTGAAAGCGTTGTGAAGCCTTGGAACAGGCTGCCCAGGGAACTAGCTGAGTCACCATCCCTGGAGGAATTGGAAGGACACGTAGATATGCTGCTTAGGGACGTGGTTTAGTGGTAGACTAGGCAGTGCTAGGTTAACGGTTGGACTAGATGATCTTAGAGGTCTTTTCCAACCTAAATGATTCTATGGGCAGATGTGGGTGGGACAGTGCTGGCTCTGTTCAGCAGAGGGATATCAGGCCAGGTTTTCCTTTGCAGGAGGCCATGAAGTTCACCTAGCACTTGACTCTAAAACTGTGGACACTCAGACACTATAGTTGCTCAAAGGTTCAAGACTGAAGTCCAAAACACAATGTAGATGCAACTACACTGACAAAAAGAGTTCCCCAATAGCAACGTATTTATGCAAGACATGAAAAATTCTTTATTGTACTGCCACGATCATTGATATGTCACTACAGCCTTATTTACAAAACCTGACATACTACTATAAAAGTAACTTTATGTTGTTACATTGGCTCTTCATTCTAGTTCACTCTATAGCCACTAAATGTCTGTAAAGGCATAGCACAGGAGCAGGGGGCTGAGAAATAGTGGAATGCCTTCTTTCAGCATCAATGCTTAGCTGAGGTATTAATAAAATGTAAAGTTAGTAAAAATACAACCTGAGTAGTTTCTTGTACTTATGGGGAGAGAACAATGCTAGGTTTGCTCATTTTGTATGTCTTTATGCCATCAATTCCCTCCTCACACAGAAGACTCCCTCTTGATGTCCCAAAATCCAGTCTTACAACAACTATCCAGATACAAATATAATGGGAGGGTTTCCTATAAAGGCCTAAGAATAACCTGAAATCTTTTCATTAAATCTTTTTGTCCCATATGAAATAACTGAGTTTTTTGGGGGGGACCTAGAGCATATGGTAAGCATAAAGTTCTCTGTAAAGGAAGTGGGGCAAATGGATTTGTTGCTGTAAATTTTCTGAAGCTTTGACACAACCAACTTGATGGAGATGTTTAATTTAATTTAACTATAATGGTGCTTAATACTTGGCTGGCAAGAAATAAATCTGGAAAGCTTATTCATAAAATAGAACAGAAGCAGACATCTCTATAAGCTTTCCAATTTAAATTAAATTATAATAACTTAATAACACATTTTTGTTTCCTTTGGACAGTGACCTACCATACAATTCTAGGCCTGAATCCAGCAGAAATTTTTCACAGGTTTATGTAACACATTCCTCAAGGCCATCATTATAGAGCAGACAAATCCATCCAAAAAAAAGACCAGCTTCTAAGAACCCACAAGAGCAAAACAACTCCACTTCTGCACAACTGTGCTACAGAATCTAAAAATAACTTCAGTTGCATATGCTCATCTCAGATATTCCAACATTTAATGTTGGTTGTCCTACTTAGAAAAAATGCTCATGCCTATCAATTTCCACTACAGTGCTTATGGAGGAACATATATGCAAAGAACTTAATTGTTATCCCCAATTACGTTTGGCTTGGAGAAGGAAGAAACAGAAATACTTCTAAAAAGGAAACAAAAAATACATTCTAATTTCTTTAAGAAGGGATTCCCTTCCAGGTCCACAGAAGCCAGCAACATTTTTATCAGAGCATAGACTGCAAATGTAAAGACTCTGTGTAAGTATTTAGCTATAATATTTCAAAATAAAAATAAATTTAACCTCTTCATCTAAAGATTAGAGTATCAGTATTAAGAGATTACAAACACACAGCTCCCCTTTAATGAAGACTAAAAAATAAAAAGGAAAAGCATTACCGTAGTAATTCACTGATATGAAACTGAACTGGAATAAAACGTGAAGAAACTTTTTCTTTGTTTTCTTCAGTATGTCCATGGTAAGAAAAAACACTGCTAACTGACAGATTAATCTGATACAAGTTTTATGAGAAAATTTCCCAGATTCACACAATGCTTTAATTCCAAATAGTACGGCATGAGTTGTGATACAGTGAAATGAAGTTGTCTTTATTAATTGCACACGCAGAACAGAACTGTGTCTTACAGCAGAGAGTGTATCAAATCTGCCTGGCAGATTCTTATGATTTGGAAATGTCACTTTCTACTAAGCATAGAGAAAACAGAGAGGGGCAATAAAGCAGCTCAAAGATAGCAGCCATCCAAAAAGATAAAGAACACGCTGAGGAAAAGCAGACAACAGATTGTGGAGACAGAACAATCACAGATGGAGGACAGGTGGGTGGGTCAAAATTCTTTTTAAAAAAAAAGTTTATTTTCATATTTAAACAGTACCCCGTAGTGTAAATGTTCAGCAAAGAACTGATAAGAAAATGGATTTGTAAGTGCGTTTGAACAAATAACTTGTCTTATAGTCAAGAGGGGCTTAGTCATATATAATTAAGGGATAATGTGCATGGTTGAAGAGTGTGTGATACAACAAGCGTTTTCTGTAAGTGATTAAACAGCACTGCAAAACAAAGGAGCTAGATACCCAAAGAAGTTTTATGGAGCCAGCATGGAGTAATATTAAAATGTGAAGTTTCTCTCTGTTATAAAAGACATGAGGATATTTATCCAACCATTCAAAAGAGTTTTTTCACTGCAAATACTATGAACTTCGATGCTGCTACTGCCACCTAATCAAGCTCTTTAACTGAGATTATCATGTGTTCCATTTCAGTGTACAGTACTATTACATTTAATCCTTTAACCCTCTAAGAGAGCAGCTCTGTGCACACACGATGCCCCGGTTCACTGGAACTGTGTGCAACCATAGTTCTCTGCACAGTTGGGAACTTAGTATCATTACTCACCTGAGCACAATGTAACCCTGAAGGGTTGGATCCAACCCACTGAAGTAGTGGGTGCCTGGGACAACAGATGACCTGAATCATTCAATAAAGATAAGGCAAATGAGTAAGATCAAAGGTGTACCTGCCCACCTAGGCCACTGGCTTGCTTCTGGTGATGACCTGTGTCAGATGCTTTCAAAAAGAATGCAGGAACAGTGTAGAGGAAGAGGGGACCTGCGTCCAACAGCAGGCACTAGCAACCCTGACCAATCAGCCATCTCCATCTCTTTGCCTAGTTTTTCCTGACAAATTTTTCATGAATTTGCCAAAGTACCTTCTCAAACTACCAGAGTTCAACCAGGTGACCATTTACCTGAATTTCAAAGCATGTTTTATTTCTTATTAAAAAAGTATACTTAGTGCATGTTTTCACACAATGCCTTACATAGCTGTAGCTGGTACAGATATAGCCACACCAACACTGAATCTGGGTAATAATGACAGTAATGTAGCAGCAGTAGAGAATTCTGTGTGGCTTTCAAAAGCCCAGGAAGCTGAGTAAATAGTACTTTCCAAACACCAATCATTACAGGTATCACTGACTGCACAGCCAGCTCAGGTACATCGCAGCAGAGACTGTGGTAAGGATGTGAACAATTGCTGTTGCATCTGGCAAGATATCAGTTGTATTTCCAACAATTCTGATACAG
>VXAL01008071.1:40392-54828 GCA_013399475.1 Chauna torquata | reverse complement strand
ATCCCTGGAGGTCTTCAAGAAAAAGTTAGATTCAGGGCTTAGTGACATGGTTTAATGGTGGACTTAGCAGTGCTAGGTCAAAGGTTGGACTGCATGATATTAGAGGTCTTTTCCAGCCTAAATAATTCTGTGATTCTATTCTATATATGTATCTAGGCATCCTAGGGAATTCAGTCATACCAATTCTGAAGTTCTCTTGTGCTCCTTGCTTCTTGGAAGTTCCTCATGTTCATCTATCAGTGGAAAAGGGGAATACTCATATTGTTACAGAACTGGGCATATAATCATCAGAATAGCACTGGCCTTCAACATGTATACTTGTAAGTCTCAGTAGCTTCTTTTTGCTCATGCTTCTTTCTGACCCTGTTCTGTTCTTAGAAAGGTTAAGTCTCCAGGAGATCAAAATCACAGTAATCTGCATGTAATTTTTCTTTGTCTTCTAAGAAGACACGTGTCAACCTTATACTGGAACTGGCTCAACTTATACTAATTTTTATTTCCTGAGCCACTTTTGAGTTGGTGTCAATTCTTCTTGAATCATCTGGAAAAAGTATTACATGTTACAGTTACAGTAAATGTCAAGTGAAGTTTTGAGTGATTTGTAAAGTCTTAGTTGGAACAACAGTGTCAGCACACAAAAATATGTTACTTCTGTTTTGATTGCATAGTGGTTTTTTTTTCAGGAGAAATTGTAACACTTTTTTGGTTCAAGGCTAGTGCTGTTGATGTTCACTTTTTTTTCCATAGGCAAATAGGATTACTTGTTGAATGGTAGATCATGTTTCCTTCATAAACGTGAATGGTGTATAACTTCAGTGGTTGGCTACTAGGATTCTTTTATTGGAGGAAAAATATCATAGGATCATAGGATAACTCAGTCTGCAATTCAGGATCTCAGGAGGTCTCTAGTCTCCTTTTCAGAGCAAGGTCAATTCTGGGCTGAGACCATGTGGCTCAGAGCTTTTTGCTTTTGAGTCTCAAAAACATCCAGAGATGGAGATTGCACAGCCTTTCTGGGCAGCCTCTTCCACTGCCTGACAGTCCTCATCAGAAATAGTTTTTCCTATATCCAGCCTGAATCTTTTATTTTGACATATGCCCATTGTCTCCTGTCCTTCTGTCATTCACTGCTGTGAAGAGCCTGGCTCCATCTTCTTGCTAACCTCCCCATATGTACCGGGGGACCACCATTAGGTGCCTCCAAAGCCACCCTTTCTCCAGCGTCCAGGTCCCTCAGCCTCTGACAGGGCAAGTGCTCCAGCCCCCAGCCAGCCTGGGGGCCTCTGCTTCAGTTTCACAGAATCACAAAATGGTTGAGATTAGAAGGGACCTCTGGAGGTCATCTGGTCCAACCCCCCCACTCAAGCAAGGTCACCTAAAGCAGGTTGCCCAGAAACATGTCCAGGTGGCTTTTGAAGATCCCCAATGAAGGTCACTCCACAACATCTCCGGGCAATTTGTGCCAGTGCTCGGTCACCTACACAGTAAGGAAGTGCTTCCTGATGTTCAGAGGCAACCTCCTGTGTTCCCATTGGTGCCCATTGCCTCTTGTTCTGTCACTGACTGCTACTGAAAAGAGCGTGGCTCCGTCTTCTTTGCACCCTACCTTCAGGTGTTCATAGACATTGATAAGATCCCCTCTGAGCCTCCTCTTCTCCAAGCTGAACAGTCCCAGCTCTCTTAGCCTCTCTTCACAGGAGAGGTGTTGCAGTCCTTTGAGCATCTTGGACTTACATTGGACTATCTGTCCACATCTCTCTTGTGCTGGGGGACCCAGAACTGGACACAGTGCTCCAAGTGTAGCCTCACCAATGCTGAGTAGAGTAGAAGGATCACCTCTCTTGACCTGCTGGTGATACTTTGCCTAATACAGCCAAGAATACCATTAGCCTTCTTGGCAGAAAGGGCACACTGCTGACTCATGTCCAACTTGGTGTCCACCAGGACTTCTAGGTCTTTTTCTGTTTATTGATGCCTTGTACTGGGTGCAGTATTCTGGATGCGGTCTAACAACTGCTGAGTAGAGGGACATACTTATTTCCCTTGATCTACTGGCCATGCTTCTGTTAGTACCATCTTGGATGCTGTTGGAACCTCTGCTGCTGGTGCATATGGCCAGATCTTGCTCAGCTTGCTCTCTATTAAGTCTTTTTTCTTACTGAATAAGATGTATACTCTTTGGAAGATTTTTTACATAAAAATACATTGCTCAGGAGGTAAGATTAAAGTTTTTTTTTGTTTTGTTTTGGTTTGGTTTGGTTTGTTTGTTTGTTTTGGAAATAAGTTTAATCATAATGTGATCAACTTGTTACATGAAAGAGCCTGCATTTGTTAAAAATGCTTTGGGTAAAAAAAAACATTAAAGAGTGGTTCAAAACAACTGTAATTATATTTTACTTTGACAAGATTTGCATAAATGTAATTGTAAAAGACACAACATCTTGATGAATGAGAAGTTACATCTCATAGCTATCGTGGCGTGTGAAACCTAAAATAATGAGAAATTTCTTATTCTGTCAAACTACTGTATAGCTAAAATATACAGCTAATCTAATCCAGAACATAGAAAGCTATTAAACCATTATGATTAGCTTATTCTAAATTTGAACTGTGTTTTTTTAATTTTGGATGTGGATATAACATGTATGAAAAGTGGTGAGAATATGAATGTATATTATACAGCTCTTCCACCTGCTCTTATCAAAAGTTTTGCTTAAGAGCAGCAACACAACACCTGGAGAAAGATATGTTCTTTATGTTCTACATAGCTAAAATCTGGCTCCGTTTTTATCCTTAATGTTTTGTAACATGTGACCGCAAATACAGTCAGAATTTTTGTGAGTTTTTTTTCCCCCAAAACCTGCAGGAATAATTTTAAGACTCTGCAACATCAAAATGCTTTGCAAAGTCATTTCAGTTTTCTAAAATGTGCTTTTAAAAAGCTAAAAAAAACCCCACAAAAGTACCTTTTTACTGGCATTTTTCGTTTGATAGTTTCTAAATAGAATTATTTTCTTCTCAGATGCATTTTGACAATTCTTCAATAAATTGTATTTGTTTTTCAATTCAGGCAAACTTTTCACTATTTTCTTGAAAGAAATTATAACATTGAAAACTGACTTCAGTTTTGAAAGTCAGGTACCTGGTATTTATGTCTTGTTAATGGCTGTCAACATGCCAACTCCTACTACAGCCTATGGAGCTCTGACCAGTGCAGGTGAGAGGCATTCTGCTCACCCCAAGTAGAAACTTTTTTTTAGTCACCTGTATCGTTTTCTAGGCTCCACTGACTGAATAAAGGTGGGATTCTGGTAGTTAAACATAGGCAAAGGCTACAATTTGAAATGCTTTAGGGTATTGAAAAAGGTGCACAGGCCTGGCAGACATGGTGTGGGACTTAGAGGAGACCGTCTACCACAGAGTCAAGCAAGGTACTCTACGGTGCCCCAAATCACACTAAACGTGTATATGTAGGCAACCAAATCTCACACAACATCTCTGTTGACTGCAGTGACAGATTAGATGTGTTAGCTCATATGTAGATTTCTACAAAACCCACCTACGGGTAAGTTTCTGACCGGATCTGAATTACTTATGTCTTATTTGTACTGAACTAAACCATATGTAAAAATACTCTCTGTTAAAGAAAAATGAATAATCATTTGTTTGCGTAGTGCTAGCCAAATTGTAGCAGACTTCACTAGTGAGTTGGGGAAAAAAAAAAAAAAATTGAGGAATTTAAATTCAGGAAAGTAATATGAGCTTATAATATCTCAAAGTACATGCAGAAGGCATATAGATGCAGAGTGTTGTCTGTGTAGTAAAACTCTGATCAAAGCTAAAGC
The DNA here is from genome assembly GCA_013399475.1 of Chauna torquata. Classification (NCBI taxonomy): domain Eukaryota; kingdom Metazoa; phylum Chordata; class Aves; order Anseriformes; family Anhimidae; genus Chauna; species Chauna torquata. Next base: position 50,983 of record VXAL01008071.1, on the reverse strand, counting down.
TTTGTTAATTATATAATAAATTGCAAATTAAGCAATTCCATAAATCCAGTAATTATGAAATAATCATAGAATCATAGAATGGTTTGGGTTGGAAGGGACCTTTAAAATTCATCTACTTCAATCCCTCTTTCAAGGGCAGGGACATCTTTCACTACATCAGGTTTCTCAAAGCCCCATCCAACACTTCCAGGGATGGCACATTCACAACTCCTCTAGGCAACCTGTTCTAGCCTCACCACCCTCATGAGAAATTTCTTCCTTATATTTAATCTAAATCAACTCTCTTTCAGTTTAAAACTGTTACCCCTTCTCCTGTCATTACTGGCCCCTTTCCTGTGAACCCTCTTTATATATTGAAAGGCCACAATAACATCTCCCCGGAACCTGGTCTTCTCCAGGCTGAACAATCCCAACTCTCTCAGCCTTTCTTCACAGGAAAGGTCTTCCACCTCTCTCATCATTTTTGTGGCCCTCCTCTGGACCCTCTGGAACAGGCTTATATCTTTCTCATACTGGGGACCCCAGAATTGGATGAATAATAAATTTAATGTATAAATGTATTTATTCATTAAACAATGTGCCTATTAATTTGTTGGTTTTTATCACTTTTCTGACTTGTATGGTATTAATTGGGTCTTCGGCACCATTTGAAAATCAATCAGTTTTTCTTAAATCAACTATCTGGAAGTCCAAATACCGCATAGGCCTGAAAATGTGGTGTTAAATCCAGACTTCTGCTCGTTTGTCTTTAAAACTCAAACTGAATAACATTTGAACACTGGAAAGCCATGGAGTTGTTGGAGTATACCTCTAGATCCTGCTATAGATCTGTAGAACCTAATTTTAGGCTCTTAGAATAGAGTTCAACTTACCATCTTCATCCATTAGGAATAGGAATTGTCTTCTAATTGTAAAAAAGTTGTATGTTTTTTTTTTTCATTTCAAAAACTTTTTACAGTTTTGCATTGCAATGAAATGAAAACTTTACCAAGTATTTCATGATAACTGAGAAAAGGTGGCCAAAAATGTTATTATTTATAATCTATGACATTTACTGGGAATGCTGGAAACATGGAAAGTCAAAGTTCCTGTTCTGTATGTTTTGAAACATGATCCTGTGTCTTCTCCCCAAGCTGAACATTAAGCCTTTACCTCACTCATACCAGGAACTGAAAACAACATAAAGGAAAAACTTAATAACCAGTCACCAAGGCACTAAATAAGGGTGTGGGAAATCGGTGTCCAGACAGTTGCACTGTTTACTTACTCATACAAAGTAGAGAAGCTCCAACTAAAGAGACTGAATGTACCATGTAGTATCGTAGTATCCAAAAGCCTGGTTGTTATGGCATTCAGCTGGTCTCTTGAAGACTGGTATTCAAATGCCTCGTTTGAATCACACAGAACAGGTATTTGCCCCTGGCTTGCTTGCCTCACCTCTTGCAACTGAGATGATGCCCTAACTCCTGGCTCCTTGAGTGCAGTGAGGTGCAGGAGTCATGCCCAGTTCTGACATAGCTTTCCTCACATTACAGAAGTCAGCTCTTTCAGAAGAAAATTTCATGTAATGATGGACTGCCTTTGCCTGAATATAAATGATTTTCACTGAAAAATTTCCAGGCAGGTCTATCCTAAGGCACATTTGATGCTCTGAGATCATTTTTGAAAATCGTTTCTGTTGTTTCTTGAGCCAGCTGTTTTCCAGCCCAATTTGGTTGATAGAGTAAGTGATATATCCATCTAGAAGTAACCAGAAAAATGGATTCCCTTTACCTTATGTAGAATAGTTTTGTTTTGTTGTTTGTTGTTTCTTTTGGTTTGTTTTGTTTTTCCAAAATGTGTTTTACTGGAATTAGGCAATTAACTTCTAACTTTGGAAGTTGAGCATGGACTAGAGTTCCCTGGATATAACTCAGGTGAATCCTATACTACCTTGTGTATGACAGGTGTTGATTGAAAATGTTTTTTTTTCTTTTACAAGCAAGACCATGAAACTTCTTAAACTGTTTTTACTTTTCTATGTCACAGGTAGGAAATGGCATTTGAAACTTAAAGCTTATAGCTGATGAGTTTAATTTAAATGAGCTGGTGTTTGAAATAGATAACACTTTCATTTTAGTAAATTAATGGTGTGGCAAAAGGAAACTCAGAGATGTTTCTACCTATAATACAAAATGATGCTCTCTAGAATTCTAATATTTCACCAAGTGATTACATTACCTAATCTTATTCACTTTATTACATGAAACATAGCAAAATGCTTCCTCTGTGCATTAAAATAAATGTAATTTCAGACTTTATACAAATCTTTGTACAAAAACCCCAAATAGCTTTGGAATCATATTGATACACTGTAATAAATTTGCAACTGTCACAGTCTAAGAATAGAAGCGAAGCAAGGTTTGCAGGAGAGGAATATCCTTTCTTTGGCAAATGGATATAATTGGAAAAAAATGAACTAGCATTGCTGATACTCACAAAACTGTTTTTCGTTTTTCTAAGTATAATGAATGTATAAAAATGCAGAGTAAACAATTCCAGTTTTGTCATATACAAAGTGTTCTATATAGTCTGTGTTGTCCAGTTTCTTCAGCTCACTAGGCAGAAAAACTACAAGCATAGACTCGAAGACTTTACTGGGCTCTCAAAATATACAGTGTCTGCTATTAACAAGCATTTGCGAGCCAGTCCCAACATAGACTTCCCTTTGTTATTCCCTATTCAAAACAGAAAATACTTCAGAATTGACAATTTCAGAACTGATATTTCAGAACTGCCAGTTACTGGCAAATGCTGAATTACTTCTCCATTACTCCCTGCTGTAGGATGGAAGTTAGAAATGTGCTATTGTGGATTTTTTCAAAAAGATAATGCAATTCAAAGTTTGAATTAAACACTATTTTATTCTAGTTGGTATTTAACTTTAGGTAATTAGGTCTTTTTATGGTAATCAACTTTAACATACTTTCTCCCACTTAATTATGCTTGTGGATCATTCCATAAGGTATGTAGAGCTCTGAAATCTGGGAGTATTATTGTTCCATGTCTCTATCATGCATTTGTCCCCTGAAGGGGAAATTGCTCTCTGGGATCTCACCTACTGAGCTGCAGTAGCGGATAGGTGGGTGCTCAGTTCAGCCCACTAGACGCATGCACTGTGAGCATCGGTCCCTCAGCACCAACTGTTTCACTCTATGGCACTGCACTACCCTGCTGCACTGCAATAGTTGCTAGTGCAGGCAGAGCTCTCAAGTCCCTGCTCTCTCTCCTTTCAGAGCATTGTCCCATCCGGAGCAGAAGAGCAGTGGCCAGCTGGAGCCTCAAATCCATGCTGCTCCAGAGAACCCAGATGCTTTTCACCAGCAGAGCATCTGTCCCTTCCACTTGCTTAATTGTAGCAGTGGTGCTGACACCAAGCAACAGGCAGACTAAATATTTTATTTTAAATGGGTTTAGAGTTGCTATTTTTGACAGATTTAATAACAGAACCCTTCCTAATTAAAACAAGTGAAATAAAAAGTGCTGGCATTTGCATATGAACATCTGCAGTAGCATTGTTCTTTATAGTTATTGTACACTGTGGGACAGTATGTTTGGCCAGTGCTGGTTCTCAGATTAAAAATTATGGAAAGTATTTAATTTGATGGATGATCTTTCTTTCCTGAGGACTGGAAAGCACTTTTAAATATCAAGAGCAGTAAAATTTGTTCTTCCCTTTCTATATCCATTTGCAGAGGGTGTTTTTAACTATTTTGGCAGATTCATGAAAAATTGACATTATAAACCACCACAACTGAAAACATAAATAGCAATTTATAAAACATTGATTAGAATTGCTTTTCTGTTTCCCACACACCATCTGAAGCTGAAAATTTTGATAAATACTGACTAACAGCTAGGTGGTTTTATTTAGTCTTTAAATATACCCAGAAAGTACGCTTGTTAATTTTCTTTATTTAGTAAATTCACATGTATAGTATATATTGTATTAGTTATGTATGCTCATTTCCTTACTGAACAATAATAGCAATACAGAATTTAAGATCCAATTTTGTTATTAATGTGTCCTTCTGTCCCAAATGTCCATAGTACTAAGCAATATCCAGAATTCTTTTTAACTATTTTTAGCAACTTCTAAATAACCCAGCTTAGTGGAAATGATGGCTTAAAGTGTCATGAAAAGTTCTCACAATACTATATCATATAAATCTAAGAGCAACTTTTGACTAAGCACAGGTTTGTTCTTTTTTTTTCTCGAAGAGGTGTGGTCAAAGGGCAAGATACTGCTTTTTGCCTCTTGGAAAAGACAAAATGAAGATGAGGAAAATAGTCAAAGTTTGCCTTTCATCTCTTCAGTTGATCTTAGCAGAACTCTTGCTCTCTGATCATCAAAGCTGCAGCTTCATAAAAGATTTGGCAGAGGGTCATGCAAGACGGAAGAAAATTCTAAATATCTCTAACACAGAGCAGCTCAAAGTTGCTGGTAAATTGAAGATAGTATTATCTTTCCCTTATGTATAGTTGGGCAAATAATTGTATTTGATATTTGAGCATTGAAAAGCTTTGCTTTTACGATGTGACAGTTTGAGAAATGAGGTCCTGTCATAGACCAGAATTTGTTTTCAGTGGTACACATTGTCCTGCTGATTTTGACATGAAGAATCAGGAGGCGCAGGTTGGAAGCAGTTCTCGTTTCCAATATTAAATGTTTTGTGAGCTTATATACATTTCTTGGCTAGTCTTCATATTCCCATGGATGACTTCTGTTTTGTTTGGTGTTCAGCTCAGTACAGACAAATAACACAGACAAGAATCTTGCTGTGTTTCCTGAAGATGTGGCTGGATAGAGTCAGAGGTACCTCTGGCATAGATCTGTAGGAGATGTGCTATGAACAGAGAATTCCAGCTATGGTAGGTAGGACATACAAAACACCCAAAGAGGAGTTGTCGCCAAGAAGCCGGGACCTAAGATCACTGCAGCATGTTGTGTCTTCTCTCAGCCAAGACTTCTGAGAATATCAGTAACTTCATGCTTGGCATACTGAGCTAATGCATCACAGGCAAGCCAGCCTTCCAGTTTGAACTGCCTTTGTCATGGCCCATAATGTTACTGAGCATCTAGAAGATGTGCACTTGCATGGGCAATTTACAGATATAGATCAGGAAAGCTTTTTAGCAGTAAGGTTGGTGGCAGTGCTGTTATTTTCGAATTAAAATAAAATTAATGATGTGCCCCTCCCTCCCTCTGAAATAAAGCCAGAAAATCTTAGGTTTGCATCAGCACTGGACATCGATTGTAGTAGATTGCAAAGCATGTGTATTCCCTTCCTCTCCCCTTCTGGCTGTCTCCCACAGCCCTTCCTCCAGAGCCCACCTTCATGTTTCAGAGTCCATCTGCTGCTCTGGCACATGGTGCTCTTTCAAGGACTGCTAAGGCATGGGATGGCTCTAGTGGCATTTCAGATGGCAGCAGTGAGAGTTCCCTTTCGGCAGCGAGACTGCAATCCCCAGTATAACAGTCAGTGAGCAAGCTAAACCACACAGTCTAAGCTGTGATGTTCCCTGCTACACTCTTTGAAAAAGAGTTGCTAATTTGCGGGATTCTGATGGGAGAAGGTCTTCATTTCTTTCTAGTTTTGGATCTAGAGATCCAAAAATGTGTCTGAATGCAGTTACACATATAGACAATGACAACTGCATCGCAGATCCCAGGAATAAAAGGCTCTTTGTTTTCTCCACAAACAAATCTGGGCTCATCCCATTCACAAAGAACTTGTAGCTCATAAGCTCATGACGGTGTGGATGCAAGACAAAGGGAGAAGAGTTATAGACCAGACCGCCATTGCAAGGACAATATCTGCAGAGAGTTAAGTGCAAAACAACATTGTAAGAAAGTCTGCAGAGTCTTGAGAATCTTCAGTGCCAGGCTGAGCTTACAGAAACTCCTTTGAGAGGTAACTTGGTAACACAGTTACATCCAGCATGCAATGTGACAACTACTGCTCCTGATATCCCAGAAATCTGAATATCACACGTTGTCCCTAACACTCAGAAGTGGAAACAAGCCAGGCCTGCCTGGAGGCAATGGGAGAAGTCATTAGTTTTGCCACTCTTGGGTGATGACACCCATGAAGTAGCCCAGGGAGTAGGAATGGAAACATCTGCTTGGGAAAGATTCTGGCAATGGATCCAACATGAAAATTTAGGTCCTCACAGCACTGTGGATGGATTACTCACTACACTGGGTTTTGAGTATTTTGCTTTCTTTAACTGAATATTTTGGATTTATCTTAGATTCCTGGAAGAGCTTTTTAGGAAATCCTACTCTATCCTCAGTATTTTGGAGAGTGGATAAAGGTAGCCTTGGCATTTTAACTTTAGATTATTGTCTGCACAGCTCTGCTCACCCACATATACACTACTCTGATTTTGTTTTCTAGGGAAAGCATGTTGGCCTCAATTGGCCTTATTTTGCTTCTATTACTTTTCCTTGGTGTGATAGTATGAGTGCATTGGCTTTGTGTTCTTGGTGTTTGTGTCTAGGTTATTTTTTCCATTACATTTTATAAGTATTTATGGTTTATTTAATGTGCCTCTGTTTCTGATTTAAGTTTTCTTGGTTCTTGTTCAAACTTTGGCCACAGCTCTGCCAGAAATATGGCATGCAGGGCATCTGGGCACTGAGACACCAGCAGAGAAATATCTCAGAAAGCACCATGGAGGAGTGCTTTTCTCAGAGGGTGAGGGGAGAGCACTGGCAAGGGGAGGATGATGAAGAGCTGCTTTCCTTTACAAGAGGATTTTTACCTGAAGAAGAAGAGTCCAGCCTGATCTCTGGTCATCATGTGCCAAGCGGCAGCTCAGATATAGTATGAAAGGGGCAGAGACTGAAAGTCTGGGGAGAATTTTAGATGTGATTTTTGAAAAAGCAAGAGTTGTTTAAGAGAAGGGTACAACATTTTCAGCCTGAGAGGCTAAAACAGGGTGGATAATATGCACAATGGCCATTGCATTTTGGGTGATGTATAGATGAATGCACACAGTGGAACGAAGCACACTGCTTCCTGTGATTATCCTGTTAGAAGAGTTCCTTCTTTAGCAGAAGCTGAACAGAGCACTACATGCCACCTAATATGCTCAGGGTTTAGGAAGCTTTTACCTAGGTGAACACATGAAGTCTATCATCTCATAACAAAGAAGCCCAATGAATGCTCCATGAACATGCTGTGAAATTTATGGACATATCAGAAAAACAATTATGGACTGATATGTCCCAGAGACAGCAGCAAATATGCAGGACTGCCTTCGGTGCAGGTCAGTACATGTCTACTGGACTGCCCGAAGTCAAAGATGACCCATTTGCTAATCATGTTGTGCACACTTGTTAATCTACCAGGGTCTGCATTATGCTGCAGTGACAGCCTTTTTCTATTCACATAACTATGAGCTCTACTGAGCAAACTGCAGATTCACACGTGAACAATACTTCAGGCTTTTGCAAAGTTCAAGAGATTGCATAGAGCAAAGCTGTGGATGATAACTGTGATGTCAGCATATGACTGATAACATAACACACCAGCTCTGAATTTCCCCATGTCTAAGTGCTTTCCCAACAACAGGCCAAGGCTGAGTTGTCCAGGCTTCAGAGGATGATGGCTACTTTCCTGAATGCTAGGATGGCAGGAAGGAGGCATTGTAGGTAAATTAATGCCAGTTTTTTTTGCACAGCATGCTGAAGTTAAGCCTTTGCACCTGGTTGTTCTGTACTTACTATTGATTGCACTACCATATAGGAAAATGCAGTGTCATGGCTTTTCTCCTCCAGAAATGGCATTCCTGCATGACGAAGAGTGCAGGATTGAAGTTATGACCCTGTCTGCCCCGAGGGATTGTCTGCAGCCAGTGCAAGTGACAAAAACCTGCTCAAGCTTCTGGCTCCTGTTGTGCATAACCTCTCCTAGCATATAATATGCTGGGTAATAGATGCTAAGTTGTTGGTCGACTTGGTCAAAGCTAATGGTCCAAGAAAGGGCTGGGGGTTGTGGGAAGGTGCAGAAACCAAAAACATATAGTTCAGCCCTTTCAAAGTGTGTGAGGACAAAATTAATGAACTGTTGGCAAACGAGGGCCAGCAATGTGGTTTCAGTTTGGCATGAGTGACTTGGCTGGACAAATTCAAGATCAACCTCAGTCTCAGCTACCAAAGATTATAGAGATACAGTCTAGAAAAATTACCTGTTAATGAGAGGTGCCTGTCAGTAAAAAGTTCCCATCTTCAAGCTTTCCCTCAGTTCAGTGTAGAACTGGGGATTTTAGATCATCACTAGCAGTGGTAATCATAGTACTGACTTTTCCAGATCTACCTAATAATTTTTACTTCTCAGTATGCAATTGGCCTGGACAGTGTTTTTTTGCAGGCATTGTTTATTTTTATTCTTCAGAGTAACCTTGCATCTTGGGCTATAAAATATGTGTTATCGTAACAGTATAGGTGCACAGGGCACACAATCATTCAATGCAGCAAACTAGACTTAGAAGTGAAATATGAAAGGGCATTTCCTCTGTGAAGTGGAGAAAGAAGTTGCATTTCTTAATGTCTGGTACAGAGAAGAGTCAGTTCTTTCTCTTGCGTTTCCCCTCATAGCCCCTTTATAAGCAGGAGATGGAGGTGTCCTGCCAGCAGTGCTAAGAATAATGTGATGATGTAGCTCTTTCTTATGCAGAAAGATGCACATTACATGCATTGCAAAGTAAAGGACAAACTACACTGGCCTAAATATTGCGGAGTAGTTCACATCGGTGTCATCCGATACAAGTCAAGTTAAACTAAATCCTCAGCTTCTTCTCTTAATCCCCAAGACACTAGGGCAGTGCTGTACTTTCACAAGAAATGGAGTGAACTCTAATCTAGAGAAACTCAATTTATAATAACTCCAAAAACATATATTGAATATTTTGCTGTGCTCCAGTATCATACGCCAAAAATACAACTGAGTGCTAATTATGCTGTTTAATGCAACCATTTCAAATATCTATTTCTAACCATTTTTACTGGTCTCACATTTTCTTATTCTATTAGCAGCCCATTTTCTGCTCCCTTTCCTCCCTATTTGACATTTCAGAATGAATAACGAAGCAGTTTTTTAAGTGCCTATGCATTTCCTCAAGGAAATCAGGGCTGGAGCATACACACACTGGTCTTTGCATGCATGCTGATGAAGCATGCATAAAAATATCTGCCTTTGCTTGCATACATGCCACAGTCTGACCTTATACGCTTTGAACTCTGGCCCCAAAATGCAGATGCATAATTCAAGAGGACTGAAGCAGAATAGCATTGAGCATCACTTCTGGGTACATGGTTCCCATAGCAAACTATGCAGTCTTCAGTTACGTTTCTAAACTACCGGTGCACAGGGAGACATGAGTTCCACAGAATGAGGACGAGGAAAACCCTTGCGCCCAGCAGCCAGAACGGTCTCCACCAGTCAGTAGAGAAGTGCTGAGGACTGTGCTCTTCCTGAAGAACAGTTCTTTCCTCTTCTCATCTCAAGTGAGAACATTTACCTCCACATGTGCCAACGTGGAGCCAGTAGAAAAGTCTGTCAGCGTCAGGTACTGACAGGTGAGATGATAGCAAGGCAAATGTTTTGGGAATAAGCAGGCTTGAATATTGCTTAGGTCTAATTAAGTCTAATATGCCTCATTCATTTTTTCTTGGCTCGGGTGCTGGTAATGCACTCAAGGGATACTGTTATGGTGCCAACCACAGCGTTGAATATAATTATTTATTTATTAAGAATAAAAATAAATGTGCAAAGGTAAAGGTGGGAGCAATCAAGTCCTTTTGTGTCTCATTATATTGTGAAGACAGCCCATCATGCCACAGAAGAGTGATGTTTACAGTCCAAATGTGTACACTACTGCTTATGTGCTTATTTGTTTTTTTTTTCCTTCCTACACACACACAGCCAAGACTGAATGCCTGCAGACAGGTAGTCTGTGACTACCATTGTACAGATTTTTCTTTCATTCTGCTGAGTATTTGTCCTGTTTAGAAGCATCATAGGAAATATTCTTCACATTGTTTTACAGCCCTCAGTAGCAGAAGAAAATGAGCCTTTATTGCTGTAGAACAAACTCCATGCTGCCACAATTCTTTAGCTCCATGTATGCATTCAGATGTGGATATGCCTCTACTATAGCATGGATTTGCTGCCAGCTACAGCTACTGGGAGAAGCTTTGCTCCCCCTCAAATTACCAGCTAAATATGCCTGCTTCCGTGGAACCAGGAATTCAATCAGTTATCACTGCTGGCTGAAAGATATCACCAAAGTGCTGCTGGAAATGGTGCAGAACTATTTTGGGGGATAGCTTAGAAAGATTTTTATTTGAATACAGTATCACAGAATTGAATGAAGTTGTCAAATGTGTCTTCTGGAATTCTGATATCATTCATGTACAGGCATTATTGCTTTTGTAATTTGCTCTTCACTGACTTCTCAGAAATGCTGTAAGATGTGTCGAAAACTTGTACAAAGGACATCCTAGGAGATACAGAGTGAAATCTTTCTACAACGTACTGAAAAT
>VXAL01008071.1:2695-36093 GCA_013399475.1 Chauna torquata | reverse complement strand
TTTTTTTGGTTTTTTTTTTTTTTTTTCCTAGTGTCATGTTCTTAGTGAGTTTGCTAATGGGAGCCTGTGGTGGCTGGATTATTAAATCTCATGTGTCCAAGGGTGATGGATTGCTTCATCCCTGTAGTGTCTTCTGTGCACATTTACAGGTTTCTCCAGACTTCTGAAAGACTGTGGAGTTTTTCAGCATCTCTGTGGAGTTACACATTGTAGCCATAGCTACCTTGCTGAGCACTTTGCAAATCCTGTAGTGTAAATTCCTGCAATTCTTATGATTTACTGCAACTCTTTATCTGACAGTCCAATCAAATGCAATGTCTAAGTGATCTAAAATCTATCCAAGAATAAGCCAGGCACTGCTTATGGCTAAGATTCTTTGAGAAATCTCTTATTTATGAATCCTAACTAGCAAAGTAATCCTATTAATACTGAATGGGAATACAGTTGTAAACAGGGAGAACAGAATTTTGCCCTTCTGGGTAACTTGAGAGAAAGTAACGTCAAAGGGAGCTAGATAATTAACAACATTCCTTACGACTAGTGCTGGATCTCTCATTATGTAAGCATTAGCATATCAGCAGATGGAAAAAATTTTAATAATAACCAATTTCCAAATGCATTTTTCATAACATTTTTGTATGTAAATTACTGTAACATGTAACTGCAGATCACTCCTTGCTAATGCAGTTGAAAACCAACATATTTCATGGGTAGCCTGTCACTTTTTTTTTTTTTTTTTTCTGCAGAATGTCTTGTCTTTTGTCTTTGGTAGAGTATTAATAAGAGAATTAGAAAGTTAACAAATTGAAGAAAACCTGTCCTTAGGCTCTCGTGTGTTTTTTCTTCTAGTTCTTTGCATTTCCCTAAAAAAAAAAAAAAAGTAGTTCATTTATCTACTTTATAATGTTAATTATGTTTTGCATATATTTGTTTAACACAGAAACTTTAGCAGCAAAATGGAACAGACTCTCTTCTTGTTAACAAATATATAAAGCAGGGACAGATACATTTATTTAGTGTTATCCGGGCTTGACATTGATGGACAAGATGTTTTGATTAAAATCTAGCACACTGTGAGTACATTAAAAAACACCAACCACATCAAGTGCATACAAGGAGATATAATTTCCTCAAATAAAGATAAATTAGAAATACAGTCTTGTCCACTCCAAAGTGGGTAGAAACTTGACTTTTAGAGGGTTTTTTTTTTTTTTTTTTTATAAAATCTATTTAACTTTGCAAACCTAATTTGTCTGTGACTTTTAACTGGCTTTACACTCTGAAACTTGATAGAGTTAGTTTACATCTACGCAAATGAGAGGACAGTACTGATTTAAACTTTAAGCAGAATACACAGGTATAGTAGTTTTTCTTTGAGGCAGCCAAGCAATACCTGATTTTGTGTTCATAAACAAAACAAGATACATAAAATAATTTGTCAGAATAGATCCTCCCAGCTGTACATTTGATTCAAGAGTGGTATATATATTTCCTTGTTTCCTAACAAGCAACAGCAAAAACTACCAACCGATAGCTTGTTCCCAAGGAAGTTACCAAACTTTGAATGAAGAGCTCAGGAAAAATATTAACCCTTTTGTCATCCTGGCTTTAATATGCTTTCTCAATTTACGTGCAGTTTGTTTGGAGCTGGTTTCCACAAATGTCCTCTAAAAGCCTCCCATTCATCATGAAAACTTCTGAAGAATGGAGTACTCGAATGTCTGGATACTTTCCTTCATATCTGTACTGGATTTTGTAACGTTTGCAAACACAGTAGTAAAAGAAAAATCAAAACCTATAAGAAAACATCTGTGTTAGTGAAGTAACCAAACAACTTATGCATCCTCTGACACTCAGACCTTCTGTATGTAGGGGGTCATCATGTTTTCTATTCATTTACCACTTGCCTTTTCAAGATGGGATTCTAGACAGAAGGCAGGTGACCGGTGACAGGTGTTTCAAAGGAACTAAGACAGATGGAATTTCACCTTTGATAAAATTGACAGCAGATCCAGTTCCTTTACTGGTGTCCCTAGCCATTGCCACATAGCAGGATTTCACAGTGAGGAGCCATATAGCCATATACTTTGAACTGTTTTTTTTTTCCTGATATTATGCGGAGTGTTTCATTCCACTCAGAGTACATTGCTTTTCACTAGCCAATTTTAGACATGCCTGTCAAACAGCATTACAAAAATGGGTATTTTGAACAATTTGTATTGAGCTAATTATGCAATTTTTGACGAAGAACCCTATGGTGACGGCTGGGTCTGTGGTGCTTTACCTCTCATGGTCTCTGAAAGACAAGGGGACAAGTTCAAGTGAGGTAACTGTGGGAGCAGCCTATCTACAGAAAGTCTTAGATTTTCCTTCTTGCAAAGTCTCCCACATAGGAAAGACTTCTCCCTCTTCTTACATCCTTTCTACATCCTCATTCTTCTTTGGATCATAGAGATATTACTTATTAGCACTGACGTAAAATACTCAAAAATAGTCCTGGAAAGTAAAAGTGAATTAGAAGGACTAGACAGGAACAATTCTTGATCTACAGCTTTACTTTATTTACATGTAATACAAATTCAAATGAAAACTAAACACTGCTCAACAGATTCATTGATAATGTTTCTTATGGCATTATTGGCACCATGGCATTTCTTTCTGCTGCAGACACAGGTCTTGCCTATCCTAGAAATGTTGCTGTTTTTGAATATTCCTCCACAGCTGCTACTTTTGCATTTATATCTGCATTGAATTTCTTGGTCCCAAAGTGCTTTGTTTTATTTCCCTGAGAGTCACTGTTTTTTGGGGTGGTCAGGTATAGCTCCTTTCTGTTTTGAACACAGAAAAGGGGCTCTCCTGAGCTTCTCTTCCTTCCCATCAGACATCTGTTTCCTCTTAGCTTTCTTGTATCTTCTGCCTGTAACTGGTATCAAGGGAGTGGGTTATTTCCTGGTTATTGTGTGCTGACAGGGACAAGTTAGTGTGGTCCCAGAAATGGTCCATTTGGCAGCTCAGGAACAAGCAGCTGAAAATGGAGTCCCAGAGAGAAGCTGTCCCTTTCCTGGCAGGTACATGAGTATGTGCCAGTGCAGACTCAGAGTAACCTGTGCATGAAGCCTTCACACCTCCTTCCCATCTGCTTCTTCATGTTACCATGTTCTGTGGAAAAAGCAAAAAGAATGGAAATGCATGGTATTTGTAGATCAAAGAATAATATATTGCATTTGAAATGCACTACTTTTATTTTGAGGGGAAACACCTTTTGAGTTTGATAGAAGTATATGCAGTGCTTATGTGAAAGGTTGTTAAGGAGATGGGGAAAGTACTGTGTTGTTTTGAGTAATTATAACCCAGAAGTTTCCATCGGAGTGGATGTATAAATTCCTTTTGAAAATCCCTGAAACAATCCTTTGACCCCTTCCAGACCCCATTATAAAGTACAGTTTATTTCTTCAACTCTTTCAGTTACTTTGGGACTAATAAAATGATAAGTAAAATCATTCCCCTCTGAGAAAAGGTGGGCGTATGTTGTCCATTATTGCACAGTATATATCCTGCCTTTTTAATGAGCTGTCTGGTTTATACTGCAGTGTTTTCATTCTGTGCTTGTCTAGTTTGATAACCAGAACCATCATTTTATGCTGTGGATCTTGTCAAACAAGACATGCAAAGTATAGTGTTTTTAAGTACATTTCCTCCTTTGGACTGCTTGAGGATGGTTGAATCTTACTTGGACTCATCATATTTGTCTCAGGCATTATAGATGCAATTCGAGAGTTTGCTTCAACTGCTGAAACTTGTTTTATTTGTGATGCCCTGAATCCTATCATGCCAATCTGGAGCAGCTGAGGGCTGGGCCCTTTTTTTTAGCTCTGTGACTCAGTTCCTCATTTGCTGGATAGGAACAACTGTAGTTCTTTTCTTTCACTAGTTGATTGATCATCTGCTTAGCCCCTAAGGTGCTCAGAGAAGGATGCTGTCTGACTTGGTGCAGCTTCTAGCATAATCAGGCACCAGCCCCAGCTGGAGCCTCTTGGCTCTGAGATGACTACACACAAAATGAATTAGCTCAAAAAGCTTCTCATTTGTCACAGTTGTTCCCTTTCACCCTGACAATGGGTATGTGCCATACATGTGACACTGAGGCTATTCTTTCGCAGATCAGGTATTTGCCTGACATAATGAAGCAGTTCTCCAAAAGCAGACTTAGCATTTTCACACACTGCCCCCTGAAAATGCCATATCCAGCCCAAATGCACAAAAAAGATGAATTCTAGGAACAAGAAAAGCTGGAGATTGTTTGCATTTCTTTCACAGCATTATTCTCATCTTTAATTATAAACAGAGTCTTTTCACAGTTTCTGCTACAACCAGTGTGTGTTAGTCTTTGTTGTTGTGGGATGTATGTCTGATGAATGTTGCATTGCTTAGTATTATGTTGCAGGGGTATATGTTGATATAACAGTAAAGGTGACATTTAGATAAATTTCAGCTCTGCACAGCAATGTTCAGGAATGTATTATTTCACCAGAAGTCTGCTTTGTACTGAGCTTTGTTACACAGATTTTTATCTCAGAGTGAAAAATCAGGGATGAGATCAAACTGATTCAGCTATTTTTTAAGTAATAGAACTCTACGCAGTACGTAAATGCAACCATATGAGTTTAAAAAAAAAAAAAAAGAAAGAAAGATAAGCCTCAGTAAGCCATCACTAGATAGAGTGACCTTAAGACAAGTTTTATGCCTATCCACAATTTACATTTAGCTATACAGTGTACTGAATTTACGGGACTTAGTGACAGGTGGTATCTGGGCATGCAGGTCTGCTGAGCAACAGTACTGAGTTCAAGTAAAGAGAAGAAGCAAAACCAGCTTGGTTGCTCTTAATCAAACCTTAGAATGGAATAGCGACAAGAATATGCCTGATGTTGTTGGCCTAAGTGCATTATTTCTGTAAAGCTGTTCGAGTGGCAGTTGTTTATACTTCCTTACAAAGTTTGAAGGCTGTTATACAAAACGTTAACAAAAAGATATGCTTGTTTTTGTTGCCTTTGAGTTCTTCTAAGGCACAATACAGCTGCTGGTTTTTTTCTGTAACAAAAGGGACATATGTAGTTAATCACTGAGTGTCTTGAGATAATGAGTATATTAGATATTTTTGCATCTGTTAGACTTCATTGTACCCATGAATAGGTAATTTCATTCTCACATGTATAGAGGAGGGAAAGTTTTCCCCAGTCCTTTCTAGTGATGTGAAGTTATAGTTGCAGTGGTCCCTGACTTTGAACTAACATGTAATTACTCAGCTTCATCGTGTTTGGAGTCATGTCCCTGTGGGTCTTAGGTATTGTACAAGTGTGGCCTTAATTCAACAAAGCTTCTGGTCTCCTACAGGCCAGAAGCTAAAAGGTTTTTCTTTTCTGGAATCTGACCATGTTTGCCTTGTCTGTCCTGTACTGCTCATTAGGGAGAGGAGATTCCCGAGCATAACACTTACCAGATCTGACAGATAGACTGGGGACCAGTATTGCCTGAAACAATGTGAATCTGTGTTTCCCACTGGAGCAGCAAAACAGCTAAATCAACATGCCTATAGAGTCCTCCAAATAGTCTCCATAGTGGTCTGTTGCTGACTTTGGACTGTATGAAGTCTCAACTGGTCCCCAAATAATTAAACTCTTTGTCTTTTCCTAGTGCCTAGGAAGTATTTGCAATATAATTTTTTCATTAAGATTCCTTAGAGCCCTGCATGAGCCAACATGTGCTGTCGGTGCATTAACACACTGCCACTATTGTTGAAATGGTACAAACACAGACAAAAAAAAAAGATGTTAAATAAACTGGGAAAGAGCTATATGTTTCACTTCCCTCCGCCAACATTTGTTTGACTGCTGCAATAGCCAGTAATGCTGATCTTGTCTTGATAGTCTTGATAGTGGACCCTATCCACTATCAACCAACGCAACGTGGTTGTCAGAGCCTTGGCACTAGGTTACACTAAGGACCAAATCCTTGTCCTGGTCAAAGAGTCACTCTCAGGAAGGTAATCCATGTCGTAAGGCAGCAGGTTGCCAGGGGCAGTTTGAAGTGCTTATTGGGTCTGGAAGCACTCACCGGTCAGCTGCAGCTCCATGCCCAGCCAACTTCAGCTTGAAACAGCCGTTTGCAAAGAGTTCTCTGTCTCTGAGGAAAGAGCATGGTGATAGCCTAGCTCAATCCCCTGAAATGTTCTCATTATCCTGAGGGTAATGGATCATGCCATTCCCTCAGGTTCTATCGCTGGTCACCGGAGAGGAGAGATTAGTGCCGGCCCCTCTGCTCCCCCTGTTCAGCTGCTCCTCATACATCTTGCCCTCTAGACCCTTCACCATCTTTGTAGCCCTCCTTTGGACACTCTCTAATAGTTTTATGTCAATATAAGAAAGACCCAAGGGAATGGCATGAAGCTGCGACAGGGGAGGTTCAGCTGGATGTTAGGAAAAGGTTCTTCACTGAGAGGGTGGTTGGGCACTGGAACAGGCTCCCCAGGGCAGTGGTCACAGCACCGAGCCTGCTGGAGTTCAAGAAGTGTTTGCAAAATGCTATCAGACATATGGTCTGATTTTTGGATGGTCCTGTGTGAATCCAGGAGTTGGGCTCAATGATCCTTGTGGGTCCCTTCCAACTCAGGATATTCTATGATTCTGTGATTCTATGATTCTATGAAAATTGCCTAATAGCAGCCAAAAAGCAGGTCTGCCAGGTTTGGGATACTGAAACCAAGTGAGCGCCCCAGCCCAGGAATGGGCTCTACTATTAACATCTGCCATGGCTCTATGCCACTCAGTGCTGCCGGCTGGAGGGAGCAATTTTGGCTTGCATCTTCAGGAAGGTGCCTTCTTGAAGCCTTTGAACTCCTTCAAACCTTCTTGAATCCTTGAATTCTTGAATCCTGCCCTGGCCAATTCTGTTTCCATCTGTCCCTCAACAATCTTAGAAGCTTATGGAGCACAGTGTTTGTCAGTGCATTTATAACTTGCACACTCGCCAGCATTAGTTACATCATACAGTAACCCAGAACACCACATTGTAGCTGTTCTGGCTAGCACCAGTCGTTTTGGACAGTGATTTTATTTTATCTTTTAGGAGAGACATTCCAGCTCTTACTTTCATACAAAATCATCTTCAATTTCACTCTCTATCAGCTCTCAGTGAGTTCTGCTATGATGTGGTTTCCCACATCAGGCACTACACCAGGAATCAAATGATGGAAATTTGTGGCTAGGTAATCCATTTTCTCACCTGTAGATGAAAATGAAAAAATGGTGTACATCTCTTTCTAATGTATCTTGGTATGGATTTAAGAATATAATCTTATAATCCTTCTTGGATGGCTCTTTGCTTTTAGCTTCTCTCAGGTGATCTTTGGGCTTACCTGTATACAATACGCAGCACACATGAGGTTTATGATTAAATTTCATTCCACTTAAGAACAAATAATCCCCAACAGCAACAGTGATACAATGTACAACATAAGATTCAGTTAGGGATGGGTGGCAGAACAGAAGTGAGCTGCTTTATCAGGCAGGCAGTGTTAGAGGAAGCAAAAGGGACTGCTTGTTGTCCCATCTGAAGCCCACAAAGATACTTTTAGATGACTTCGATTCAGTCTGCTTTCTATGGACTGTTGGAAAAGGCTGTTCTGACCGTCCAGACTGTCCTGTAGCATTTAGCATAGCATCGACGGCTTTGTGCTGCATCAGCTACCAGTGGCTGTCACCTCCAAGCGTGTTGTCTTGGCTGCAAGTTGGTACTTTTGTCCTGACCTTAAGTTGCAAAGCAACAGCTACATCTTCTAAATTAATGTTAAATACCCTTGGGGATGTTCCCGGAATCTGGGCCAAACGATTACTGCACTAATCTAAATTATACAAACTTCTACTATTCCTCAAGGTCAGGCTGCAAAGATTTGCATATCTAGACAAAGTGTTCCATATACATGGGATGAGACAAAGAAAAGCATCACACAAACAAGCCTAACATCAGAAATAAGCAGATGATAATTTAAGTAAACACAAATACAGTTATACCTAAAAAAATGGTGTTAAAAAATGAGACAGCACTACTGGGGCTGCAGAGTCATGCATTCAGAAGTTAGGAAATGCTAAAATTAAGGTCACTGGCATAAACTTTTCACCCCCATTGTATGTATGCATTATGATACAATCTTTAATTATCTGTTCGCACCCATTTTTCCACAGGACCTCTGTCTCACTGGCTGCGCTGGATGAATGGTGTTCACTTAACAAGAAGCTATTCAGTATTTTGTTTTATCCTTTTTGTGCAGTGTGTGGCCCTAGGCCTTACTTACTGCACGCTATTGCAACCTTGATATGAAGATGGAATCATTCATTTCCTCATGGGCTTTTTTTGTGGCACTCATCACTGAAGTTCCTAAGGGCTTTTCAGGCATTAATGTATTTATCTTCACAATAGCCTTCACAACAGGAGTATTATTGTCCATTATTGTCCACATTTTATACCAAGGCACAAAGAAATTAAAGTCAAAGGGTCCATAATTTGAGATGTCTGAGGACATTATTATAAAAATTTGTATTATTACCCATCTTTTAATTGAACAGTTAGCTAACTGGGGGAGAAGAGTCTAGTATATTATTTCATTAAAGGTAGAGCCACATATTTATTTGATGTAATCTTATTTGTTATTATACTGACAGCCCTACTTCCCTTGTAGAAATCAAATGGTTGTAGAAGCAGTTTCTTTGCTTATTCTGAGTGATGGCTATGACTGTGTCATATATTTGGCTCCATAAAAATAACAACAACAACAACAACAAAACGGGCTACTTTTTACACTCATCTTAAAGTACAGGGCAGTTCTGTACTAGGCACTACAGGTCTCTTACTATCCATACAGATATTTTGTCAACCCTTCCTCATGTCCCCGGTGGCAATATATTCAGGTCGAGCTCTGATTGATGTCAATACCAGCCATGGCACTAGTCACTTGAACAGATCTAAGCTTGGGTGGGTTCTTGAGGCAATCACACACACACCAAAGAGAAAAAAAAAAAAGAAAAAAAAAAGGCAAACAGTTTGTAACTGCCTGGGAATAGTTTGGTTTTAGAAATTCACTTAGTATCTCACAGAAAAATTCAGTTCTTCCTGGCAGTGGTAGCTCCCATAATAATGGGTAAAGGTTTTTGCGTTTACTGCTGTCTTGCATTTACACTCTGCTTTCCAAACACCTCCCAGCTTCTGTGGCAGATGCAGAAAGCAAGAGAGCTACAGGGGTCTATTCCACTATGCATGAGGAGCTAGACATTTATGCATGCCTGCAGGGCTATGATCTTATTGACATTACGGAGACATGATGGGATGCCTCCTGTAATTGGAGTGTTGGAATGGAAGGATACAGGCTCTTCAGGAAGGACAGGAAGGGTAGACCAGGAGATGGTGTCACCCTCTATGTCAGTGACCAACTGGAGTGCATGGAGCTCTGCCTGAGGATGGATGAGGAGCCGACTGAGAGCTTATGGGCCAGGATTAAGGGGAGGGCAGGGACAGGTGACATTGTACTGGGAATCTACCACAGGTCACCTGACCAGGAAGACCGAGTGGATGAGGCCCTCTACAGACAAATAGGAGCAGCATCCCATTCAGAAGCCCTGGTCCTCATGGGAGACTTCAACCACCCCAATATCTGTTGGAGGGACAGCACAGCAGGGCATAGGCCATTCAGGAGATTCCTGGAGTAAGTCGATGATAATTTCCTTCTCCAAGTGACAGGGGAGCCAACAAGGAGAGGTGCTGTGCTGAACCTCGTTCTCACCAGCAAGGAGGGGCTGATGGGGAATGTGAGGGTTAAGCCTTGGCTGCAGTCACCATAAAATGGTGGAGTTTAGGATCCTGAGGGCAGCAAGGATAGCACACAGCAAGCTCACTACCCTGGACTTCGGGAGAGCAGACTTTGACCTCTTCAGGGATCTGCTTGGTAGAATACCATGGGACAGAGCCCTAGAGGGAAGAGGGGTCCAAGAAAGCTGGTTATTACTCAAGGATCACATCCTCCAAGATCAGGAGCAATGCATCTCAACAAAGAAGTCAGGCAAAAATGCCAGGAGGCCTGCACGGATGAGAAAGAACTCCTTGCCAAACTCAAGCAGAAAAAAGGAGGCCTACAGAGGGTGGAAGCAAGAACAGGTAGCCTGGGAGGAATACAGAGAAATTGTCTGAGCAGCCAGGGATCAAGTTAGGAAAGCTAAAGCCCCGTTATAAATGATTTTGGCCAGGGACATCAAGGGCAACAAGAAAGCCTTCTGTAGGTACATTGGTGATAAAAGGAAGAGTAGGGAAATTGTGGACTCTCTGAGGAAGGAAACAGGAGACCTGGTTACCCAAGATATGGAGAAGGCTGAGGTACTCAATGACTTTTTTGCCTCAGTCTTCACTGGCAAGTGGTCTAGCCACACTGCCCAGGTCACAGAAGGCAAAGGCAAGGACTGGGAGAATGAGGAACTGCTCACCCTAAGAGAAGATCAGGTTCAAGACCATCTAAGGAATGTGAAGGTGCACAAGACCATGGGACCAGATGAGATGCATCCATGGGTCCTGAGGCAATTGGCGGATGAAGTTGCCAGGCCACTATCCATCATGTTTGAGAAGTTGTGGCAGTCCAGTGAAATTCCCACTGACTGGAAAAGGGGAAACATAGCCACCATTTTTAAAAAGGGAAAAAAGGAAGACCTGGGGAACTACAGGCCAGTCAGTCTCACCTCTGTGCCTGGCAAGATCATGGAGCAGATCCTCCTGGAAACTATGCCAAGGCACATGGAAAATAAGGAGGTGATTGATGATAGCCAACATGGCTTCACTAAGGGCAAATCGTGCCTGACAAATTTGGTGGCCTTCTACGATGGGGTTATACGGTTGGTGGATAGGGGAAGAGCAACTGATGTCACCTACCTGGACCTGTGCAAAGCATTTGACACTGCCCCACATGACATCCTTGCCTCTAAATTGGAGAGACATGGATTTGATGGATGGACCACTCGGTGGATAAGGAGTTGGCTGGATGGTCACACTCAAAGATTTGCGGTCAACGGTTCAATGTGCAGGTGGAGACCAGTGACAAGTGGCGTTCCTCAGGAGTCGGTATTGGGACCAGCACTGTTTAACATCTTTGTTGGCGACATGGATGGTGGTATTGAGTCCACCCTCGGCAAGTTTGCCGACGACACCAGGCTGGGAAGTGCTGTGGTGTGGTCAACACGCTGGAGGGAAGGGATGACATCTAGAGGGACCTTAACAGGCTTGAGAGGTGGGCCCATGTGAACCTCATTAAGTTCAACAAGGCCAAGTGCAAGGTCCTGCACCTGGGTTGAGGCAATCCCAAACACAAATACAGCCTGGGCAGAGAACAGACTGAAAGCAGCCCTGAGGAGAAAGACTTGGGAGTGTTGGTTGATGTGAAGCTCAACATGAGCTGGCAATGTACACTTGCAGCCCAGAAAGCCAAACATATCCTGGGCTGCATCAAAAGAAGCATGGCCAGCAGGTCGAGGGAGGTGATTCTCCCCCTCTGCTCTGTTCTCATGAGACCCCACCTAGAATACTGTGTTCAGCTCTGGGGCCTCCAACATAAGAAAGATGTGGACCTGTTGGAGCAAGTCCAGAGGAGGGCCACGAGGGTGATCAGAGGGCTAGAGCACCTCCCCTGTGAAGACAGGCAGAGAGAGTTGGGGTTGTTCAGCCTGGAGAAGAGAAGACTCCAGGGAGACCTTAAATCAACCTTCCAGTACCTAAAGGGGGCCTACAAGAAAGCTGGAGAGGGACTCCTTATCAGGGAATGTAGTGATAGGGCAAGGGGTAATGGTTTTAAACTGAAAGAGGGTAGGTTTAGATTAGACAGAAGTAAGAAATTCTTTACTCAGAGGGTAGTGAGGCACTGGAAGAGGTTGCTCAGAGCAGTTGTGGATGCCCTATCCCTGGAAGTGTTGAAGGCCAAGTTGGATGGGGCTTTGAGCAACCTGGTCTAGTGGAGGTTGTCGCTGCCTGTGGCAGGGGGGGTTGGAACTAGATGATCTTTAAGGTCCCTTCTAACCCAAACCATTCTACGATTCTATGATTCTATATTCCCACCTCATAGTCACAACACTTAGATCCTCTTTAATGAAAAAGGGTTGTGTCCCCTGAAGCAAACTGTGCGTGACCGTGTACCTAAGTAAGGATTGTGTCATGCATACACACACGGTACAGATAACCTTAGCTTGACATTTCCTAGTTTGTGAGTCTTTACCATTAAAATGTCCGGACAGTTCCTAAACTGCAGGCCTTTCTGTGTGTATAATTCCTTTAGATTTTACAAAAAGATAGGAACCTCAAAATCAAAAATCTGCCATACAAATGCAACATATCTTATCTCTGTACTGAAACCATTCGCTCCCCTGCACAGATGTTTGATATGTGAGCTACCTGCTAATGGCAACATATGTTCTTTTGCTTCCTTTAAATCACTTCCAAAGAAAGAGGAGACACATTGCTTCTGGGCTTCACGTCAGTTTAAGAGGGCGGTGATAGCTGAGGTCACAGTGGCCTTACCAAACTCCAGAGCCAAAGAGGCAAGGGCTCTTTCTGCCCATTTCCCCAAATGTGGCTTTTTTCTTCCTGTCAGTTTCAATCTCTCTCTCCCAGTCTCCCTGTCAGCCCCCATCCTGGATCTTCCACATCCCTGGTTCTGTGACTTCTCCCATTACTTTTATCCAATTCCAGTTTTCAGTCTGTGAGTTTCTCATTTCTAGTCTTCCCATTCAATGAATCCTAGTTGTCAACCCTGAGCTGGATGTCCAAATTGAAGTCTCTCCTTTTCTCCCTCTGCTCTCTCCCCGGGTCAACCAGTCTCTACATCCTGCTCCCATCGTGATGATTCTTTCTAACATGCCACCCTCTTGCCCTGATTCAAGTCATTCCCTTCCTCCTGGTCTCTTTGTGCAGCTAATTCCAATTTCCCTATCAAATCTTTCTCTCTCTTTGCTTTCATTTCCCTTCACTGAGTGCCCCAAGTGAACATAGCCCTCTGTCACACAGATATACTGGGCCTGGTGCTTGGTCTCTTGGAGAGCTGGTGGAGAGGGAAGAAGAGAGGCTTGGGTCACTGTGTCCCTGCTTGACTCAGACCCAGCATTCAGAGCCCTCCTGTCCCCATCCTCCCTTGTGCACTCAGCTCCAGGTCCCTGGCTCCATCTGCACTTAGAGTGCTCAGGTTTAGTAATTACAGGAAAGCTGGCTCCCAGCCCGTCAACTGCTATACTGGGGATGGCTCAGTCCCTCTTTGAGAGCAGCTCCATGTCTTGCCACAAGCATTAGTGGTGGGGTAGGAAGCAAAGGGGGGAATGGAAGATGTTCTGTCTGTCTTCCAAGAGTGGTAGTTTCATAGTTTGATAAGCTCTGGGAGCTGAGACACTTAGGCATGCTAAGTGATTCACATTTTGTGCAGATGCTTGTTTCTGAATCTTTAGCTAAACTCTCACAAGAGTGAAAGTTATGACTTTTCAAAGGCACCTTAAACTCTACCAGTTTGGGGCAGATATTCACAGGGAAGCAGAAGGCACAACTCTGACACAAAATTACTCCCCTCCTAAACTGTACATCTCTACTTGAAAGTATGAGGCTTTTCTGCAGTAGGCAAAGAAGCTTACTTTCTCTTGGTCTTGCTCTCAGAAGTGTTTAAATGGTGCTAGCTGAAAATGTCAAAACCCTAAAACAGAAACACAAAAACAAACAGGAAAAAAAAAAAAAAGCAGCCTGAGGCAGACACCTGGCATGAAGTGTGTTCAACCCAATCAGTTAAATTTGGAAAAGTTATAAGCAAATGAAATTAGGATTTGGTACACAGACATACTTGAACAGTAAGCAGCAGAGCTGTGACTGTGATTTCTGTCTGCTCTGTATGGCACCTGTCCCAGTGGTAACTGGGTGCCCTTGTGGTATGAGTTGTATGAATTCCTCTAGCTCCACCTCAATAGTAAAATATAAACCCAAAAGTCTGTCTTGTTGTAATGCAAACAGTTTGTTGTGTTTCTTCCTTTTGCACTTATAAATTGCACCTAAGGATGGAGAAGGGAGAAAATGGCCAGGGTTTGCCACACTGAGCTTTCTTGCTCTGTCTCTCTCTGGTTGGGAGGAGTTGGGAAGAAAAGCAGCCTGCATGTGCAGAATGCTCTCTGCCCTTGCCACCTACTGAATTTCAGGAGATCAACAGAGGCAAGGCTCTTCCCAGCTCTCCAGAGCTGTGTTCCGCCACCCTCGCACCATTTTCAGCCTTCTTGCTCAGTCTGTGGCTCCAACTTGACAGAGCTATATTAACTTGCAGGCAAAATGCCTGATTTATCCTGGTGACCCTCAGAGTTTCAGCTGAGTTGTTAGATAGCCACTTCCATGTCATCATTTCTAACCTCATTCTCATTTTCACTTTTATAGCAATAACACAGTGCTTTACCTATGCATAGCACTTGTAAGTATAAGCAACTTTGAACACTGAAAATATCTGAAAAAAACAAGTTTTCATTCCCAATGCGGAACTGGTCAATGAATTTGCACAGTGTGTCCCAATGCAAATATACACAATTATGTTTGTTCCATAAGGAACACCTCAGTGAGTGCTGCTAAAACAACTACCTGTCAGGACAATATTATCTATCAAATGTAATTACTTACTCTATCAATTACCAGTATTCTTAGTTTATAAGACACAGATTGCTACTGGAAATGCAGAACAGTAGCGAAAGTCTTAAAAGACATTAGTTACACAACAGATTCCCTTGGGGAATGGATAACCATGTATGTATATTCACGCTGAACCACACTGGCATACAGGCTACATTGGCCTCCAAATTCTATGTCAAAACCAAATAAAATTATTAATGTATTTTACAGGGAAATTATTATTTGTATAACATTAAACTTGGGATGAGAACATGAACTCAGTTTTCCTTAGTAATCTGTTTCTAAAAGGTAAAAACAGGGATTCAGAAATCAGATGTGTGATTGGTGATTGAGTTTACATCATAGAAATCAATGAAAGCTTTTCCATTTTATTTTCAGGTGTCTAGAATTTTGTCTTTGTTGCCAATTAAGTAGTGAAGCCTTGAATAACAGTTTTCTGTCAAAGGGCTTTGATTAGTTTTATTAACCTAAAGAAGAAAAAAACAGATTCCCATGTATCTATTCATAAAAAACATTTAAGTCTTTAGAATTAGGCATAAGACTGTATATACTGCAACTGTTTATGTTTATCTAAGAAGAGATAGTACTGCTGGACTCTTAAATGGTTGCTACAAAATATACCAGAGTGGCAAGAGTGATATTATCCCTGTATTTTGACTCAGCAGTTGAAGCAAAAAATTTGGCAGCCAACAGCAGGAGAACTCAGAGGAGAAGTTGGGAAACACAAATAAAATGAGTGGGAAAAGTCATTAACATTTTAGGAAGGAACAGTTAATTCCTACCCATTTCATAGAAGTTGTTATTTTGAGTTTCTTAGGTGAGATGTGATCATTCTAAGTGATTGTTGTGGAATAGTTTATACTTTGTATATTGGTCAAGATTACAAAAAGACAGGGAAATATTATGATGAACTTTGTGTCCTCAAGCCTCTTGGATTCCCTGCACTTTGTTACCACAGGAGCTTCTAACCTTCCACAGCTCTCATGTGAGTCATGATTAAAAAAAAAAAATCTGTTCTGGTTAGTGTTTTTTGCAGCCTACATCAGGGGATTCTGTCTTTTGTGGGTATCTGTGGTTTGCAGTGGAAAGACTATCAGATGGAGCTCTCAGATCCTCTCAGCATCTGCAAGGTCTGTTAGCAAGGTTTTTGCCAAAGTACATCAGCACATGTTATTTTAATACCTCAGCTTTTGAATTTTTTCTTGTAGAAGACAGTGAAATTGCTTTTAGGCCAGACCAGAACATTTGGCCAACCTCTGCTGTCAGGCATGGTGATGCAGACCAATAGCCCAGTAATCTTCGATTCCTGAACAGTACATTGCTGTAATAATAACCTGCAATGTGGTTCTAAATTGCTTTCCTGCATTATACCTCTCCACCTCTGATGATAGATTCTTTGAACTTACAGTAATACTTGTTATACTCTGGTTTGCTCGTATTTCTTTCATACTTGCATGTTTTGTAGCCATGCTTTGTACATGCAAACTGGATAAACCTCAGTAAAAGTATTCTGAGCCTGAGGAAACATAAAATCAGTAGTCAGTGTTTTCTTTCAAAAACATGACAGCAAGAATATTGCTGTTTGGACTCTAATTGTGTTTACATACTTAACAGCAGAAGTGCCTGGCCAATAGTCATCAAATGGTAGTTAGCGCTGCTGTAGACAAACACTCCCACCTCCCCAAATATATTTTGTAATGCATTTCTCATACCTAAGCTGCTACATTTAAGTGTGCATTTTTAATCTATTCATTATTTTGGTAAATGTAGATTGCCCAGGACCCTCCAATGTATAATTATATGTTTGAATGAGCACAGCAACTTCACTAGCAGACGTTTGTTCTATAGACATGCTAGGAGAATTATAATTAATGCCTTTTTTGTCACTGAATGAAAAAAAGATAAAAGTACTGCTATAAACTGTAAGTTGAAATAAATTATGTAAAATACATAATTCGCATAATGATTGTCCCTTTATAAATGTTCATATAAAGTAACCATATCATTTGGGATAATTCCTCCTTGAGGAATGCTGTGAAAGAACAGCTCATTCATTATCTTGACTTGGTGAATTGCTCTAAAACAGCTACTCTGATGAGAAAATTGATTGAGCATTTCCTTAAACAATTGAAAATAATGCTTGAATTTTATATTTTCCTGTTCAGAAAGCCTCAGTAACTATCTGCATTATATGGCTTTGATCAGTTAAACTTGCACTCCCCAAAATACACACCCATCTACCTCTCATCTACATATGTACACACATGCAGAACCTTGCTTTAAAACCCCATCTGGTCTATTAATCACACTGAGAGACTAATCACTCAGCTGTTGTTATGTAGCTCCCGTGATTCATTGGTGCCAGTAATTAAAAGTTTTGGAGTCACACTTGGAAGTTTGGAAGCTACGCATTTATATACATACAGCATACTGCATCTTCTGCTGCCCTAGCAACAGTGTCTCTAAGAGCAGGCAACATGTAATTTTTCAAAACTTTCATTAAGAAAGTTCTCAAAATTAAAAATAGAAAGTATTGAGTTAAGTCTTACAGATGTTAAGGATAAAGTTATGGAAGAAAATACAGTAAGTAGAAAAGCACTTAAGTACTATTGTTAGTGGCAAAGATTACATAGATGTAAGGTCATATGGGTATGTGAAAGATAGAGGCAAATTCAGATAATGGAGGAGACCATCTTCCCCTCCAAAAAGAGGGGCTCATGGGGCACTTACAATTGACCCCAAAGAAAATTTACTGTGAAAGGAAATAGGCAAGTTGTCTTCCAAAAATAGCATTTGCAGTGATGTGGAAAAGGGATTTCTTACAGATCAAAAGTAAAGACTGACTAGGAGGGTCACAGGAGGGCATCCTTCAGAAGGGTCTGTTAGTTTGGATAAGCTTCTGCCAAGTACTGTAAATATTCTTTCTTATCTACACTGAATTTCCAAACCTTTTGAGGTTGTCCACCCTGTCTCATCTGTCGTTTTTTAAAGTTATAATTCAGCCTTTCTTTGTGATCAGCATAGCTGCTATATTTAGATTCAAATCTCACTAAGAGAACACTTTAATTCATTCAGGACACACCACCAACCAACCTCTGATTTTGTCTTTAAGGCTCGAAAAGACACCTTAACAGCATTCTCTCTGCTCCCAAGGATTTTGACAGGAATAGTTTTGAAATTCAAACCAAACTGTTGTGTTTGTCAAGACTAGGGTGAGTTTGTGCAATTAGAACTTGGCTTGCTGTGTTTTTGACAAGTTCTCCCAGGAGATTTCTAAACACTGAAAACCTTTTAGGATGAAGTTCATGTTTTCTGCATGCAGTTGGCAGAGGCAGATATATTGCTGCGGTCTAAAAAGCTGAAATTGCATTTTTCCTTGAGATTTTGCATTGGGGTCAGAGAGGAGACTATAGAGAAGAGTTATCTTCCCTAATTTTTATTCACATTTGAGGCTGTATTTTTGGGTTTATGATTTTGTTCATTCTTTGAGGCATATGGTTTATGTATGCATAACATACACGGAGTATTGGAAGCATTTCCCCAAGGGATAAGAAAATGAATGGATTTTTGAAGAGGGAAGGGTAGATTGGAAGGGGAAAGCTTAAGTAAATAATTTCTGCAACTATTAAGTCACATACACTCTCTGTAATAAGAGGATATTTCATGTCACTGAACTGCAGTGAATGACTAATGTAATATTGTGGTCTATATGGGAGATACCGTATAATAATCCAAGCAGCACACTAGTTTTATGTAGCCTCTTATTATTATTGGAAATAATAAAGCTAGTTGACCTGTACTTATGTAGGGAGACTATTGTTGTCTTATTTTTCTCAAAGTCTCTTTAGTCAATGATGTACAATAAAACGAGTAAGGGTATCTTATGACAAAGATTATGGTGGTTCTTAGCAAATGGATTTTCCCATAATTTTTCTTTTGCATGTTGATGAAGAGTGTATTTTGTGTCTGATTCAGTAAATTGTTTTGTAATTGAACAATGTCTCTCATAAAATAGGCAACAATTTAATATAATAGAGTAATAGAATTTAATACACTTACAAAAACACATTGCACATCATTTTGAGGTCTTGATCCAATGCTGAGTTCTACATTCATGAGAAGTTGTCTGAGATGGAAACACTACCGGTCTGAGAACCTCCCGTTTTATCTTTCACATCCTCTAGTTTTAGACTAGTGACATCTTAGCGTTGGATATCTCTTTCTCCTTACCTAGACAGTTGATTAGTAAGACCCAGTTGCTGCTCAACATCTCAGTCTCTGAGAGGACACTGCAGGGTAGAAAACCCTCTGACACTGTAAGCTGCTGAGCACTCTGAGCTGGCTCTCAGTTCATCAGACTCACATATGGATAGAGTCCAACACAAATTTAGCATAATTCTGCAGTTAGCCTCCTGGCAAAACATTCTGGGAAAACAGTATGTGTCCCTTTTGCAGTACATTGTCCCTTCTATTTATGTGATCCTTCAAGCTGAATTTCACCAGTGGGATACATTGACATTTCTTCAAAACACTTGGAAGAAGATTGGTGGGCAGTCACCATTGCTCAGGCTCTAAGAGGCTTCTTTCCACGGGGCCAGGACATGCCCACAGGGCAATACCTCTTTGCGTCACCCCTTCCTCCCCAAGTAATATCATCAAAAATGTCTGTTAGTGGCAGGGGAATCTGCATGGGTGCACTGCTCGTGCAGGAGCAATGGATGAGGAAAACAGAAGGATGCACAGGGAACAGTTTTAGTTCTCTGGTCAAACAGTTTCCTGGGCCTCTTGTTATAGAATTTGGCAGTCTGTATTTCATGCACTGAACAGAGTCTGCATTTGAGACTAGCACAGTTAAGAAAGCTCTTTCATTCTGTTTTCATGGATTTATACTTTCAGTTAAATTTTCCAGTCCATTTGTATCAGAAGGCTGAGCCATTCCATTTACATCCTGTTGAAATATGTAGCAGCTTGTACGAGTTTTAATTTCAGGTGGCTAAGATGGATGCTCCCATTTGATGAGGATGCACCTCACCAGAGCAACTCCATGAGCATTCTGCTGTTTATCTTTCTAACTTGGCGAGGGAGACAAGAGAAACTGTCTCGTATGATTATTAAAATTATGATTATTAAAATTGTTATAATCCATGGAAAAAAGTAGGTAGATCACTACAAACTCAGAAAAGGCATTCAGAGGTCATTAGACCAGCCATCATTGCCAGTTAGGACTTACTTATTCTGAAAAGGAACTTCAGTGTGAGAAAGGACATCTGCTTTGCAGCATGTACTGACAAGCCTAGAGTGAGCCATCAGACTTTTGGAGTGGGACTCAGCTGAAATACCTGGGGTGTGGTTCAGCTGGAAGATCAGGACGCCTAAATGCAGGCGACTATCAGAGAGCTAGCTATATGGTGGTTCCCATCACGGTGAATGGAAACCTAACCCACACAGTCAATAAAAGTTAAGAGACAGATTTGGCAGCACGTATAATGCAAATAAGGATGGACAAAACAAGCATCCATATAACATAAATCCATTTTCACTTACCTTGTAGATTGTTGGTGATAGTTTGAAGATGTTTCAGAGATACTGATATGGGAATGATGCTGATTTTATTTTTATATGCACACCTGCTAGGCTTCATGTGTTTCCTCATATTATCTTTTGCTACTCAGATGTGTATACATGATGTCTGTGCAAACACAATGTATACATTTTGTGCTGCCACCGCATTTGATACCAAACCAGTAACAACTTCTAGAACAGATGTACCTAATGGCCACACCACAGCTTTGGAAGATAAAATGGAAGGATGTGGGGGGAGTATGGGGGAGAAGTTCAGGAATGCAGTGTGTTGTCTTCAGCAAATGAAGGCAGCACATTATCAAGTACAGCATGCTGCTGCTAATAGTATTAGCAGGCTAAAACTCAGGACATACAAAAAAATATTTTAGCTTCAGCTAAAAAAAAAAAAAAAGAAAAGAGAAGAAGCTGGAAAAAAAGACTAAATGTATTGCATATTACTATTGTCACTGAAACAAAAACTTCAGTGCAGATAGCCAGGTTTTGCCAAGTAAGACTTTCTTCTTTCAATACCTGTGCATTTTTTTTTCCTTACATATTAAAACTGGTATTTTTAATTTGCAAAAGTTATGAGAATAAAGATCATTTCGGAAGAGGCTTATTACAGGGTTCTTTTTGTTTGTTTGTTTGTTTGTTTTTTAAAGGAAAGTTAATTTGCACTGGCTTTTTTATAAAACCCACATTTAAACACATTTCTATATGAATTCTGTATGCATCTGGTCTTCTTACTTTCTGTCATCTTTTTAAGCTCTATTAATTTTCTCAGTATCAGCCAAATGCAGCAAATAATCCTGTTTCTTTTCTTCAGTGGAAAATTAATATTGCTGTTTCACTACCTTAATCACTGCAAGTTGAACCCTGCACAAGCATGTGTTATTTATAGTTACAGAAAAAACAAAACAAGTTGGATGATGGTTTACAAACTAAGACCATTGGTCTAAACATGCCACTTCAGACTTGTTCCTAGATTGTCCTTAACACCATAAGGGCAAGTTTATAGTGTTGTTTAGTAACTAGCTCCAAATTTTCTCAGAACGGACGATGGTAAAACTCTTCAGAGCATGTATGATCTGAAGGAGTTTTGTTCAGGACAGAACAGCTGCTCAGTCATCCATTCCTAATATTGAGGCAGCTGTTTTACTTTCCATCTACAGTGACCAACACATAGTAATCCCCTTGCTCCAGATATTCGTCATTTCTGTAACACCATTTTTATTATGTTGCAAAGCTCATAGCAAGGAAAATATCTGCTCAGATATTTTACTGCAAATCTATCTTCTTGAGTTTAGGCAACACTAAAAAACACCATTTAGGTTTGGATATCAGGCAACAAGGAAATTAATGTATGCGGGTATTTGGAAAGAAAAAGGGACGATATACTTTTTAATGCAGCTGAAATTAACTGGAGACAGTAGGCTTAATGCAAAATTACTTTAGAGCCCTAAATAGATCTTACTGTTCCCAGATAGGTACAAATGGCATTAGCAGTCTTTGCAAATCCTAAATGCTCCAGATTTCATATT
Source organism: Chauna torquata (assembly GCA_013399475.1). NCBI lineage: Eukaryota > Metazoa > Chordata > Aves > Anseriformes > Anhimidae > Chauna > Chauna torquata. The sequence continues at coordinate 14,266 of VXAL01008071.1, read as the reverse complement.
ACTGTTCAGCTGAGATGGGGGTATATATTCCACAATGCAAGGGTATGTGTTTGAGTGTATATGTACTCATATTGTTGAAGATGATTACATAGCAATATTTTTAAATTTTATTTTTATTCTCCACGTCATAGTCAATATTCTAGGGTACCAGAAATATTAACTACTCTGTCATAAGTGATATCCCTTGACAGCAAGCTGTAGACTCAGGAAATCTGTAAGCATAGGTATATGTTAGTGAATGTTCATTTCTCCTATTCACCACAGAAATGGCTTTGATAAAATGTGTCACTGAGGTAGTTAGAAACCATTACAAATAACTTGCTGGTGGTTTAGGGAAGTTTCATGTAGGCAACAAAACACAGGTGCTCTGCAGGAGCTGATTTCTTTGTTTCTTACAGGTACACAATATTGTAACATTACTACTTTATTTAGCAGCTTATCCAACTGAAAAATTAACTGGAAAAGCTCGCACTGGTGTTTTTTATCCAAATGAATTACCCAAAAGCTATTTAGCTTAACCAAGGTCAGACGTGAGTGAGACAGTAAAGCAAGAATAAAGGCTTAAAAAAATTGGAGAAACTCAGAGACAAAATAGAACATTTACTTTTGAGCAGGTGTTTTTTTGTTGTTGTTGTTGTTTTTTTTTAATCAGCATTTTCAGCAGTTGTGAATAGATAATCAACAGGCAAGACTGAATTACAAAGAACCTCACAGTGTCACTGAGATATACAAGAGCTCACATTTGCCTGATGGAAAAGTTGGTGGACATCTTCCTAGGACATCCTGGGTGTGCACAGAGGCTGTGCTTAGTGATGTCTACTGCACCACTAGCAAGGATGAAGTTGCTTCACCTTGCTGTTTGGCTCTCATGAGTAGCTAAAACTTGAAGGGAGGCTGTAAAAAAGAACAGTCTTTGCCCTCAGAGGGAAACAGTGATTACTGTTATTCCTGATCACTACAGGAGTAGTGTCACAGGGAGTGTCTCAAGATGTGAGACCTTCTGGTATCCATCCTTCCTTGTGCACTGGCTTCTTATCAAACACAATTTGTTCCTAATATAACACAAAGAATTGATAGCTATTAATACTCCACACTACTAGCAATATTTGTCCTATCAAGGAACTAGCAATGGTCATCAAGGACTGGGGCAGTATAGTGCTAGATGATGTTCAAAGACTACCAAAACACAACTCTGGTCCTAGAGTACTTCATTGTCAAAGAAAAGTCAAGGGTTAGGACCGGTTAGGCAGGTGTAAGCAATAGTGATGTCATTGGTGAGGATAACAGGTAATCCAGATACCTAATGCATGACATCCTCATGTTATCCTATAGACAGCAAAGAAGAGTCAAAGAGAGCTGCAGAGAATGCTCTGCAGCTTATAAGGAGCTGCACAGTGGAAAGTTTCTTTAAATAACTAAAAGAATCATAGCCTGAATTTATAGGCTGACAGAAGGAGCAGCTGTCATACAGACAGTCTGTACCTAGGGTAGTGAAAGATCAGAAGGCATTTGAATATGAAAAGAAGTGGCCTATATTTTATTTGATCAAAGAAAAGAGTGACATGGTCAAAGAAATGGACTAGGAGAATGGTCTTTGCAGCAGCATTTCTCTATCAGTGGAGAATTGCACTTGTGAAGGCCAGAGGGAAAGGTGCTGATGTAACTGAACAGCAAATGATGAGAGCCTCGATAAGAATTTTAGCTGTGGGGTTTGATAGGAATTGTCATATCTGTGATAAGTTATGCAGAAAAGATCTGCAGTATCAATCATTACCAGGTTGTGAGGAGTGAATAGAAGATGATACCCAAGTTATAGTCACAAGGGAAAGAGAGAGTGAGTGCTGTCTGTCACAGAACAGGCATCTGCCAGTACATATAGTCATGGATAAATGCAGTAAAATGCAGTAAAGTGCCGGCATTTCTTATTTTAGGCAGTCTGAAATTTTGAGATTGCTTTGAGTTTGCTGTGGAGAAGCTAAAGACCAATTCTGACATTTTAATAGCAAGGGCCACTGTTTTGAGAACATATGCATATATGGCTTTGTCTGGGCTCAAAATGCATCGATGTGTAAATTCAAAGTGCAGAGACCCAGAGCTTGTTTGTGATCTGCGTGGCCTGGAAATTGTTTCCTTTCAAGGAGAAGAAATGGATAGTAGACTAAAGGAGTCTAATGATCTTTTAACGGAAGGGCTTATTCAAGGCCAGGCACAAAAAATAAAGAGAGGATCTGTTGCTGCTTTGACTGGCAAGGCGGGAGTTGTTGCTGTCTTATTATCATTTTTCTCAAATAAATGAGAAATAAGCAAGGCTTGCAGTGATGGTTCTAGAGGTAGGCCAGGAGCTTGAAGAAGCTAGGCAAAGACTGAGCAGAACAGGACTGTAAAGATAATGGAGAACAACAGCAAGGTTGTGGGTATGTCCATGCCTTACATTGCAGTATGGTGCAGAAATAACCTTTGTATTAGTGTCTGGCCCTGGAAACTGTCTTCAGTCTTCTGTCTCAGCAGCTTAGAGCTCAGCAGCTCAGGCGCAGCTGGTGCGAAGCCCAGTGCTGACAAGGCCATGGTGTTTCTGGTATCTTGTGTAGCCTGGCTGCCAAGGGGAGGCTTGCCTATTTCTACTCTGCTTTACAATGTGGTCCGAACAGGAGAAAGGCAAAAGCTGAACTAGTCTTGATACGCAGCTCACCCAGGAAAGACTTCTCATTGTAACAGCATGATGGAATGCACTGGTTGGAAGCCGAAATTAGAGAAATTCAGGGCAGAAGTAAAGCACTTCTCCAACGCATTTTCTGAGAGGATATTTCAACATTGAAACAGTCATTCCAGCGTTATAGTGGATTTTCTGTATTTGAATTCTTCAAGACTAAGTGATAAAAGGTGTAGCTATGTCTGCAATTAGGGACTTTGTGCCACAGTTCCTAGTGGGGTTTTATGATTGTTATTGCCAATAACAACCCAAGCAGCTGAAGCATAAACAGGTGAGCAGATAAAATAACACTTTCTGGCCTGGAAAACTATGACTAGATTATATCAGTGTTGGCACTGATAGTACCAACACGAAGCATGAGGTCTTCTAAAGAATAATTTGTCATCTTTCACTCTGGGAGGTAGGTAGACTCCTCACCGAAGCCATGCAAGTATACAGGTGGGCCAGGTTAAGAGCAGGTGGGTATTTTTGGTTTACTGAGGGCTGAAAACTGCAGTGTCTATCAAACTTTCTTCCTAGTAAGATCAGATATTTGCAAAGAGCAGGCACCAGAAACTGAGCTATAGATTTGATACCACAGTCATAACAGTGAGTTCTGGTCATGGCTGGTGACTTCCCTTGTTATGTATATTTGAATGAAATATTAAAATTATGTTTGTGTTTTAGCAACTCACAGCTGCAGAGATCTCAGCCGCAGAGATCTCAGCCGCAGAGATCACTGCAAGTTGCAGCACTGCAATGAAGTTAGGGATAACCGCGGAGGATATGGGCCTTTGTCTCTGAATTCCAGCTGCTCATTTCTTATTTCAAACACTTGCAATAATATATAGGCATTGCCTCTCATTAAATTTCCTCTGTCTATCTGCCTGTCTGCCATGCTTTGAGAGCTGAAACAAAGCTATCTAAAACATGCAAAGATACCTGAAAATATACAACCTTCTACCTGATAAGTTAAAAGGATTTTTATAAATTAAATAAAAATTGCTAATGGCAGTTTCTGGAACAAACACGCATATGCACATTCATATATGCATTTGCTGAGTTCTTTAAAGAACTGGGTTTAAAGTGCAAGTATGTTCCTGGTATTAAATACAGCACATATCATCACTACTTAATGCAGAAATATTCAGTGTGTATTTATCCTCTTTCATGATTATGTCTGAACAGTGTTTATATTATTTTTAGTGTTTTTTTTCATATTTGCTGTTTATCAAACATCCTGTGAGCTACACAGAGGCAGGAGGAGGGATGAAAGCATGGCACACTTTGTTGCCATTAATCATTACCAGCTTTTAATACCAGCCCCACCTTCTCTGTGGTAGTTTTCCCTGGGTGGAGAGGGGCTGGTAGCTGAGGGATGTGGGGTCATGTGTGTATGAAGCATGGGATGCTGGGGGCCAAACTGGGCTTTAACAGGCGATGCCATTTCTTTTTCCCAGATGAAGACAAAGAAGGGCCAGATCATACCGGAAAGAGTGGCTTTGATGCTCAGTTACCATTGCTAAAATATCTTTACTTAAAGAGATACCAAATCAGTGCCTCCAGCTGCACTGTAGGGTCTTAAACCAGTACCTGGTGTTGTGGCAGAGAAAGTGTGCATTTGTTTGGCTTGGGGAACTGGAAGCAAGGGGAAGAAAATCAAAATATCATGATCATCTTTTTTGCATCATCCATTTTTTTTCTGTGCTTCTGGGTTTCGTGAGGTAGCTGATGGAAATCAGAGGAGCTCTCTTTGCCCGCTTCAGCACTAGGATGAACCCCTCAGTGGTGTTAAATTTATCCTCTTGCTGCTCTTTCCTCATGACTTCAGAGTGAAATGAGGCAATAACCTCATTTGATTTGCACATCCCACAAAATTTGCCAGTGAGGTTAGAGACCTTTGTGCAGGTGATTTAAGTCTCCTGGTGCTGGGTTGGTTTCTTCTTCAGAGACTGCATAGAGACATTCTGCAGACCCCCAGGTTAGAAAATGCAGAAGTAGATAAATATGAGAAGTTTGATCCTGATGAATTTAAAGAAGAAACATGCAGTGGGAGAGAAACATGTAGTTCATGCAGTATGAGATAGACAAATATTGCTTAACAGTATGGCAGTATGAATTTATTTTTCAAATGGTGCAAGTGGAGATGTGGTTTAAATATGATATTTTGGGCACAATTTCTAATAAGATCCTAGATATGGCAGTGTACAGGCACCTCATTAGTGAGGACTAAAGCTGATCAAGTGAACTTCATGTAATTACGAGCTGAGAACTTAAAGAACGTGGCATATGTCACTCATGTCCCAGAGGTGAGCACAGACTGGTGTCAGAGACCAAGGAGAGAAAATACCACATGTGAAAGCATGCTGCAGAGCTGAGCTGTGTTTCAAAGAGAGAAGCGTTTAGATTTATGGGCTTGCACATTCAAGCTGGTAGTGTGTATATTAACAAATGATGCAGATCATTCCTACCAGGCAACTTGAATTTCTTAGAAAAATGTTTTTCTGGGTATTATTGAAGTTAAGTTGTCTTTTGTTGGTTAGAGAAGAAAAAAATTGGTAATAGAGTCAAAAGACATTGGACAACACTTTCTTAAAGTCTAAATAACAAAATGGCCACTCTGTTAGGTTTGGATTCAACAACCTGATATTGGCATTAGCTTGAAAAGTTAATAGCCATCTGCTTTCCTCCTCCACAATAATAATAACGCAACTATGTGTTTGCAAGTGATGTATATGCATTCACACTTATCAAAGCTGTGAGCCAAGTGAAGCTCCAAAGGCTACTTGATTAAATAAACTGAAGCTTCATTTTCCTAAGTGCTGTGGCTATAATGACTTCCATGGAAGTCAGTAGGTTTAACTCATTATCTTATTTTCCTTTTTTTTTTTTTTTTAATATTGCTTTCAAATACATTTTCTTGCATTTTGTTTTAGTTATTAGTACTTTAAATTCTATTTCTCTATTTTCACTGGGTCTATTCTTAGCAGATTTTATAATCAGACTGTTAGAGGTGTTACACTCAAAACATTATTTATGACCAAAGAAGAAACACACCTTATAGATAAAGCCAAGATTTTAGTAGTAGTATCATTTAAATTTTAATAATGTAATCCAAGAATTGTTATTAGTTGACTTAAAATTCTTACAGAAAATAGTATTTCTATGCAGAAAATGTTTCAGTAGTAGTAATAATGTTAAAGTTGTTATACACACATTTCTTAGTTCCTACCACTTCGCCTGGAGTTTTGTTCACCCTCTGCTGCTTGTGCAGGCCCTGAGACCTGTGGTTTCAGTCTGGTGGGGGCCAAGGGGCATTACAGCATGTCATTGGCATCTGGAGTACTTCGCTAGGAGGGATATGATGTTCATGTTGATGTTTTCTTTTTCCTTACTCTAGGATCCACTTGGAGTCTTCTTTACGCTTGCGAACACACTTTTAGACCTTGCTTCTTCTTCATTGATCTGAAGCTCCACGTTACAGCCAAATTTGCTATACACAGTTGCCTTTCACATATGCTAGTTGGTATTTCTTTGTTCTCCTTGTTACCCCTAAAAGCAGTTTTGTCCAGCTCCAGGCCCACATTTCTTTAGCAGACCAAGGCTGAGTTGTTTATGGCTGTGGAGGCTCCGGTACCAGCCTGTACCCATTTTTATCACCCCACAGCTGTATTCCTCTGCACTGCAGCCTGTGCCTCCACTTCTCAACGCCTCTGCTATCCTACCAGCCTGTATTTCTCTATACTACATAATAATGTTAAAGTTATAAAACCGTGGTGGTACCACACAAAGGAAAAGAAAAATAAAACAAATTTGCCATAGACACCAGGTCAGCTAGAAAAATTGCTCTTATGGCTGAACCGGGTAAAGCAGGGCTGTGGGATGGTCAAGAACAGTTCAGGCAGGCAAGCTTGGCAAACCTCAGTCCTGAGGCCTTGCAAACTCACTACGAAGCCTGTGGACTGCCACTGCTAATGGAAATAACGTATTATGGCGCTTCAAGGTAGCAGAGGCCATATCCAATTCAGGCATGCTTCATATGGTATGGAGTATATACATAGAAAATGTGAAAAAATGTACCATGTGAAAGGTAGCTGTACTTGGGAGTATCAAATATGTATTTTTCTAATGGGCTCTCCACTCACCCGAGTTTTATAATGTAAACAGTAGCATGCAGTTGGGGTTGGATCTCTGGTTTTTTTTTTGTTTTATGAAATATTTTCCATTCTCAGTAATTGTTTGCTGAGACAAATAATACAGTAAATTCTACATTTAGCAGAGCTGGCATTCTAGTTACTTATTATTAATATGATGCTGAAATTTTTATAAAACGTGGATGCAAAAACACAGTCCAAAACAAAATTCTGTCCAATGGAATTTTATCTGTAAATCAGCAAAAATCAGTTAAAACAGTAGGAGCACTGGGGCAAGGCAAGAGCAGGAGGCCAGATTTATGATCTCGTGTTTACTTATTTCTAGTGTAAGTATGTGGACATCACAGCTCTCCATTTTTTTTTTTCTTCAGGAACATGTGGTGTTTTTCTTCCTATTTATTCCTATTTCTCCCTGGGTGACGGTATGTCTGAGTTATCTTGAGACACAAGTCCAGAGATGTATATTAGATACTGTGAACTGAGAGTGCACAATCATAAAATATTCATCTCTGGGCACTTTTTGAATGTCTACCAGATCCAAGGGGATGTTTGCAGGTGCAGTGTAAGGGATTGTGCAGCTGGGCAGTTATTACCATACCTCCTGACCAGGACAGCATGTGTTGCATTGTTGATAAGGGAAAAGGAGAGCATCCTTATTTCTCTTATCTTCTCCATCTGTAAACAGGCACTTTCTGTATCACTGTGGACACTGAGAACCAGGTACAGAGGGTCAGGACTTCTCCTTACTTATGTTCTTGGTAATCCATTTAACTCAGTATCAGAATGCATTAGCACAAATCAGTTGCTGTCAGTGTTTGGGCCATGCTAAATTCCCTGCTGGTAAAACTCGGTCCTCCATTTTCCTTCCACTGTAGAGAATGTTGGAGTGTTTAGCAATTCTTGCATGTTAGGTCATATGCAAAGGAAGCATAAGTTATTTACAGAGCTCCTCACATTTCAGATTCCTTTTTATTTTCAGTAATGCAAGTGCCTGTTGTACTGGCTTGTGGGATACAAATCCAGGTGTATGCATGGGAACAGGGCCAGTATGTTTTTAACAGTCTGTGGCACACCAGGTAACCACTCTGACGGTATTATACTGATTCCAGCAATATTGCTGGACGTTAAGTTTTTGTTGTAATGAGCCATGCTATTATGCCCATTTTCAAATGATCAGTGGTGAGTACAGATAACCAAATGAAAAATCCCTCTAAATGCAGCTTCTCCTCAGCTGAGTTACCACTTGCTACCAAAATATGCATAATAATAGGTAAGAGCTTCCACATTTTCAGCATTACTTTGTCAACTGAAATATATCAGTTGGGAAAACTGTGCTTGGATTGATTCAGGCAGATTGTGCTGAAGGGTCTTCACTCGAAGGGAATGTTTATTTAGATGTATTAAGGGCAAATGCTGAAAACACCCTATAAGTTGAACAAGTTGAATACAAATGTACATAAGACTTGAAGTGTCAGGCCTTCTTTGCCAATCTCCTACCTGTAAATTGTTTGCCAAATTAGTAACAGAAGTTGTAACTTCTATTGCAATGTTGCTATAATTAGTTACATCATGAACCAATACTTATTTCTACACAATGCAACTTATAGATATTCATATACTTGGACAATTTTGTACTATCAGCTGGTACAGTGGGTTCATTATTGTCATTCTGAAGTGAACTTTTAAACACATAATCATATGGAGCTGAAGTAAAAATCATACTATAACAGCTAATATAAACAAGATATTCTACTTCAAGTAGTTCAGTAAAACTTAAAGTGGGAAAATCCAATAATGGGGGCTTAAATATAGAACCTTGCCCTTTTGATAGTTTAAGCATTTTAAAGGGCAAAATATACCGTGAAAGCTTATATTTAGGCTATTGCTTTTCTTTTTTAAACAGGACTGGGAGTTTCCACATTTTATGGGTGATGTTGAAGTGAATCTTCCAGGCTTGCCATCTGCACACATGCAGTTCAAAGTACCTTATTTCCAAAAGATCTTCAAAGAGGAGTATCACATACATATAACAGGTATGTAACCTTGCAGATTGTGATACAGGCACATATTGAACTGCTTCTGTGTAGGAAATGTGTGCTAACATGTTCTTAACCACATAGTTTCTTTGTTCTCCCCCTCCCCCCAGATGATTTCTATTTTTTCTATCTGTTTAACTGTCCATATCCATATCATCCGTATATAAGCCTCTCAAGGAAGTGAGGAATCTGTATGTTACGAATCAAAGAGAACTGCTGTTTGTCATGGATTTCAGCAATTTCTCATGACACTAAGTAATACCTAGTGTAGCTAGTGTAGCTTCAGAGATCTTTTATCTAAAATTACTCTCCAGGGGAATTAGCAGCTTATTTCATTTTAAAATCTCTTATGCTTTCAGATGCGTTTACTGTGATTTATGCTAATATCTTTTCATAACTTTGGTCATTCTCATCTGGCAAAGGCCACTCATAACCATACCTCCATCAGTCATCTAACTAGAAGCAGACAGTTAAATAACTTCAAATAAAATAGAATTGCATTTATTCAAATGGATGGCACATATAAATAAAAGTACCCAATCCTTACATACTATGAGACAGTATTTGAATAACAGTAGAGAATGAAAAAGAGAGGAAGGTTAAATAGAGATAAATATTTTGGTTTTACTTTCAAGCTATGCATAAGAATCTATTGGTAAGAGTATTGGATAGCAAAAGAATGCAAATGTGAATTGACAGGGGTCTTTAACTGCTAATATAAACAATCATAGCACATGATATTGTGTAGGAATAAGATACATGAGAGCATCCAATGACACAGCCATACAAAATTCCTGCAGAGCAGGGACAAAAGGAGGATTCAGAGATCATACAAAATACAGCCAAGAGCTAGCAGGTGAGCCCTAAGCTTACCAAGCATCAAAAGCCAAAGGAAGAAAATGTGCCAAGAAAGAAAGAATGAGGAATCGGGACTCATTTGAGATAGGCTGAATGAAGCCTCAGAGAAGTCATTTTCAGTAGAGAAGATAGAAATCTAAATGATCAGATTGGAAACCAGAAAAGAAGAGAAAGTGAGTGCAAGAGTTACCTGCTGGCTATTGAGCAACAGGAGGCGAATGGGCCAGTAGAAAGTACAGATAGAGAGATGGAAAGTTTGCAACTTGGATGTAGGTGCCCTGTTGGAGGACTGATAGGGAATAGACAACCAGCAACAAGAAAGAAGGGCTGGGGGTACATCTGAGTGAGACAGTTTGAGCTCAGGAGTAGGATGAAGTGAAACAGGTAAATGATGTCATGGTCAGTGACAGAAGGTGTAGGGTGAGAGAAGATGGGATGCGTACATGATGAACACATTTTTCTCTCTGAAGTGAGAAAAGTCTTGGGTAAAAAAGGAAAGGAGAGGGAAAAAAAGAGTATAAGCATTAAATATCTGACATGAACTATTGGCATGGAATTCAACAATAGTAGAAAATATATTTTTTTCTGCTTCTCAAGACTAGAGCATGAATTTGGAGAGGCTGAGTCCCACAAGGTTCCCAGATGTCCTGCAGTTGTTCCATTGTATAAGGAGCAGTAGTGGAATGGGTACACAGAGTAGCATGAACAAGGACTGAGACATGGTAGGGTGGGTCGTGCCATCAGATATAGGAACTCAGAGTATAATTAATGTAAATGAAAAACAGTGGATGGTAGAAGAGGAACAGTTCTGCATTGCAGAAGAGTCAGGGATATTGATGATAATCAAAGAAGAGCTAGGAATAAGCAACAGCAAAGAACATAAATTAGGTATCAGATATCAGAAATACAACTGCTAGCAGTGCTGCAGTTTGAAAACAGATCAACTGAGAGAAACCGGTATTTATGCATTGTAGAGTGTTCTGCAGAGAGGACTGGAGGTCCTCTGATTTTCTGGCAAGAAGGCATTCTTTTAATGAGGTTGAGCTAATGAATAGGGGCTGAGGAATATTTTTCCCTGATCAGCATTAACAAGATCCATTTATTAGATTCACTAGACAAATCAATCCATTTGACTGCACATCACGTACTCTGTCTACTGAGTGCCTGTTTTATCTCAGTGCTACACCACCCTTCAGGAGATCTAATAAACAGCCATAACACATGGCACAAGAACCTCCCTTTGGGTAAGTTTTGCTTGAACCATCTGTTCTTGCCGTCATTTCTTGTCTTAGGTTAGGGTATCATCTTGGATCACTTTCAAACTCTAGTTATTGTGTGGATGTGTAGATTCTTGTAATTTTCTACTCAAATCAGGGATCTAATAAAAGAAAGAAAACTGGTTATATATATATACATACATATATATGTGTAACAAAATGAATGTAATCCAGTCTAAAAAGAGGACAGAGAGTGATGCACATGAATGCAACTGCAGCAGATGAGGTGGGGGTAGGGTATTGATAATGGCAGAAGGTAAAGCCGCATTAAAACCTGCTATATTTAAGCCATGTTTAATACAGGATCCAGAATGTTAAACTTCACCATATGAGTTCTTTTTTTGTTAACAAGCGGGAAAAAANTTCACAGTCTGTTTTGGTCGCTATTGATTGATATAAATAAGAGCAGCCCCAGGACTCCCCTGAGCAGCCCTCTTCAGTGCTGGGTTGCTCTAATGAGCAACAGTCCCACAAAAGAAGCAGCTGTAAGTGTAGGAACATGCAGAGGAGTAAAGGACTTTAATTCACCTTTATGTTGGTGGGAGCTTAATGGCTTT
>VXAL01008070.1:180631-242682 GCA_013399475.1 Chauna torquata | reverse complement strand
ACTGGGACAGCAGACTGATGAACTTTGCTAGCACACTGGCCCATAACCACTGGCATACCATTAACCTGAGCAAAGGATGAGTCTGGAGATTTGAGAAAGGGGGAACCTCCAAATCTTTTACCAGTGTATACATGCGGCCCTGGGGACATAATACCATGATGTCCCATGGCAGGAATGTTATTACACTGGAAATGTAGCAAGCGCTAATATGATATACTGCAAGATAATTTAGCATTTTTTTTTTTTTTTTCTGACTGTGCAATGACAGAGACTATTACGGTGGAAATGACTGCTGTTTGCTAGTTGATTACTACGGGAAAATTAATAGTCCTACATGCTTCTGATCACTTGCATTTAGCAAACTTGTGCTGGCAAAATAAGCTGTTCATCACATTTTGTCCTGCAGCTAGATGAAAAAAAGTCACCTGCAGAGCAGGTCTGATCTTTGCTCATGCCATGTCCTGGCTTTCTGCTGCTCATGCTTTGCCTTCCATGGGGCTCCTGGCTAAGTGCCTTTGGTGCAAACACAAATCAGGGTGAGGGGGTGCATTTTTGTCTGACCACCACAAGCCACAGGCCAGTTTTTCCACCCCACATGTGTGGGGAGAAGAGACCCCCCATCTGAGCCTTTGGCTTTTGACTGTGGAGAAGGGTCAGCCTGGCCCAGCACAGTGTCCATGCAAATGCTCTGACAGATGCAGGCAAGGACTCCAAGATTTTTTCCTTTAGCTGCATGCACTAGCCTTTCTCCAGATTCTTTGTAATCTCCATGTCCAGTGTCTGCTTTCTGCTTATCCTGAATTTGCTCAAATCCTGGGTGTAATCCTTTGTTGGGGTGGTGGAGTGTAATTCATCATTGAACTACTTTTCCATAATTGCATTTGCCTGCAGCTAGCTCTCTGATCTGCCTTTCCCCAAGTCTCCCCCAGTCATGCTGGAATACACTTACAAATGCATATGCAGGGAGGGACCAAATCAGCAGGACCAGAAGTGATGCAGGGCCAGGTGATGCTTGTGACCCAGCTGTCCTGTCATGCTCCACCACAGCAGAGGAAGCATTTCACTGGCAGGAACCATCTGTAGCAGCTTGCTGCACCTCCAGTCAAGGCTGCAGCCATTTTTCTTTATTACCATCAGCAGGGAGGTCTTGTAGTTGTAAGGACCAAATGTAGCTTAGGTATCTCTGTNTCACTCCCAGCTGCTGTTGCGCAGCAGTTTTTTCCCCTTCTTAAATATGCTCTCACAGAGGCGCAAACAACATCGCTCATTGGTTCAGGTCTGGCCAGCGGTGCGTCCCTTTTGGAGCCGGCTGGAGCTGGCTCTTATCTGACATAGGGCAGCTTCTGGAATCTTCTCACAGAAGCCACCCCTGTGGCCCCCCTGCTACCAAACCTTTACCACTTAAACCCAATACAGCACTGCAGCCTTCTACCTCTGCTCTGAACATGGGACCTGGGGCTGCAGGAAAGGGTGGCTGCTCTAGGCTGAGGCATGTCTAGCTCAACTGTTCTTGAAGGATGAGACTCACAGAGTGCAGAGGGAGCAGCTTCCATAAGGAACTGGTTGTTAAATGCTCTATTTTAAAGGGTCTTGGGAGTATCAGAGATTTTTCTACCTCAAGGACATCAAAAATGTGAAATTTTCCTCATAACAGAGCAAAGAATGGCTGTGAGACGCTAAAGGCTTTAAGGACCAGGTGGATGCATATAAGCAGAGGGCATTGAAGGGAAAAACCTCAGTCACCACGCTCTCAGCCCCACAGGATGCCACAAGACTTATTGCATGGCTTCATACCTACAAAGTGCTACAGCTACATGTTATCCACTTTTTCAGCAAAGGGAGCTGAATCACAACCTTTGTCCATTGCAGGCACTTCCTCTCCTTCCCCTCTCACCATTCAATTGCTCATGTAATCAAAGCAGTAAATAATACTTGAAGAGGCTTTCACTCGATGAAGATGCTCTAACAACCTTCGCCCCAAAACATGCTTGAGTGTTTTTGAATGGCATCATGAAAACTCTCTGAAGAACAAGGCAGCATTTTAGCTGATATTACAAATGCCTTCAGAGTCAGTTAGCTTAACTTCTTTTATTGATCTTCCCTGAAAACTAAGTGCTATAGCAAATAGGTTAAGGCAAATGGATAATAAACATGAGAGACTTCTTACACTTGGAAATGGAGATTACAGTTTTAGGGAAGGCAACATGATAGCAGTGCAGTGCAGTGCCAGACTCCCCTAGGGCTTCTCAGCAGGCGAGCTGATGGGCATGAGTTATAATAAAATAAAACGCACCCTTTTTGGCAGTGAGTCAGGAGGTGAAAGCCCAGCTCCCACATGTCTCTGTAGGAAGAAGCTTGTTAGGCAGCAATTAAAGCAAGATCAAGGGTGCTGGGCCAGGCAGGCAGAGCTGGACTTCAGCTCTCAGGAGCTTTGGTCCTGGGGGTAGACCAGTTGTATCACATGTTTACATTAGCTTTCGCCTTCATGGGACCAGGACTAGTTTCCTATTTGGTATCATCTCCAAATCAAAATCTTAAGATTCTTATAAAAAATACCTGTCAGACTCTGCTCAGACACTGACTTGTGTGAGTTCTAGATCCCCAGTATGTTGCCAAGGGAAGCAACTGCATCTCTTTCTCCAGAGATGACAGGAGGAGCAATGGGAAACAGCTGGTTTGGACCAAATTACTACTGACTCCAAACTGCAGTCAGGCCATGCCTTTTCATGATGCACCTTGTGCTCTGCTGGGCTCCAGCCAGGCCTGCAATGGCATTACTGGAACATGATGAAAATTGGCAATGAGATGCCCAATGCATTGATGTGCAAAGCTGTTCAGATAAGGAAGCAAGATTTTGGCTCCTAGCTTGACTCTACTCAGCAAACTTGTGAAAACTGGCTGATGGGTAATCTCTGCAAATAAGAGGCATGCTTCATGTGGAGTACCCTCTCCCAGCTCCTTCATGCTGACCCTTTCTCAGTGCAGAAAGCCAACAGCAGCACTTGCAGGCTTCCAGGTCTACCTGCTTTGTTTCAAGCACAGCTTAAAAGTTTTTTGTTTGTTTGTTTGTTTGTTTGTTTTTCCTGTCTTTCATGGAGGCTTTGCCTTTTCTCTTTGGATCAAGTAACCTTCATTCCTGACAGCCACAACCTGAGCTACTAGTGGAAGGAAAAGATACAGCATCTCTTCTCGAATTGCACAGCTGCAGCTTTGCATTTTTAAGGTTTAGTACTTAGGGAATGAGAAATGCCAGTATTCCCTTATAGTTTTGCTTGGGTAATATTAAAGAAACAAAGTTGAATCACAATTTTGTGACCTTTGTTGCTCCCCTCCTCCCCAGGAAAGATTCCCTGGCTACACTAAAAGATGCGAGATGTTTCAAGAACATTGATTTGTTAGGGAAAATTTTATACTGCCTGATTTGGACATCTCCCTGGGCAGAGGAGGAAGGGGTGTCCCAGCCTTGGGAGCCAGATCTAAAGCTGGGATCTGCTCAATGAACATCAATTTCAAGTTCCTACTTTGGACCGTTTTCCTTTTAAGCACCATCCTTTTTATGCTTCTCCCTTCCAACTGCTCTGGACTGGAACTGGCCCCAGATAGGGGCTTTCCGTTGCCCCTTCCTGCTTATGCATTTGGATGGGAGGGAGGCTGGAGGAATGAGGGGGTTTGATGTAGCAAAGGAGTAGAAAATGACTGCTGGAACAGAAATTGCTAAGAGATATGAAATTTAGAGCTCTGAAAACCCTGTCATTATCATGAGGAACCCAGTGTGTCGCCTCTCAGCAAAGGCAGGACTGCAAGTCTGCAGCATGGTGGGCAAGGGAATGGCAAGGGCTAGGGAGCACGTTGGTTTTCTTAGAGGAAAAAGGGAGCAAGATTGACCTCAATGGAAAATTACCTTCTCTCCCTCTCTTTCTGCCTCATAGACAAATATAGTCCTATGTGTTATGCAAAGGCAGTTTTCAAGAATGGTTGGAACGAGCAACTTGTGAGGCAAATTGCTACCACTTGTCTTCATATGTGGTTTTGGGCTTTTATTTCCTCATTTCCTCTTGCCTTCTCCCCTCCAGCATGACATGTCTCTGACAGTTGTTACACCTCTGAGCCAGCACAGCCCATGTAGCATCTGCATTGAAGCTGGCCCTGGCCCCAGAGCTGTGACAGGCAGCCACTGGCACATAATTCAAATGCAAAGGGCTTAAGCCTGGCATGGTGCCCATCCTGGTACTGGCACAAGGTGAAGTGCCCTTGGGAGCGCCCAGCTTGTGCCACCTGTCCAAGCTGTGGTGGAGTTCAACATAGAGCCAGGAGCCCATCACAGGACCAAGCATGGGCTTCCCTGGACCAAGAGAAGAGGTGGGACCCAGGAGAGGCAGCCACCAGCAACCACTGCCCATTGTGAGGGCAACAAGAATAACCACTGGTCTTCAAACATGACCTACGAGGAAAGATGGATTGAACTGGGGTTAAAAAAGAAGCCAACTGCTTGCAATGAAGGAAGAAATGTGTAGGTTGCGTACTAGAAAGACTTTTCTAGCAGTAAGCAAATGCTGGACTAGACCACCTGGAGATCTCTCCAACACCTATCTCTAGGAGCCAGTTAAAAAATATTTGTCCACAAAGATACAAGCAATCTATTCCTCCTGGCAGATTGATTGCTCAGTGACAGACCAGATGCTTTTTCTGCAGCCCTATTTCTGCATTAGCAAGTGGGATGAGAGCTCCAGTATGAAAGTCACAGAACATTTTCACCTGAAGTCAAAAGGCTGCAAGTGCATGGAGTTGTTCATAAAAATAAAAATAAAAAATAAAAAATCCATTTTCTTTTGTTTCCTGGACAAGCATGGTGCCAAATGCATGGAATAGCTTTCTTTTCCACAAAACCAGTCATGTCTGACTTCCAGAAGATCAATCAAATGGGACAAAACTAAAGCAAACAGATCAATCTTCAAATAGAGATTGTCTCAGTCTTCGATTAACTAAAAAATTGCAACAATTGCCTTCCCTAAAAAGTAACAGCAAATGTCATCCACCAGCACTGTTGTTTTCACTCCCAGTGGGGAAGTGGACCAGTGCTGCCCCCAGTTTTTCTGTGAATGGGCTGGAAAGCAAAGCAATTTGACAGGTGAGAATAAACCACTCATCCAAGCACCACAGCTGGCAGAAGAGCTTTTGTAAACAAGGTCAGCTTTCCTTTTCTGTGTGGTTTTGCGCACTCAGCTGATCTGACAGCAGTAACAAGGCTGTGAGCAGTGCAATATGCAGTCCACTCAGATACCCCACTGCCCAGAGCTGAGATTTTGTGTCCACAAAGAAGTGTGAGAATAATGTGATATTTACAAAATGTTTGCCTTTGCAAAAATTGTTAAACTTTTTTTTTTTAACAGAAATGTAGCCTGTATGGCAAAAATACTGAGTTTCTTGGGAACTCAGTTTTCAGTCCAAAATATTGCGCTGGGGAGAAAATGCTGAGTAGTCCATATACCCCCACTTGGTCCATACAGACATGGGCCTCGGGCAGATATACAAGCTGAGCAGAGGAACTACACCACAAGTGTAGTTCCTCCAAGAAATGACACAGCCAAACAGGATGGGCTGGGACAGGAGGGAAATCATAAATGCAATCTGTTAATGTCCATAAGGAGACAGAAGAAATTTTTAAGGAAGAAAAGAAAGGGAGAGACTGCTCATGGGCTATTCAGAGGAAAGGTGAAGGGCATGGGGCAATAGGAGGAAGAGCTGTGCTAGCCAGTTAGTCACCTGTGTGACACTGAAGAGGCTTTTTAAAAGGCTGCCACAGCCTCTCCAAAGCATGTGTCAGGAGACAACAATAACTTTTTTGGTTTTGAGTGCTCATAGCCTCCCACAGATTTTGCTGAAATAATTTTTTTTCTTTCAGAAAACACATGGTTTTGTTTGAAAAGCCTGAAGCCAAACAGTGACAGATACCTTTCTGTTACCATCACTCATGTGGAAGAGCTGTTTGGAGACCCATCTTTAAATAACACCCCATGTGTTTGAGAAATTATGTATACAACGATTCAGTCTGCCTTTGGGATGATAAAAACGTTCAGACCAATCGCCTTTCAGATTTCTTCATCTGCATCTCCTGGACCTGATGATGGGAAACCTAGGATACAAATGCGTTCTGACTCTTTTAAAACACTGCATTACAGAGTTGGTGGTGCCAAATTGATGAAACCTGACAGCATTTTTTTTTTTTACTAATTTAAGTATTTACTGCGATCAGCACTTCTTAGGTTTTGGAGTTATTGGGACATGCATGGATTTTCTGGCTGGGGCAGGGACTTTTTCCTCTTGATGGACACCAGTAGGTTCCCATACCAACCGTTGCACCAATGTACAGTCCCTCTTCCTCTCCCAAGCCAGTTAGGGCAATGCCTGCTCATGAATGATGGTACAGGTGGGTGTGTAATTCCCCAAGTGCCCAGTCTTCTCATCCCATATAGTACAAAAAGACAAAGGCACAGGTTTGTATGCAGGAGGCCCTTATCTCCAGTTCCATCCTTCTTTGAGCTGAGGTGACTGACTGACTGAGGTGGACCTGGCATCCCCACGGTTGCCCTATCCCTCTGTGATACCCTGGTAAAGTAGATTCTGGTCCATTAAGGGCTTGTTGTCCCTTTCTCTTTCAGGCTGTCTCATAGCCTGTTGCTTCTCTCCCTGGGCCATGCATACCATTACCAGAAGTGTTTCACCATCTTCCATTGATCTACATGGACAAACCAAAGGACCAAGCAGGGGTACAAGGATGGTCCTGGAATGACTTGCTGAACAACTTTAATTACCCAGCTCTAGTTCAGCATCCTCTACTCTGAATTCTTGTTCTTTGTTCCCAGATGATATTCCAGCTGATCCACACTGCAGGGCTCCAAATGACTGAAGGACTTCAGAAGAGAGGTCACAGACACAGCTCCCCATGTCAGTCTAGGATTGTCTTTCTCACCCTTACTGGGACACGTTAATGAAGCAAACTGAGAGCTTTGCTTTTTCCATCTGGTACCCATTCTGCCTAAATTGCATGCACGCTGGCTGCACTAGGGCTTCAGGCCACCCTCCTCCAAGCACATGTGCCAACGTGCACTGTGGTTTACAAAAGCTCTCTCCATGATCCTGCAGAATACCAGAGTGAACAGACCTGTCTGAAAGGCCTGTTGTTTTGCTCTAATTGAATTAATGTCTTCCATGTCTGCCTGTAGTGAATGTCTTCACTAGCTGTTAACGTGCTAATTTTCTTCCTGACCGTGAGGGCCAGATTTTCAAAAGCAAGATACCAAGGAAAAGACTGAGGCAAGGTGAGTTTCTTATGAACTACCTCTAGCATCTTACCTCTGTCCTCACTGCCAGTGAACTGAAACGTGTAGCAGACACATGCTCTGAGATTGGTAGATCCTGACCATGTGGCCATCAGCAGAGATTGAAGTCACTGTCATCACAGTAAAGACCTTCTGCTTCAGTATAAGGAAACACATCCTTAAGTAAGAAAGACATTGCAGACTTTTATTTTATGTTGGGTATGAAAATACAATGTGATTGTAAAAAAGGATTTAGTAGTCTTCCTCTACCGCAGATGCTCCATGAAACAGCTAATTCAGCCAGCTCTGCAGATACTTGGTCAGCACAAAAATCAGACATGCAGCTTTCCGTATAGCACTGAGCTTTGATGCTGTGAAAAGCAGACCTGCCCATGCCCAAGTATATTGTACATTTGACAAAGATAATGCAAAATCAGGAGGGACAGCTTGAGACAAACTCACTTAAAGGTATCTTCTTGTCTCCTCGAGTCTATATTACACGAAGTAATTACAATAAATACTAGATTGAATACTATCAAGCCTCTAAAAACAAGCTGTATCTATTAGTGCCCCAAAGCAAGACATTGCCTAGGATGAGGGCTCTTGGAGGAGATAATCGCTATCCCTTTTCCTTTGTGCACACACAAAAAAATATTCTCACCATGCTGATGGCACAACACATCCAGAACATGAAAGAAAATAAACTAAAACATCCCCAAATCTCATAGGCACATCAAAGGAGCACAGCCAGCAGAGGAAACAAGCACGCATCTTACATCAGCCTGCATCAGGTTGCTATGCAACCAGGAAATCAACATGCGTCGCCATGACAATGACTATGTCACTTCATCATCATTCAGTGCACAGCTCCATGGATTGCAGCAATGTAGTCAGTGCGCACATGCCAGGAGAGAAAAAAATTGGATCAAACAAGATTATTGTGCCACTCATTTCATGCAAAGTGGCAGTGTCCTCCTCCCCTTACTGCTTGTGGGGAAGTGCAGCATCCAGGAGAAGCTTGCAAGGAAGAGTAAATATAAGGGCTGGGAAGAGAGGGAGCTGCTTGCATGTCACTAGCAGCGCACATTGCTTCACAAGGTCTCACAGCAGTAGGATGATTGCTACTATGTTGTGATGCTCATGATTAGTAGTACCAATAATAATAATAATAAAGACAAATCCCTGAGTGAACTGCAAGACCACATAATGCCACATTAACCCAGGAACCATGAGCAAGCTGGAGATTGTGTAGGTAACCTTACCCTGGCCTCACTGCCCTGATACTACTGTGCTGATCTCTTCAGAAATGAAAGGGCTTTGACTGGAAATCGGGCGTGTTGTTAGCCAGGCCTTGATATAAAGCCCAGTGGTCAGCAAAACCAACCACCATATTGCAGCACTCAGACAGGGATACTAGTGAACAAAATCTCCAGCAGTCACTGCCCACCTATGGAAAACAGTCACTGTGGCCAACGACCACCTTGAATATCCTCCTCCATGCTTGCCTTTTGCCACGTACTACTGCTCATTTGCAAAAAAATAGCATCCACCGTCAGTGCCACAAGAAGGAGAAGCACTGCACACTATGGAAAGGCTTTAGAGAAGAAAATCTTGCCAGGTAGGTGTGGTAACTGACTGTAAACACAGTGGAGGGATCACAGCTGGTTTGTGACCATAATGCAGATGAAACAGCAAATGGTCTCAAGCCATACTGGACTGGCCCTGTCAGACAAAAAATAATGGGCAAGAGAGAGAAGTCCTAGATGAAGGCACAGCTGGAGGGGAGGATCTGAAGCAAGTAACTCTGAGGAGCTGATCAAAAATAAAGTTGCAACCCAATGTGACTGAAGAAGGGGCAACTGATGCTGAACACTGGGAAGGATACCTGCACACTGGGGTGCTAGTGAGAAAGTCAGGCCTGCAGCTGTAGCAGTTGAGCTGGGACAATCTGGTGGTTACTCTCTCTGCATTGTCCATCACCCAGTCAGGGTTGGAGTATTGACCTCAAAGGTGACTCTTCAGGTTTTAGCAACAAGCAAGCCTTTTTCTTCCCCCTTCTTGGATGAAAATCACAGTTCCTCAGTGAGACAGGGCAAGGTCTAGTACAAGGTCTAGGCACTTCTGAATCCCTCCCAAACTCTGCAAGAACAGAAACCAGTCATGCAGGCACTTCCTATGAATTCAAATGTGACGTTTGTCTGTTTTTTTTTTTCTAGAAATCCCTGCAGAAGCCAGGTCAGGAGCTGGCTACTGGCTTTGAGGACAGGGTATGGACCCAACCATGGGCAAGAGAGGTGGCATCCGGAGGGCTGTGATGTGATGCACATCAGCAGTAGCAGGGGAGTGCCACAGGCTGGCATCATTGTCTTCAGTGGCAAGTCTCTGGAGCTACCAGGCCATGTGGCCCAGAAACCACAACTGAAGGAAGTTGTTCACAAAGACAGCACACATTGGCTTTGACAATGAGGCATCATTAGCTACAAAGTGGTATCAAATGTTATAAAACTCAGTTAAAAGCCTGTATTCAGATTATTACCATGTTCTGGGGATGACCTTCCAAAAAGGAAGGAATGTACCCAAGAAAACAAAACAGCACCCAGAAATAATCTCTTTTGTCCTATCTTTCTAGAAGTCTCCATACCTAAATGATGTGGGATACTGTTCTTCCTCCAGCAAACATCTGCCAGTGTGGGAGTTTGCTTGCACAGACTGTAAGGGCCAGATCCTGGTGGAGGACCCAGCACCACCACTACCCCTGCCAGCCTCCTGCCTGCCCGCCCAGGCTGCCTGCACCTGGAACCAGTTCTGCAAGGTCAACAGGAGTCATTACAGAGCCTTTTGGGCCAAGTTTAGACAATATCAACCATGTTTTCTCCTCCAAATACTCAGTATCTACCAGGTTTGCATTCAGGGTTGAACAGCTGAAGTGCTGAAGGACAAACCAGTGTACGGGATGCTCTGAATCCTGTTCCTGCTCATTGCTGCTCTTCTGGAGCAAGGTGTACCAGCAGTGAAATATAAATTCTGGCTATTGCTCTGTTGGTATGTATTTGACCAATGTACCCAGCATAATGTTTGTAATTCTTTTGCCTTTTCCTTTTTTTTTTTTTCCCCCTAGGGTTGCTGTGCCTGCCTACATGGTAAATGCATCCATAGGAACAATATTAAGAAAATGGAAAAATTCAGATCATTTGCCAGTCTGCTCATGCTTGGAGCAGCACCCTGGGTTTGGTTTTAAAAATAACCTTTAAATTTCATTTAATAACTGCTATCAAAATCCTATCTGAATCCTAATGTAATTTTTTTTCTTCTTCCTGCTTTCTACTTCTATCCAGTCTGAGGGAGGAATGACAAAATATTGTCATTATGTGTCCTTCATGTTTCTGCATAGCTCTTTGTAATTTAGCTGGAATTTGACTCAGCTATTTGAAAGAGCAAATCCCACACCTCACATTCACACAGCTCCTTTCTCAGAGAAGGAAAGAAAAATTACTGGCGTCACACAAAAGCTTCTGTATTTTGCTTTCCATGTGTATTTTCCCCTTTGTGCTCTGTGGCTTTTCAAAACTACCAAACTCGCCCAACAACCAACAAACACAAAACTATTTTCTTTCCATTTTTTTTTTTTCCCCAGAGAAAGGCTGTATTGGGGAGGGGTCTTTAAAGGGGTAAAGTCTGCCTGGGAAGTACTGAGAGGTACTGCTGGTGGCGGAGGAGGGGAGGCTGGCTGACAACTCCCCAGGACCCATTGCAAGAGGATGCAGGTGTCTGTCCCTCATCCCCAGCCCAAATTCAAGTCCTAGGTTTGGTCCACTTATTCTACAGAGCTGCAGTTGTGGTACCCCTGTCCTTTCCTGCAGGGAACAATGCTGCTGCTCCTTCTCCTTAGTTACTGCAAATGCAGAGATATGGGGAAAAATCTCTCTTGTTTCAAGCTTAGCACTTAGGAGTTATTAGGAAGAGAATAAAATTAGGGCTAAAATGTGAGTGTTCTTGCCCACAAACTCTACTCTCCTCCAGCAATGAGGTGTTGAGGAGCTGTCAGAGATGTTCTCTGTGTATTAAGAAGCTCCCCAAAGAGTTTTCTTCTGTCAATGTGTCTGCTCCTCCCTTGAACCTCTGTGAGGTTTCCAGTGTCCTCAGCATCCCAGGCTAAGGTGCTCCTGAGCTTTTTGCTCACCAAAAAAAAAAAAAAACCCTAAAAAACCACCATCCTTAAAAAGAGCAGCCTTATCTCCCTTAAACCTGGAAACTTAACATTTTATGCCCCCCAAAACACATGGATGCAGGAGAGGGCTTGTCAGCCATGCCAACAAGGAATAACAGAGAAGTAGCTTTTTATTTCTTTGCCATCCAGTTCCCAAGTGCTCAAACAAAATCCATGCTGCACAGGAGTTGTAGGAGAGCAGCGGAAGGCTTAGAGAGGGAGCCACAGAAATGACTTGCAACAGCTGGCAAGGGGAAAAAAAATAGCTCTACTCATGCATGGCTATAAAAAGGTTTATACACTGCACTTTGAAGGAAAAATTGACTCCATTACAGTCAAGTGGCTTGATGCCTTCAGCTGTGTGTGGACATTTCTGATCCGCAAAGAAAGTGCTTTGGCGCCTTTTGTTGTCCCCTGTTAGCAGAGCTATGTGACAAACAAGCTCACAGCAGTGCTGCCTTCCCTGCACCCACTGGGTGAGATGAGCTCAAGAATACCTGTGTCCAAACACTCCATGTTAAGTGAGGTAAAGAGTGATGCGAGAGTGGCCACCTCCTCCAGACACTCCAGCCCTGGACTGTTCCTGTCTGGCCGCTGGGGCCCAGCCTGGTGCCTGGGGACCCAGGGTCTCTGCCCAGGCTGGGAAACATGGCTGCTGCTTTCCCCTCTGCAGGTTCAGCCGGTGCAAAGCTGAGTACCTATCCCAGAGATGCACAGACAGAGACAGGACATCATTGACATGGACGGTCACACAAACTGCCCCAGCCAAAGGCTGCCTTCAACAGGACTCACATTAAACACAGACACTGACCGAGACCTCTTCCTCGTCTCCTCCTGGTACAGATAGAAGTTCACTAGTGAAGGCACACACACAGCACTCTCTAGGTTCACAAGCACACACACATTCGCGGATCCTTCGAGTCCCTGGCACGGCCCATCTGTCCGTCCAGCACCCCTGCCCAGATCCCACAATTAGTGGCATGGCCCCTCGGTCCGTCCAGCACACCCAATGGATCCCTCAAGTACTGGTGCAGCCCCTCCTAGTCCATCTAGCACCCCTGCCCAGATCCCAGGCCCTCTTACCCACTTCACAGGTTGCCTGCTCGCCGGCTAGTCCAGCTTGAAGTTTGCTGCAAATGCACACACTCACATACTTGTCCCTCATGCATACCACATCCGCGAGTCCCCCTGGGCATACCCCCCCCCATCCACCTGATACCCTGGCCCATACCCAAGGCCCCTGCTACTTGCTGGCTAGTCCAGTTTACAGTTTGCTAGCAAATACACATGTGCACCCCATGCACACTAGGTTGGGGAAGATACAGATGCCCCGCACCCACAGCAGCCGGCACCAGGCACACGGGCTGTGACTCACGGTCCGCTTCAGCTGCCCTGCGGAGTCCTCACTCATGCCAGTACCTCCCAGTATCTGGTCTGGGAACATACACCCCTCCAGCTCAGTAGAAGACCCCTGCTCACTCCAGTAGCTGATGCTAGGACACCACTCACTCCAGCAGCTGGCACCACAGGCTGGGGGCACCTACACCCCCAGTCTGACTCCAGTAGCTGGCAGCAATTCCACTCGCACACACACAGGTCTCACCAGTGACTGGTGCTGATACCCCGCACTCTGGTAGCTGGCACCACAGGCTGGGGTGCCTGCTCCCAACCTGACTCCAGTGGCTGGCACTGAGGTTCACTCATCCACATGCAGGACTTGCCAGTAGCTGGTATTTAACCTTTGCAGCTCATGTACACACAGGAGAGAGAGTTAAGAAAAGATTTAATGAGAAAACAGATATAAGAGGATATGACAGACTGCAGTGGTCAGGTGCAGGGCTCGGCCAGACAAGCGTACTGACCGGCCACATTTTACATGCAACAGGCCCTTTTATACCCTTTTCTACCTATCCCCACTCTTTGTTCCTCCTGCTCCCTCCATGGGTCTGCAGAGCTCTGCAGTTTCTGCACCCTTCCAGTCCAGGCCCCCTCCTGGTTCACAATCTTATCAGCTGCAAGGAACATCCTTCCTGGAAGCAATGCCTACATCTTGTTAGCCCACCAATCAGTGTAACTGGGAGGTCTATTTCTTGTGGTTGTCTCCCACATTAGAAGGCCTCCATCAGATAACCCTGCTGGAATAAACATTCCTACATTCTCACCTGCTCTCATAAATTAGTGTGACTGACCAGACTTGGTTCCCATCACTGCCTCCCTTCCTTATTATCTTGTAGCCTTGGAAAAAGATCGTTGGCTAGGTACCCTTAAAGGAGCAGACACTCTCCCACATACATTTATATTCCGCATGGTTGCAAATCCTCCCTTGGTCCCACCAATGTTTTCCCAGCCACCTCACTGATCAGGGACATCCCTAGTGTCACCTTTCTGCAACCCACTGGCCCATACTTCATGTTTCAACTTCTGTAAGTTCAAAGGGCACTGGTATTTGGGTACCTGATATAAAGCAGTGTCTCTAGGTATAGAGGTGCAGGTTTCCTGCTCTCCTGCACCAGGCTGTGTAGCTGAAGCCAGCAGCGCTACATGCACTTGTGCAGCAGAGAACCTGGACCAGTCTTTAAGCCCTAGTACATGTCACATAAAAGCCCAGAGTTTACAGTGATTCCTGGATTTGAAACATCCTGATGTGGTGGCTGCCTCTGTCTGCGTAAACTGCTCATTTTGTTGCTGTCACATATGTTTATATACACCGGCCTTCCTGGCATACCCATATTCCCTATAGTAAACTCAAATGCTAATTTTTCCCTGTATGGGCAAAGCCTATCAAGTTGCTAATGGAGTCCAATGAGTGATAGAGAATGAAATTTTCATTTTCATTTTCCAGCAAACATATGTACCCAAGCGAGTCTGACATTTAAAGCAACTACTGAGATTACATTACCAAGATTATATTTAATATGGATGGCCAAATCCTTCAAACAAAATCAATGTTCTTTTACTTAATAATGCCCTCAACACATCTTAATGAAGGCTCCTCCAGCACAAGGCCCTATTTTTCTGCAGTCATTTTGTTCCATGACATCGCTGACTGCATCAGATGGTGCATAATGCTCTTTTTCTCCATTTCAATTGAATTTGTCAATTGCAGGATCAATTAATCAAAGGGTTCTTAGGGGAGAAACATTTTTATTAATTGGAAGGAAGAGGAATTCATTTAAATTCTGCACCTTCCCGCAGCATCCAACATATTTTATTCAGTCTCCCCACCAGGCATGGACAAGAGGATAATGAGGGACCTACAGACCAGTCCTTCGCCATCTGAGTTATTTGCTGAAATAGGAACCAACTATTAATAACCTGCACCAGGTAAGCAGGGCAGATCAATGCACAGAGCTGGACCTTTCACAGGCAGCATTCAAGAGCCAGCAAGGCAGCACTGGAGCACAAGAAGTGGTTGCAGCAGCTGTGGCAAGAGGAGACAGATATTCATCATCCCAGTAGATTCAATTTAATTAGTGATGCCTGGAGAAATTTAGTCAAGATGTGCTAAACCTTTGTGCAATTACAGAGCCTGGTGAAAGCCTTTTCTGAAACCTGGAAGAAAACAGTTATTTATATATCAGCTGGTGCCTGTCTCAGAGTGAAGTATCCCCCAGCAGGGTACATGTAGCATCCTTGTCATCCTTGTCAAGCTGAAATTTTGCTGCAGACCTGGCTGTAGTATATTCCAGAGAGCAGGTTACTGGCCCCAAAATGAGTACTAGCTACAGCATGTTTTCTCCCATCACTGCAGCACAGCACAATTCCTTTCCATGAGCAGGCTCCCATCACTTCCCTTGTCTCTACGTGTACCATAGCGAGTCCCTCTTTGCATGTGCTTGACTTTGCATGCTCTCCTCCAAAATGCCGTGGGATACCTATGAACCGTCCAGGCCTGTAGCAACTTCACCTTTCTGTGCAAGGAGTACCAGAAAGCTTGCAAAGTGCCTTTTAGTTGGGAGACTCTGTAATGGGTTTGGCAGCTAGATAAACCAGCTGGGAGCTGGTCCCACCAAAACGCAAACCCAAAACATCAAGTCCAAACACTTCTGAATGCCTGGGCAGTTACAGCCAAGTCTGAGCATGGTGGTCTGGCTTCCTCTCTTGACTGGTGGCTGCACTAATATCCTTGCATGACGGCCCACCTGCTCATATCCTGTTTAGTAGTATCCCTGGTTTTGGGACCAGGCTCCCACCCAGACTGATTTATCACATGCATCTCCTTACACATGGCTGACTAAAGGATGTGGGTCTTCCTGCATCCTCCTTCGGGGTGTGGGCTGCAGGATTAAAAAAAAAAAATTTTTTTTAAATTGTGTCCCCAAACAGGAAAACAAAATTGCACAGCCCATAATCCAGTTTGCTGTTTTCCATCCCATTAATTACCTCTGACGGATTTTCTTTGTTGTCAGCAGAAAATCTGGCAGGGCTTAGGTGAGCCCAGTCCCTGCAGCCCCCACTTGGGGGGAGCAGCTGTGGGCACACTGGGCCCTCTCACACACCTGTGCACACCTCTGCCCTGTGCACTTGTTGGGCCCATTTGGTGACCAGTGGGGGCTTCATGAAGATACATGAAGCTGCTGGGGCTGCAGGTGGATGATCAACGTAGGGCATCTGTGTCCCAGGGCTCGAAAATAAAAAGCAATTCCAGCAGCTGTTGCAGGAGAGTGATGCACAGCTGGGCAGGAGAGAGGAGCTCTGGAACAGCAGAGCTGTCTGCAGGGGGGATGGAGGGGAGCAGAAAATGTGTGCGGGGAGCTCTGCCAGAACCAGCTCTCTTCCAAATAAATTACCTTGTTTAGGAAATATGTAGTGTGCAGAGCAGCTCCATAACTAGTTTTGAATCAGTGCCTTTCCTTGGTTGCTGCGAGACAGAGACTCACCTACTAGGGCTGACAAGTGCATCCATGCTGGTGGTACTAGGTCAGGCTGCCAAGCCACAGTCAAGAGGGGAGGGGAGTTACACCTAGGTGCTTGGCAGCAATAGACCAGGAGGCCTGATCCAGTGCCACTGATCGTTGGTCAGGTCACTGGATGGGCTGCCAGTGACCACAGATACCCCACAAGAAAGCATAAGTAAAACCAACACAGGAGGAACATAGAATCATAGAATCATTTAGGCTGGAAAAGACCTCCAAGATCACCCTGCCCAACCTTTAACCTAGCACTGCCAAGTCCACCATTAAACCATGTCACTGAGCTCTGAATCCAAATATTTTCTGAAGACCTCTAGGGATGGTGACTCAACTACTTCCCTGGGCAGCCTGTTCCAATACTTCAAAACCCTTTCAGTGAAGACATTTTTCCTAATATCCAACCTAAGCCTCACCTGGTGTAACTTGAGGCCATTTCCTCCTATCTGATCAGTTGGCACTTGGAAGAAGAGACTGATCCCCATCTCGCTATAGCCTCCTTTAAGGTAGTTGTAGAAAGTGATAAGGTCTCCCCTCAGCCTCCTTTTCTCCAGGCTAAACAACCCCAGCTCCCTCAGCTGCTCCTCATAAGACTTGTTCTCCGGAACCTTCACTAGCTTCATTGCCCTTCTTTGGACATGCTCCAGCACCTCCATGTCCTTCTTGTAGTGAGGGGGCCAAAACTGAACACAGTATTTGAGGTGCAGCCTCACCAGAGCTGAGTACAGGAGGACTATCAATTCCCTGGTCCTGCTGGCCACACTATTTCTGATACAAGCCAGGATGCTGTTGGCCTTCTTGGCCACCTGAGCGCACTGCTGGCTCATATTCAGCCAGCTATCGACCAGTACCCCCAGGTCCCTTTCCACCAGGCAGCTTTCCAGCCGCTCTTCCCCCAGCCTGTAGCATTGCATGGGGTTGTTTTGCCCCAAGTGCAGGACCCAGCACTTAGCCTTGTTGAACCTCAAACAGTTGGCCTCAGCCCATCAGTCCAGCCTATCCAGATCCCTCTGCAGAGCCTTCCTACCCTCAAGCAGATCAACACTCTCGCCTAACTTGGTGTCATCTGCAAACTTACTGAGGGTGCACTTGATCCCCTCATCCAGATCACTGATAAAGATATCAAAGAGAACTGGCCCCAGCACTGAGCCCTGGGGGACACCAGTAGTGACTGGCCTCCAACTGGATTTAACTCCATTCACCATGATTCTTTGGGCCCAGCCACTCAGCCAGTTCTTAACCCAGTGAAGCGTACGCATGTCCAAGCCATGAGCAGTCAGTTTCTCCAGGACATGTCCCTGTGTTTTACATAGAAACCTCCAAAGTTTATGCCGAAGGCAGGACCAAGCTTGTGCATAACCACAACGTAGGCAAACACGTTTTCCAGCACCCCAGGCCCACAGCACGGACATGAAAGCTGGTGCTGACATCCTGATGGTTCTGTGGGGGTCCATCCTCCCCACCAGATCTTCTGGCATCTTCAGACTGGCACCAGAAGCAGTTCATATGAAGAGCAGAATCCCAGCTCAGGCCCTGCACATTGAGATATCTATGTGGAGCACCAACATGGTGTCAGCGTGTGTCTGCATCCCTCCATCCTAGGGAAGAGCTTGACCTGCTGCAACTCTTAATTCTTCACTCGGCCCATGGCTTTCACCGCCTCCGAGACTCTGCTTCTTCTCATAGCCCACAGCTCAGAAGCATCCTTCTTTCAAGGCTTAATTAATACTGGATGCAATAGTTGGGAAGCTCTACTGCTCATTTAGGTAACCTCACCCTCACATTCATGGGAGAGAGCTGTTCTTTGGAAACACATAACCATAGCAACAAGGGAGCGCTTTCTGATTAAGCTTTTCCAAACCATAACAAAATATGGAGTCTCCGGATGGGTCAGAGTCAGCCCTTCGGATTATTTTACTTGAATCAAAATGAATGCTCTGCGAACCCTACTGACAGGGACATTGACCTTGGCTGTGATGGGTCACTAACTCAATGGCTCCATGCAGTTTAACCTCTCTATCATTCTGTTGCATTTCAAGTGGACTCACTGTGTGTGTGAAAGGCAGGTGCCCCTTCTGTGCCACTTTTAGCAAACACATACATTGTGTAGAGCAGGACACTGAAGCAGGTGAGGCTGGGGACCAAAGGCATTGCAGGAAGCACAACCCAGACGCATAACCATCAAGAAGATCACCCAGGCAGACCATCAAGACTTCAAGGAGACCATGTAGCAGGACAGGCTGCATGGCCAGACTCTGCCTCCAGTAGGCAGGTCTTCCATTTGGTACAAGGGAAGACAGAATTTGGTCCAGGGCATAGTATTTAAGAGCTTAAAAAGATAGATGTCACATACTGGACACTGCACAGAAACAGCATAGGACCTTTGGGGAGAGAACCACTCTTGACCTATATTGAAATGTGCTCTTGGGTACAGTGGGCAAACAAATTCACTTATAATAGTAAAAAAACAAGCAAGCAGAGACTATCCATTATTTTCCTCCAGCTGTTCTAGTTGCCTAAAATATCTCTCATTAACTATCTCTGTTCATGCACAACAACAGAGCTCAAGCTGGCTGACCATCTTGCTGGCTCCAGCCACATGCAGCGGAGTTGGCTTTTGGTTTCAAGGTGAAGCAGCCATAGTGGTCTTCATAATGTCCTCAGCAGCACCCCTATAACAGATCTGTCCTTAGGTGGCTTGTGCAAGCTGTCTTCTGCCTGGTTTGAGTAAGCCCCAACTGACTCCAGACATTTGGGCAGCTAAGTGTATGACAGTCATCAACAAAGCACTGTGGAAAACCCAGGCTGAGGAGGACACACAAAGCACATTGTCCATCAGCACCCTTACATGAGCTCAGCACAGACAGTGCAGACTAGCTTCCATGCTTGCTGTCAGTCAAGGACTGCCCCGAACCCTGAATGAAATCACTCGTTTTTAGAGATATTACACCTTAAACAGGAACCCTAAACATCTCACTCGTGTTCAGACTTCTCCCCCATAGCAGAAATTGAGCCTGAGGGTTCTCCCAGTGCAGAATTACATGGCAATGGGATATAGCAGGCATAGTGACACTGGACGAGGATGGGGAAGACCCCAAGCCACCAGCAGCTGAGATTGCTCTGCCTGAGCACTACCTGGATGTCAGCTGCTGCTATCACTCATGCCATCCTACATGATGCAGGTGGACTCCCACACCCCATATGGAGCAATAGGTGGCTATCTCCAGTCCTACCCTCTCCAACCCTACCCTTGACGACCCAACAAGGAGAATGGAAAGTGCCTGGTGCACTGACAAGACCTACACAGGCTTAGATGGCCATTAGCTCCCTTTTGTATGGCTCATGCATTCACACAGGAAGCAAGAAACCTGCAATCCAGGCCATCTCCAGCCTTTGTGCTCCTTCCATGCACAATGCAGAAAACCAGAGCAGGCAAGGGCACCCAGAACCCTGCCAGTGGGAGCTGGACCTGTGTGGATCCAGAACTGCCAGGATCAGAGGGAGAACAGGCCAAAAAGGAGGTGGTCATAGCATGGATCGGGGTCTTCCCCCTTAGCTCAACATCAAACGCCACAGCAGAAGTTTGAAATGAGGCTTAGAGCAGCACAGGTCCTGCTTCCTCAGAGGCGATTAGCATCTGAGCGTAACATCCCAGCCACAGCCAATGCCAGGAAGGCACATTTATGCTGCCTGACCTTGGCTCCCTGAGTTCTGGGACATGTCCTCCTAGAACCCAGGTGTATTTTTAGGTCTTTCTCTGTGCTGATTCATTAGGACATGTTCTCCAAAATGCTGGGCATCCAACTCTCAAGGTGTGTAGTCCATGGACTTCTGATAAATACAGACGACTTCAATTACACAAACTCCTCTAATAGGCAGCATATGTCTTTGCTGTGCGTGCACAGGACACCAGGAAATGAGATGCCTCTGCCAAGGGTGTGAATGGTTGCCTTTGCTATTTGTTTTATTTCAGCTGTCTTCTATTCTCAATGGCTTCCTTCTACACGGGCTTGATCAATGACTCAGTGAGGTTCAGTGGCCCTGGCAGGACTCCAGGTTTGGTATGACTTCTCCGCTCTGCTGCCAAGAAGTGGAAAGCTGGTGATGGAGCAGCTCATATGGGAGCCAGGGATGCAGAAGAAGGTCCTCCTTTCCACTTCAGGGCTTCCTGGACTCTGGAAGCTGAAAGTCTCCAGCACCTCTGACTTGCTGCACCCATTTGTGTTGGGCAAAGTTTTAGTTAGCTTTTAAAATGCACCTGAAATTGGAGATGAGCTGCAATTAGTGGTTAAGAAGCAGGAAGGTTGGGAAGCTTTGGTGCTCGAGTGGCATTTGCCATGCCCCTTCTTGCTGCTGACATCTGAGATCTCTGTTGCCTGTATGAAGGCTTTTAGCAGTAACTACCAGGGAGTGAATACAAATATGACCAACTGGGATTTAGAGAGGCCTAGCTAAAAACTGAATTTGTTTCTTAATTCTATGTCAGAGCATTTGGCCCATCAGGAATAAGAAAAGGACTTCATACCTAGGTGTTCAATGGTTTACCACTGGAAAAGGAACCTGGTTTTGTTAATAGAGCAATGAGAGCACCTAACTGCATGTTGTCTCAATAATGAAAGCTTAAAAAGTCCATTACCTTGGTAATAAAGATGTCTTGGTATCAAATATCAAGGTTTTAATGGAGTTGGTCTGTGATCTTACAAAATTAATGTCTGATAACTTTAGGACCTAGATGTTACTGCAATCTGTGAGTGGCAAAATGCAGAATAATCACTAAATAAAGCATTCAGAAGTATAAAGGACATAATTAATAGACTTGACAAATGCCTATGTAAGTGATGTTTTTGCACAGTGATTTTTAACCAGTTGCCTCTGGCTCCTTGTGGCATGTGCAGCAAGAGCCCCATAAAGAGGACCAGTGAAGGTCTGCCTCATGTCAGTGGTCTTGATGTCTCTCTTTGAGAAATGTTCAGGGACCTGCTAGTCATAAAACAATGAAAGCCTCAGGGGACAGAAAGTCTTGTTTGCACATATTGTTTAGAAAGAGGAGGAGCTGTTTCCATTAAATGCACTTACTGCTTGCCAATTGTTTAGCATTACTCAGCCAGGCTGGCCATGAGCAGCATAATGATGGCAGAGAGGTCTATTGAGGCGGTTTGAGGGATATTTATGATGAGGGTTGTTCTACCTATGTTTGTTGTTCCTGCTGTGCAAGCATACAGCATGTCCTGTTACAACTTTAGTAGCTTTTATGCAACAGCTTAGAATAATGAAGCTAATTAAAGATTAAGTATTTAACCTCCCTGGCTTTATCCCTATCTTTACCTAACAGTCAACGATTGGATCTTTTCCAGTCACCTGCATCCCTCACTGGCAGCTTCAGCCTGGAATGGGGATGAGGTATTGTCCCATAGCGAAGCAAATAGCTCTGTTTTTGCTCCTGGACCAGCCCTCTCCTGACAGGCCATGGCCTGCCACCAGGCTGAGAAAAAAGGACAAGTGTGACAAAACAGAAGGGCATGCCGCTCTTGTGGAGCTGGAGCCCCTTTGACCCTCAAAGAGGCTTTGCAGAGCAGTGTGGTGTCCCCCTGCAAAAGGAAATGTGCTCCATCTGCAGGACCACAGCTCTGGGGTCTGCCAGAGCCTGCAGTGGGAGGACGCTGAGCCCTGCTGATCCTTCTCCTGCTCCCTTCCCTCTCCTCCGCCACTGATGTGACAATAGCCCTAAATGATGCAAAAAATTTGCTAAGGATTTTCCTTCTGTGAGGATTCAGCAGGAAGCAGCTAATGCAACCTTCCCTGCTCATCTACAGTGCTCGTATCCATCCAATGGATAAAACCACAGGCTCCCTTCTCATGAATCCCTAATTAGGTGCTCTCTCACTTAGCACTTTCTGTCAATAGCAGTAGAAAGCTGAGAGACTGTCTTTAACTTTCACATCTTGTGAAGAGGCAGACTTAACCCCTTCCTGTGATCACATCTAACACACTTCTTTGTGCTTGCCCTTGGGGGATGCTGGCAAAGATCCCCCTCTATCCCCATCAAAAGGTATAAAAGCACAACCTTCACAGGAGGTCAGCATCCACAGAGAGGAGGCTGGAGATGGCACACACCTGGTGGACACACTACCATTGAGTGATCGCAAGGTCAGGTTTGCACTTGCACAGCAGCAGGAGCCTAAGCAGGTGTGCTGGACCACAAAGCCCTGAAACAGCTGCCCTGTAGCTAACCCCGGTGTGGAAATGAAGGCAACAGATGATATGCTTCCAGCTGTGCTCCTGTCTCCATCACTGCTTTTTGCTGCAGGAGAGGCTTGCTGAGATGCCCTAGTGGCCTTTTAAGTTGCTGTCCAGTAAAGTGGTCTGGCTGTGGCTGCAGGAGACTCAGAGCAAGCCCTAGAGCTCCAGCTTTTTAATTTAAAGCCAGGATAGGCGTTTGGAGCGTAGAATGAGACACCCTGAGCCTCAGGACCATGCAGAGACTGTACGTGGTGCAGGGGCAGAGAGAGAGAGAGGAAAGCAGAGATCAGAGCTGAACATCAGCATTGCTCCCATCTGTGTCTGAGAAAACCACACCAAATCCTCAGGATGGAAGCTTTGGGGTGTGTGTAGGCTGGGCATGTGCCACAGACAGGAACAGACAGTCAGCTGAGTTACTGAATCTGGAATCTGCCCCAGAGAAGTTGTGGATGCCCCATCCCTGGAAATGTTCAAGGTTGGGTTGGATGGGGCTTTGAGCAACCTGATCTAGTGGAAGGTATCCCTGCCTGTGGCAGGGGGTTGGAACTAGATGATCTTTAATGTCCCTTCCAGCTCAAAACATTATATGGTTCTATCATGACTCTGTGAATAAACTACACATAACACTAGCGGCCCTGCCACCCCTGGCAATGGGATATTTGCTGCCCATGATCCTGGCAGCTGCAGGTCAGCTATGTCCTGCTTGGTCACAAATCCCCCAGGACACAGCTGGTCTCTGGGGCTGTGCTCCCACCTTGCCTGACTGTGGGACTCATTCCCATCCAAGGCTCCAGGGACCAGGTATAACACCTGTCCCAAGTGGCCTTGTGTGCATGAAGCACCATGTCAGAAGAGCAGCCCCAAACCCGTATGTGAGTAGTAGTGCCTGGTGCCAGACATGTCCCTGACCAGCAATAAGTGGTGTCCCTTCATTGCCCCTATCCCCGGCCTGCATTACCCACAGCATCTGTAAGCCAGCCATGAAGGACTGTCTTTTCCCAGGCCAGTCCTTTCCCAGGAGCTCCTCTCCGGCCACTCAGCTGGTGGCTGAAGCACCAGGTCCCTCAGGACAATGCCCCATGTCCCACTGTCCTGTGCTGGCCCTGAGGCTCTCATGTTCATGCAGCGGCCTGGCAAGATGAACCAATGAATTCTGGAAACCAACAGTGGGTGAGGGTCTGGATCCGGCCCCCCTTCTTGTGCAGGTGTCTGTAGTATCAGCCCTTCTCTCCTACACCATGTCCCTCATCCCGACCCTGAGGTCTTTCCTTCAGTTAAAACTTCAGTTAAACACTGAGTTTAGTGGGACACATTCATAGGTCATGGCAACTTTGAAATATTTTGTTTTCTTAAGGAGGACTTGAGGAATCTGATTAAACTTGAAATGCCATTCTTTACTCAACAGCCCCAAAACCACATGGATTGTGGGGCACCTCCTTTCCTAAAAACAAGAAAGAATTCAGCTAAAGGGGGAGGATGACCACGACAAGTGAAGACCTACCAAGCCATGGCTGCTACCTGTGGGAAGCTGTTCAGGCGTGGACAAAACCATGGAGCCTGTGGTGTCGAGCAGTCCTCAGACTCCTGCCTTGCGAGCTGGGTCTGCACAGCTTGAGCCACGTAGGCCGACTCCTCCAAGATCATTTCTTCAATGTTCTCCTGGTTTAGCAACCACATCATAGAGGGTATCCCAAAACCTTCTCCTGTCTTGCTCCTGGGAGGGAGAGTGGAGAAAGAAGGCATGCAGCATAAAGAAGAATCAGGAAAGTTTAGTTTGCTGTGAAAACAGATTGTTTTGAGTGTTTCCTTTTAAAAGGTTGCTTCTGTGCTGCTGGGAATTGGTGTTAAGGCTTGTTGGAAGTGGCATGAGTTTACCTCCTGACTTCCCTGTGGCCAGGGCTACATGCTGTGGTATGATCTAAGCAAATCCCCAGTACTAGGTGGGGATCCCCTCCTGCCCTCACAGCAGGGGAAAGGTTCCCTGACTCAGCCCAAAAGCTGATCCACCAGCTCTGATGGTTTATGCCCATCACAAAGAACCAAGAAAAATACCCAGAAAGTGGGGACCTTCCTTCATGTAGCTATAAAGAAGGCCACTGGTCAAGTTCAAATTTGAGCTTTGGAGAGCTCTTTGAAGAGCACTAGCATAGGCAGCTCAAAGCCATAGGAAGCATATCTGTAGACTTACCAGCTACACAGAAACCGAACATCTCCAGTTGAATCATTTCAGTGGATAATCTGGAAGGAAATGTAAATATTTCCGTGGGAAGATGGATAAGGGGGATGAGGTGGAAAGAGGAAGCACCTTCCCGTCACGTTATTCATTGATTATACAAGGCAGCATTGAGTTACAAGGACCTTTTCAAGCTTCCCCTGTAATTATCAACAGCACAGGATCACTTTATCCTTAAAGAAGACAAGGCCAAGTACGGCTGTCAGGACAAGAAACAGGAGAAGTTGTTCACACATCTTGAAACACAGCACATTTGTACAATGAGCAAACTTGAGCATGGAAAGAAAGGAGACATCACCCCAACTAGCTCCAGGCATGCACAGGCAAGGCCAGAATGATGTGGGCAGTCTGTAAGATAGGAACATGAAAAGGGTCCTCCTAGGGCATTTCCTGCATCCCATGGAGGATTTCCTTTCTCTCTCCACTTGCTCTAGAAGATGCCTACAGAAATGAATGTCTCAATGTAGACCCTTTCCTTTAGCTTCCAAAGCAAGACGACATCCTCCTACCCAGCTATACTTGGCACTGGCAGGATCCAATCCATTTGCCTTCCCCAGCACCTCTATCCTGTTATCCCAGACTTTTCACAGCCATTCCTTTTGCTTTTCACTAGACGCTCAGCAGCTCCAGCTGCAGGGTAACACTCAAACGCAGGTAAAGAAATAATGCATAGGATAAGGGACAAAACCACGCAGTAACATTAATTCCAGGTTACGGTTCTGCAAGAAGTGGTGCCCTGCATTGCCTGCTGCTCCTCCTGCAGCATCTTCTCACGCTCTTGCACCCTGCAGCTTTTTCTGCTTTTTGCCCTGTGGACACATAAACAAGACTAAGGACTAAGCCCTTTAGCTTTTTCCTCTGAGTAGGCTAGAGGTCCTTCTTTGTGCCCTGCATATAAGGGTGAAGAGGTTTCCTCCTCCTCTTCTCCCCCTGACATACAAGATTTTTTCCTGACAGAAAATTAGGGAAGAGGGTGCTGGTCACCAAAACTATTACACTAGCCGCTGTGCACCCACCTCTCTCATTCAGACTCAGAAGGAGCAAATATCCTTCCTTTGTGTCCTGAGAGCAGCAATGTCTATCTCAGAAAACTTGGACAGAGTTTTGCTCCAACTCCTTCTGCCAGTCTCCCAGCTCAGCTCCTGCATAACCCACCACCAGAAAAAACAGTCGTCCAATGTGAAGAGCTCTAGAAAAAGAGATAACAAACCATATAGAGGCAAGACTGAAATAAAAAGACATCTACTTAAAAATTCAGGGCCTATCACCACTCCTGCTAAGGTTGCTGGGACTCTTGAGAGATCCAGCAAGGACAGAGGTGAGCCCTCTCTGCCTTTCATGTGCCTCAGAACAACTGTGCAGTTACAAATGCATTCTGGGACGAGAGAGACACTTGAGCATATTATAAGCACTGACCGCTCTCCAGGAATAATTTCTGGTCAAGGTAACTTGCCATCTGATTCGCAGTCCTCAGGAAATAAGACTGAACTTTTTGCCTACTTCATTGAACCAAAAAGGGGGTGTTTAGGGCAGATGGAGGGTGAAGGCTTTGGCTTTCATTACTATTATTTTCTTTAATGGCGGGTAAGACAGGCAATATTTTTTTTCATTGTGTATTTGAGCCCTGAGGAAACAAAAAGGAGGTGACAAAAACCTTTTCAGAGAGACAAGACACTCAGTACAGAGCAGGGCTCATTTCAACTTCTGGGGACTAGTAAGAATACTCTGAGCATACACAGAAATCCCAAATATCATCTCCAGCTGTAAAAACAGCCAACAGGGTCTCTGTTGTGGTCTTTCTGACACATGCTACTGGCTGGAGAAGTGGGTGTTTTGCTACGGTTGCTATGGTGTGCAGCAGTCACACCAAGGACATTCTCTGTTCGGTAACAAGGACCACAGCAGCTCCTGAGAAACACAGCTCTTACCCTTCCACACCAAATTAGTTTCCAGACAATGGAGAGAGAAATCAATGAGCCCGCAAAGTTATATTAAAAACAGGTCCTATAAGAAAGTGAACCTTGCCACAGACCATTTTTTGTGTCAGTAATTACACTGGTGGTAAAAGGGTATATCTAAAGCTGAGGAATTATCTACACATCAATACCTAACATGCTTTTTCAAGCCACAGCTAATTCTTGAACAACACTGGTTAAGAAGCAAAACAAGGCTAATATTGAGCTATACTTTCTGCATGCACAAAGGTTTCTGCATCGCTTTACAGGAACAGGCTAGAAGGGAGTGTACAATTGTCTCTTTCCAACTTGCTATGAACAGAAGGGAAATGATGTGTCACCTCAACAGCCATAACAGCCATAAACCATTGGTCAAGTACCTGAAGGGATACCAGTCTGCCCAAGTAAGACACCCATGTGACTGAGAACAAGGTTTGTTCCTTATGGATGTGTACAGATTATGTCACAGTAAAACAAAAACAGTAACATTACACACATGCAATGCTTCAGGTTTTTATTGTTGTTGTAGAGTAATTGATGGTTAAAATATCCTGATATAATCAGAGAACTTTGAAAACTAAGGCTTTCTGTAGGTTTGTAGTATCCTGGTGTTTTCTTTCATACAATGTACATATAAAATCAAGTTATAAAAACACTGATCTTTTTTAAACAACAGAGATTGATGCAATGCACAAAACTAGAAACTACATTTCGTATGATCAAGGCAGTGCCTTATAGACCAGCTTGGGGCCTTGCAGGTTTGAACACAAGAGAAATGTCTTGGTATGACATTTTGTTACCCTTTTGTTAAGGACAAACACAGATGACAGGATTTCAACCTTTAGTTCCGAGCATAGGGAAAGAAACCCACAGCGCTGATGAGGAAACATTTGATTGAACAACTGAAGAGTATGTTCAAAGGCATAAAACCATGTCTTTTTTCTCAAATGACATAAGGAAGACCTAGCAGAGATGGAGGTCCCATAGCAGGAGTAGTCACCATCGAACAGTGTGGCTACTGGGACTACGAGAGGACATAAGCCATGACAAACCATGCTAATGAGTAAGACAAGTCTTGGTGCCAATATACAGTCCACAAAAGATAGTGTGCTTGATTCCTGGTGCACTAGCACCTTTAATCTAACAGCATTGAAAACACTTTAAAATGATTTAGTCAGTATGTCTTAGTAAGTGTAGTTTGAATAAGGAAACAGGGTGAATAAGAACAAAATATTCTCCCAAAAATCTGCATATTAGAACCTTTTGAGTAAAAGCTACGTTTTGACCAAAGAGGAAAAAAATATTCACAGATCTCCCCCAGCTCTTTAGCCACCTTTTAAACACAAAAGTTTTTTTTTTTTTCTTTTTTGTCTTGCATTTCTTATTAAGCTGGAAAATAACGCACGTAATCTGAAAACTTATGTCTGTCTCAAAGTCAACACCACTCCTTGTGGGAAGAGGATTCTTCATTTATCACGTGCCACCCTGCCTTATGGAGTCACGCAGTGTAAATGTGGCATTTACAGCTAAGAAGAAGATTATTATTTCTGTTCAATGTGAATACACAGGAGAGGAGGATGAATTACAGATTTGCAGGACATTTACTGCATTACAGTATGTTACATGTTTGGCTCCAGCTGGACAGAAAACCCCTTGTAAGGGTCAACTATCGACTGTATTTTATTTCATTTTCACAGTCCAACTCTTATCAAACACAGATATAAAATACACTAGAAATCTTTCACTGCTCTATCACCAAGGCTCCTGCTGATGTTTCGGGTACATTTTATGACATCACAAAGTTCTCTAAATGACTGAAAAAAGTGTAGCTGGTATTTACATCACCACCGTGTAACCTGTCCTTCGAAGTAATTCCTGAAGACTATACTGAGGCTATTCAAGTAGTCTGGCCATGGTTACTCCTGGTGTGAAAGCAAAGCCACAGCTCAGGACAGATTAGAAGCCTTTTTGGTCTCCTCTGCATTAACTATAAATGAAGTTTTTAGTTTTTCCCTTGCGGCAACAGTTACCTGGACGTGTAGGAAACTCCACCAAAGCAGAGTATTAAGTGAAAAAAAAAAAACAAGCTATGCAGATTTAAGCTTTTGCCTAAATGTCTTTGATATCACAGAATTACATTAACAAATGTCATCATACTGCAGAACAAATGCAACAAAACACCAATTATCAGTCTTTAGGTACTCAAATATAAATATGAAAAAATCGTTAATATAATCCTAAATATAAACCTACTTCTATTTATTTTTTAAGAAAAAAATGATTTAAAAAAATTAGAGTAAAACAGATGACTTCAAGTAGTTTCTGCATAATAAACTATAAGCATGGATTAAAAAATACTTGTCACCTTGCAAGGGACAGTTGAATAGAGGCTGGTGATTCATTCAAAAAATGGCCTTTGATACAAACACATTAGACAACATGTTAAGTGTTGTAATGTAGAAGAAAACAGATGTGCCTACTACAATGCTGACCCAGTGCTTGAGATAGGCAGCACAGTAGAAGATACACTTTGCACTCTGCACATTTACATTTCAGAGCAATGCAACTCAACTTACAGAGCCAGGCCATTTAGGTTTAGCTCAAACAAGCCTTCATGCAATAAACAACAAACATTTAGTAAGTCAGGAAAGTTTTGCAGCAATACATTTGACAAAGTGATCTAACATTTTTGAACCAGAACAACAAATCTAACCTGAAGTGTCTCCTAAGTGCTGGTACTGTTTATGCCTTTTTCGGTGTGTCCATGAATATTACTTTTATTACATACGACAAGAAATACGCTTGCAAAGTGCACTGTCAGAGTTTAAACCTCCAGATTTTTTGAATGTCATGAAAAGAAGGGAAAGTGTTATAGTGGGAAACAAAAACAAAAACAAAAAAAGAAATTGCAAAGGAGTATGGAAAAGCAATGATGTAATCAGGCAGTCGAAGAGAATACTGCACAGGGAAGATGTAACTCAATTTCCCTGTGCTGTGATAGTCTGAAACCCATCTCTTGTTATACCTATATGGAGGTATTTGGAGACAATTGTTGCATCAGATGCATTTCAGCAGGTCTGGTTGGCATGCACAGAAAAGGCAGGCTTCCTGCTTGGACAATTGAAATGTCTAAGGAAGCAATGTGAAAACAGAACTAAATGCTTCAAAGAAAAGATATCTTGGCTTCTCTGAAAAAAATATTTGCAATCAGATGAGGACCATAATGAGACCTCTTTGAAAAAACACTTGCCAGCTACTCAGAGACAGACAGACATTTTTGCCTCTACCAGAAACACCAATAAAACAAGAACAACCAAAAAAACCAGCACCCCTATCCTGCAGCTTTATATACTACAGTAGGAACAAGTCTCTCACAGCTAAGAGGGAGACCAAACCAGTATGAAACGGTGAGAAATCAAAACCTAGCTGCATAGGTCTATTAAATAATCAGTTAAGACTTCAATGGAGGCAGAGCCAGCAGTGTTCTCTGTACCACAACATAACACTGAAAGGCTTAAAAAAAAGTTCTGACTGACTGAGCCAGAATAGGTTGAATAGTGTGGTAGGTTCAGTAGTGTTTGGAAAAGCTTTAGTGGAAGTATTTTATAGCTAGTTTGAATATTTGAAATAGCAAAAAAAGAAAAAGAACATCCTCCTCCCTCTTCCACCTACCATCAAACCATCATTAAACTTAGCAGCTTTTCAAATCTGGTGCTCACTTTATGATGATGTGATTATACAGAAATCATACATCTGTCTTTCTTAGCTGGACAGTTTGGATTTGTACATGAAAGTTCAGTGCATATCACATTTATTAACATCCTTTCGATTGTTTAATAGTCCAGCAATGTGTTTCTTAATTACAGCAGAATGTAGTTGCTAGCTGCTTGCAAGAGCGATGTTGAAATTACATTCAAAGATAAAAACTATCATGTTCACATGTAGCAATAACTAATTTTTTCTTTCTTTTCACAGAATTAAGTGCAAATGTCTAACAAACAATGGCGATAGTAAAAGACAATTCTCATGCAAAAACTCTTCCCTCTTCATAGAATTTGCAGTATGTCTCAAAACCACACATTTTAATGTCCTCTATTCAAGAACTAATTGTTTTTTATTTTTGTGTCATTAAATTTCTGTTGCTTTTTAAAATATTGATGACAAGCAAGTTCAATTAGTTCCAGCCCACCAAATATCTTTTGCTGCACAACAAAAAAGACTATCATGGCTGCAAAATACCATTGTGCAAAGCTGTACAGGTACAGCAGTGAAAACATACCCAGTGGGAACACCGTCCAATACAGGAGCGAGATGCACTTAACTGCAAGGACCCTGAGCTCAGATTTACATGGTGGAACAATGCTTTGCCCTGTCTCACCAAAGCACTTTCCACCTTCATAGAAGTGTCGGAGTCTCTCCTCTTTCTCTTCCCAACGCTTCTGGCACCAAAGCTGCAACTCCTCCTTAGAAGTGGGCACTGTCTCTATGGGATATCTCTGGACATGAAAGTGAACCTCCTCTGGGAAGTGTCCATTCAAAAGGTGCTTCTCTGTCTGAGGAACGTTTTGGGGATATGCCACAGTTATGTCATGGATAGCATCAAGATTCTTACCTAGAAGAAAGATTTTGGTAAAAAGATCAATACAGATCATACAACAACCAGAACACTAATTCGCTTCAAGGTACCATTGAAAAC
The DNA here is from genome assembly GCA_013399475.1 of Chauna torquata. NCBI lineage: Eukaryota > Metazoa > Chordata > Aves > Anseriformes > Anhimidae > Chauna > Chauna torquata. The sequence goes on along the minus strand of VXAL01008070.1, from coordinate 211,122 downwards.
TGTCAAAATTGTGGCAGAAATCCCAATGATAAGTTAGCTACATAGAGACTGTTTTATCTTCTGGAATCCAAAGGCTGAGAGGTAAAAGATTTCCCAGTCATTACCTCTTCTGAATCTGAGTAAAAACTTTTTGGAACGAAATTATACTCATTTGTACAAACTAATGTAGAATTACAACACAGTGAGTAGGAGGACAAAGTCAAATTTGAAGGAGAGAAGATGCACATCTGATCTTGGAAAAAGAACAGAGCATGCAAGACTAACCTTCTCTTACACTTTTCCAAAACAGTCATACCCGTGCTGCAAACTGAAATTACCTTTAAATAATCAAATATAACTTAGTATATGTTCCTGTCAACATGATTTGATCTGAAGCAAATACACACAGTCCTCAGTTACTAAAGATCTGAGAAAACATACCTGAAACGTATACCAGGTAAATATCAGGAGTTCATTAAATCTAGAGTACCCAACAAAGGCTGAGGAACTTCTCTGTAGCTCAGCCAGCTTTGCAGAGTACTCCAGTTAACACAATTTCTTTAAAGCTGACCGCCCAGTACTCTAATGGGGTAAGCTGCTGCTTACTGCATTCCAGATCTGGTAAACACAAAGTGCAGTATAAATGGTGGAGAAGCTAAGCTTTATGTAAACTGCATATTGTTAGCTATTTGGCCAGAGTATAGTTAACTATTTAAAAAGCAACTGTTGATTAGAAATTCAAGGGAATGCTGATGAAAAATCTCTGCTCTTTGTTACTGTGCCTGATCAAACCAAAACTCTTGAAAGGATAGCATTATTGCCAAAGTAGGTTTTACAACTGCACCTTTGTATCGCCATTTTTACATGGATGTTCTTTCTAAACACCCTCTTTACCCCTCAGCCTTTGACCAGACATTCTTTTTGTATTTCATAGAGTAAATTCTGCCAGTGTAAAACTGATCTAAAAATAGGTGTTTGTTGCACTGGACATTGCATAACTGTTAAGTTCTGCCAGCAGTGATTTATCCTGTGTTGCTGTTTTTATTTTGCTGGCTGTCTCGGGGCAAAATAGAATTGAAGGCTAAATGCTGTCTACAGTTCGAGTGTCTGAAGACTTTCCTTTTCATGATGTCCATTCTTACAAAAACAATCATAACCTACTCTTTAGCCCAGCTCTCCCTTCTCATTTGCTCTCCTTCCCCAGCATTTTGGCTCTCCTCACAGCTCTAAAAATGACTGGAACAGGAAGTTGCTTTAAATGGCCATGTTCAAAATGATGTATCTAAAGTTCAACTCCAAATATCACAAGAGGGGAGAAGAAAAACCTATTCAACCTTTTGGAGTATTTTACAACTGTACTGTCTTATAATGGTATCTCTTAGAGAGTTTTGTGTCTTGGGTTTCTAAAGAGCTATACATGGCAGGTCTACCAGAGCAAAACTCAATACTTCAGCTTTTGTCTACCTGCAGATCACATCCTATCTAAGCAGAGAATCACTGTATTCTGCATAGATAAAACCTCTCAGATCTCCTTCTGCTAGGTGCCAAAATTGAATATGTCTTAGAAACCCAGCCCTTACAACAGGAAACGATGGCCGTCCTGCTACATCTTAGCGCAACACACAGTTTCGGAACAGCTGGGATTTTTCCTCTCCCTACTCCAAATATTTCTGCCATCAGAAGGAATTACAGTTGCCCCACAGGATAGACATCTCTCAGCTCCTGTCACAGCCAGGGGAAGGGCTGCTACATATGCCCTGAAGAGATATCCACCTTTTAAGATCTGTCTTCCTCCTGCTCCCCCTTAGCTCCCCACGTCCTAATGGTATATAAAACGTACACGTTTTACCTCAAAAGAGAGGCCAGGAAAGTTCAGTCTTTCTGAGATTCTTATATGAAAAAGCCTTCTATGAAAAGAGTTTCTCACCCATCTTGCAGTCACCTGTGTCTTTGAAGCTAAACAGTCATTTTGCCATTAGACTAAGGGACATGCAAATGTTCTTGGAAAATCAAGGCTTTACACAGTCTTCCACATCATCATGAAAACTGTGTTGAGTGTTGACCAGCTTAGTACTAGATGACTAACAAAAACCATTTATGGCTCGTATATCTTACCAAAGTCCACTACATTCATTGTTAAAGTATTGTTTTTAACATACTTCTTACTGGGGTGACTATACACGCACATTTTCTTGATCATGCTGTCTTTCCTGGCTTGAAAACTTGACTGGGATGTGTCTAGGATTTATGGATGTCCCCAGCTCAGAAATCCCCACTGAGTGTACAAGGATCACTGGCATAGAAACCACAGGCAATACATCATAAGATTTGCGTGAGACACAAATTTTCTGATTATGTGCAAGTAACTAGCAGAGAGCTTGTATGGTAGATCTGGTCTGCAGGCATGTGTCTTACAATGCATGCAGCTTACCAAAGGCCATGCAATGCAATAAACTTGGCACACTCAAAATGGGCAGGAGTCCCTGCACCCAGGCAGCTGATTCGTTCAGCATGCAGATATATTTCTGTCCATGAATTCCTAATCAGAAACAGGAAGCCTGTACTCCTTACCTATACGGACTTGAAGCACTCCTAGACAGATACCTTTCAGCAGGGCTTTACACCAGATTGTAAAAGGTCTACATTACATTATGGCTTTTAAATTAATTATCCAGAACAAAGCTCTAAGAGCTGTGCACAAGAGGGTGAATATTATTCTTTCTGCATTACAAACAAGGAAACTGAGGAAATAGAGACAAATGATGATTGTGTGACCCCCTCAGTGTGTCCAACTCGAAGCAGTGTCTCCTAACACCCAGCTGCAAGGTTTACCTATTAAACTATATTTATACAAGAAGAAATTATGGTTACTTCAAAGGTAGATTTATCATATCTGAAAGCACAGAAACATCAGAAGGAGAAAAGATCAGAACATCAGATTTCATATGCAAGAGGATTAGAGCTTTTCTCAACAGGTCCCTTGTTTGGGTCATACATATTTAAAAACACACAAATGGCAGCCTGAAGCTTTAATTCCCTGGCAAGGCAAGCAGATGGAAAGGAACAGCTTCAATCAGTTTTCTACAGCTATTGAAAGAAGCATGCCCCGCTAATGTTATGTGCAGCAAAGGTGCTGGATCCACACTGCACACTTGAACAAAAAGGTTCTGCATATTTTCTGCTGATCTGTCGGTGGCATCTTACAATATGGACAAGGTCTATACATCACTTCCAAATGTGCTACAAGTGAATCTGCTAAAAAGAAAAAAAGTTACTGCAGCAGATGAAAGTAGGACGTTCATGAACAGGGACAAAATTCCCTTAGGCTAGGTTTAATCAGGCAATTTTGAATGTGCATCCTTTGCTAGAGCATATTTACTGTCTCTGTTTCCCTCTGAAGTTAAACTCATTCTCTCTCTGCAGTTTGGAGATACCTAACAACACATGCTTTAGATGAACAGCAAAATGCAGGTCAGCCAGCAAAAGAGTGATCCTAAGTGGAGAAGCAGTGCAGTCACTGACTTTAAAGATCAGTGAATTCCACTCGAATTTCAAGATCTACTTAAAACACCTGTTTCTGTACATTTTAAGAAGAATTTGCCCTAAGGGAAGTCAAATCACACCATTCTACTTCTCTAGTGGGTCAAAAATGAAGTGAATTAAATGTATTTGTTTATAGTTCAGAGAAGCTGCCCGTGGACAAACCACTTTCTGCACTGCTCTTTGTGACATCTGAGGGATCTCCTTTATCCTGCACTTATCCATGGCCACTGGGGAAGGAATGAAGGACTGTGACTAGTACCCCTTGCTCCTGACCCCTGGCAGTATGGTTAACCAACAATGAAGCAAATATCCATAATATGTAAGCGGGTTGTTGATGTATACCCCTGGCCCCCTGCTAGCCCTAGGGTGTGAGGACACCCATTGTCAGGGTGATAAAGGGTATTAGTGTTACCAAGACCCAAGTGCTGAGTCACCAAGAGGGTATGGGGAGCACTGATTGACAGACAGGGTGGTTAAGCCCATCGGAGTTATCAATACCCAGGTGCTGGGTTGCCAGGAGATGGTGACACCTGTCCTGAAACAGGGAAGCCTAACAGCACAGTAAGCACTGTCTACAAAATCACGCAGCATTAAGTCCTAAGCAGGACTTACACCAGAACTGCTGCTGGACGGCAAAACCCATGATCCTCGGTGGCCAGGGATGCCTCCACCATCGTTTTCTTCCTCCGAGGACTGAGTGACTCATGTTCTTTTACGTAAAGTCTGAGCCTAGGTTATGACTGTATCACATGCTGTTTGATAAGAATTTGACCTGATCTGCAGAGGGTCTGCCCAGGTGACTTGAAAAACCTTTGTAACTCAGAATTCTAGAAATTCTGTGCAACTATAAGCTACACTAAGTGCTAGAAAAGTTGTAGATGATGAGCTATAATGATTGTTTCTTTCTTTCTTATGTAATAATACATCTCTAATTATAACCACAACTTTGTGGACAGTCCTCATTCTGCCAAGAATCCCTAAAGAACCTGCCTGTCTGCAGTGTTGGGTGACTAGGACAAGGAAAATCGAATAACAGTCACAATTTTGCATCTGAAATCTAACTAAGAAACCTCCATTAAGTCAAAAACGTCAGGCATGTAGCCCAGCTATTCAGGACAAAAACACCAGTTTCAGTAGCTTTACATTCTTATGACTTTCATTCTGCAGTAAAAGACCTATATATCCTTCATATCTATGAACTGTATTCTGTCCTACACTTTATAGAAGCACCTTAGAAAAAGAAAGCTTAATAGTGCATTCAGGAATGATTATAAAATTTATCTGTAATTATTGTTACACAGCTATAAACACAAAGTGATTAATACACATTGCAATCTCTATTTTGGGATGACAGAACAGCTCAAAAGCACTGTCATTTTTCTTTTTAAACATTCTGTGCTCCAGTCAAAGCTATTTATATTTCCGGATATGTTGACACACGACATTACTTCAAGCAACCACAATGCACAGCTGGTTGCTTTGGGCACTGCACTTACAGGTGGCACAGGAAGAATTTACCAGGCTCACAGCCAAAAAAAACAGCATCAGAGAAAGATGCCTTCTTTACAAAAATGTTTCCAAGGAAAAATTAGGACATACTCTCTCACTACACTACCTGTTCCATCAGAATTTTTATTCTATGTTACGAGTTGCCAGATCTGGTAGCCCAGTAGAGGTAAGGATGCTGCAGATCCCTCTTCCCTGGACACACTGGGAGTGAGTCCGAGCACATACTCTCAATAGCTACACACACAAATATGCCCGTACAATACAAACAGACACACTGACAGCCATGGATCAACATGGACAGGAAACAGTACACTTATGCAAACACAAATGGCCCCATTATGTTTCTGTCTCCTGCTGATTAGGGTAAAGGTCTGTCAGTGCAAATTATGTACATACATACAGTCTCCCCAGCTGCTGGCTTGGACCTTGTTATCCCTCTAGTAGCCAACTTGTGACCCATCTAATCTCCCCAACATCCAACTCATACTTAGAGCTGCTTCATTAGCTGCCTCCTAAATATCCCACAAATCTTACACAATCCCCAAATGCTCTTCTCTGCATCTCACAATGATTCCCAAAGCTCTGCAAGCAGTAACCACCCTCAGTCTGTAAGGTGATGGGCAGGAACCTCTCCCATGCACCGTGATGTATACCCACCCTGGCTCACGGCTGATGGCTCAACAGCCCTAGGAGGAGTTGGGACAGGGGCTCTATTTCTCTGTCTGGGTTTTGGGGTTTCCCTGCCTGCCGTTGTGCCGCTGTGCTCCTTTGTGTGTGCACAGACAAGCCTTTTATCTCACAACCTAACATTATAAAACCTTACAACCAATAGCCTCTTACTAGGTTCAAAATAAAGATGTCACAGGTAAACTGAAAATTACTTTTAATAGCACGTGTTAAATAATACAACATCAGCACAATATTTCAGTTGTAGGGGAAAAAGTAGCCTGAATGTAAAGACAGGATTAGACTATTTTAAGCTTCTTTCAAATACATTTGCAGCTGCAATTGGTGAAAACTGCCAGAAGTGATACTCAGCTCCAGAACACAGTCCCAAATAACTGGGCTGGTTGCACAGACTCATCACCTGCACGATAAGGATCACTCTGCAGCTCAAGCACTGCTCTTTCCTCAGTAGTGATTCATACCAGTGACAAGGACACTTCCTTGCTCATACCTGGGACTGAGTAATGCTGAGCAAGCTCACTGTGAGACAGAAGGATCTATGTAAGCAGTGACTCAAGGGCCAAAATGATGATTCAGAGCAGAAGCTCTTAAAAGCCAAAATAACCATCAGTGTGCCAAAAATGAGGACAGGTCTCAGGCAAATCCATGTAATGAACTGCTCAGACTCTCAGCAGTCTGGAATGTGAATAGGCAGCTGAGTCTCCTCGACATTAGCAGTGGTGGCTATTTCCAATTTCCAATCCTAGTGAGGATCTCATGAGCTGTAATTTGTCCTACTTTACTTACTGACATTACTTTAAATCATATACGGATTATATGGTCTCTTCCCCTTCACTGATCCAGTAGAGAAGATGCTATTCTTAACTGCAGTACATCACAGAGCAGTGCACTGACGAGTTGTTGAGCCAGAATGGGAAGAGGTATGCTGAGGTGCTCTCACAATAAAATATTTGTGATAACCTTAAAACAAGCTGTTCTGTGAAGAGTCAGGCCAATACATGAGGGACTTGTCCCTTCCACCTCTCACCACAATGCAACTACAACACCTTCCTCCTGCAAAGCAGCATACCCATCCCTTCATCACACAACTCTGGATGCTTCATACATCTCCAGACTTCCATAAAACACCGCTGGTAGCTCTTCCCATCCTCCTCTTAATATCCTCAACTTTATAAGTATTTCCTTAGGAAACCAGGCAGAAGGAGGCTCAGCATCTGTAAACAAACTGATCAGCAGCATAATCAAAGCAGAGATGGAAGTGAGTAGAACAAAACTGGCTATGTTGCACAATATCTGATTATTTTACATTAGCTTTGAGACAAAGATACATTTTTGGACGTTAGAAAAAAGCCATCCAAAACTGCTTACTGGGAAGCATTACTGTGTTGGCTCCTGAGATTTGAATCATTTTTCTTTGAGAAAACCACATTCCAGGCTATAAGAACGGAGCAGATCAAGGATTTACAGCCTCTCCTGGGAAGTATCAACCTTGTGAAGATTTAAAACTTCAGGCAGCCCTCCTTAAAGCAGCAGTGTCAACCAAGGTTAATCTAAATCACTTTGAACTCAGTAGTTATTGGAAATCTTTTTTGGCTAAGCGTAGCAATCAAATAATCAAGCAAAAAAAGACAGAATGATAATGCTGACCCTGATTAACAGAGAAGAGCTATTCTGCATAGCAATTCTTTACCTAGCTATCCCTTTTTCCACCGGCATTGTGATACAAAGAGATACAGAGACCTTTCCCCTTATGGGAAGGAATTAAGGCAATAGCACCTCTTGTCCTTGAGGGTGGAAGCCTGGGGAAGGGACAGTGCTGGGTTTTCTGATCAGCAGCAGGAAGTACTGCTCTGGGTGCCATGCATGGGAGTAGAGGTCTACTAGGAACCGTCACAAGATACCTCCAGCCTGGCTAGTACAAAGATCAAGAGCTATAAGAACATCCTCACAGCTATCAGCACACATTACATAAGCTTAATTGTTTTGTTAAATACATTTGAATCACATAGTTTTGCAGTCTGATGCCACATCTCATTAATGTGTAAGACAAAACCACTAATTGAAGTTGTCTAGGGAGGAGCATAGGGGTAGGAAAATCCACTTTGACTCTGAAATCTCTGTAAATATCTCATTTAATTTTTTAAGGCCAGACGGGAATGTTATCACCATCTAATCTGATCTCCTGAATAACACAGGCCACAGAAGCTTATGCAGAATGCTTTCATTTTTGCCATGGGATATTCTAAGACAGACATTCCATGTTGTCCTGAAGCTTTTAACGTGAGATAGGAAATTCCTTGAATTAATTATTCTGGCAAGGGGGTGGGGAGCAATACATCATTTCTATACTGAATCTATCTAGTTTTACTTCCCGATCATATAGTTCTGTTAAATTAAACAGGTCATGCAGTGTTGGCCTGATCTACTAACCTTGTAAGTTGTTCTTGAATAAACTAAACATACCAAGAGTTTTATATCTCAACATGAAGCATGTTTTTAAAAGCTCAAATCCCTCTTGTAGCTCTCTGAATCTTTTCTAGTATTTCAATGTACTTTTCAAAGTGTGGGTACTGGAACCAGATAGTTTTCCAAAATGACCTTATTAAGTCCATACACAGACACCTAACACTAACAATCCTACTTGGGGCTGATTTTTTTTTAATCTTTTTAATGTCTCCAAAGACTACATCCTTTCTTGTAGGTACAGTACTGCTTTGAGAACTGATGCTCAGCCCTGCTTACAAGCATGATAAAGTCCTTTGCTGTATCCTGGAAGGCAACAGAGTCAGCAAGCTACAGTGAGAATGCCAAGGATAACAGCTGGGTAGGATCTGAAATGATGTGCAACAGTGCTGAGGCGCAAAACCCACCATGAGCCATGGCTGAACTGGGCAGTCACCTCTCACAGACACAAGAAGCCATGGAAACAGTAACAGTGCCCTGACAGGTACCACTCCCCAGTTTCTGAGGGATTTCTAACAGGAAAGGAGATTACTGTCTGACACACCATCCTTGTAGGACTGTTGATGTCTGAGTTAAGTCAGGGCAGGCCAACAAGCTATGGGAGAGTTTTTCTACTCTTACAAATGACAGAACCTGAGGTTCTCTTACCCAAGGCTGGCGTTTGCTAATCAGCTTTGTGTTTGTAGCTTTAACACCTCTCTCCCTTCGCCCTTTCCGAAAGTCAGAAGATAAGGATGACTACTGTTAAGCAAACAATAATTACCCAAATTTCTTTTTTTATCAGCATCACTACACTGAACTTGTAATGCCAATATAATCTAATCAACTTAAATATCTCTTACAGATTTAGTGATTCTTTGCCAAGTCTATAAACCGATGTTACTACAATAGCAGGTGTAGATCTCCCTCTTTCCTATCTGAATGCAAGGGATGCTCTTTTCTTCAGCAGCCAGCTCCTCTCTTCCTCTGCAAACCAAATCAGTACCAATACAAGAAGGAAGACATGGTATAATTCAGTTATAATATGAGAACTCAGTAGCATGGGAAGACTGGAAAAACTAAGAGCAGATCAAGAAGTATATTATCCTCATCTGCAAGTTAAGATTTATCAAGTACTAAGCTGATTCTTAGTTCATGGATTAAACAAAACGCTCAGGCACACGTCAAGCCAAAGTGAAATACAGAAGATTTGCCTCATAATTACTGCAGGCATTGTTTGCACAGCTATGCCTTACAGGATAAATACAAGTAACGGGTTGCGTGCTGAATTTCCTGTTTCACAACAGTTCACAACCGCCATCAACATTTTACAGATATAAGTCTACCTTGACATGTCTCCAGACGTTGGACTTATGACCCAAATGCTATCAAAGTCAGGTCTGAAATGCTGTGCACTGCTCCTAGGTAATGCTGTAAACACAATCCTAATGACTTCAGGAACCAAGTCTGCTGTGTGTTCAAAAAGGACTCTCTAAGCACATGCAAGAACAGAGCGCAGGGGAGGCAGGTGACCCAGCTATCGTGCGGGAAAAAACATTGACCCAGTGGCTCCATCTGCGAGATTGCCAGATGGCAGTTGCTCTTCAGTTTTCTCTCCCAGGCTCCAAAGGGTTATTTTACAAACTGCAAAGCAAAAGCCGCTTGAGCTATAAACAAAATATGTGGAGAGGAGGGAGCAAAGGGATAAAAGGGTTGGAATAACAAGTTATTTTCAGTCACTAGGGATGACCAGGCATAACTGACTCACCATTCTTTATCATTCCTTAACTATATTTATCAAATCCAGATAACAAAAACGCCGTATTTATTCCCCTGCCTGCAGCAAGCTGCTCCCTCCCAGTTTCTCATACTTCACATTAGCTCTACATACACATACGGAATTCGGTTTTCATAGGTATGTTACATGTTAGGAAGGAGAAAACATTGTTTCTAGGCTTACTGTACACTATTACTTATTCATACAGAAAATGGTATTTCATGTCATATGCAGGCACTGATGTACTGGTATGCAACTCTTCAACTCCACTAAGCTTTAACATGTATTTCCTGGCAAATACCCAAGAAATTCAGATGAGAATCACAGTTATGCTTGAAATAAAGATAATTTGCTATAGTTCAGTAAAATCCTTCTAAAAAGCATGCATGTAGTCTACCTTGACATAAGATGCCTTTGCAGAAAGGCAAATTTGCATAGATTAGGAAACGGCTGTTTTTTTTTTTTTTTCTTTACATGAAGTTAAACTAGTCATCCAAGTATTTCTGTAAAGCAAAGTATCATGACAATTAAGCAAAAGTGAGGTATCAAATATCCTTAAAACAAATCACATATATTTATAATGCACATACAAACAACTCAAGCTTGTTCTTATCTTTTAACATAACAGACTATCCATCTAATGCCTCTGTTACTTGATGGGCATTTGAAATCACTGGGAATCTAAGAAAGAAGCAATCCATCCATGCCATTTCTTTGCTCTCTGCCTGGATGAACAATCTCTCTCCAATACAGATGGAATTCAGCATCAACCTCTACAACTAAAAACACATCCTTATTAGAGGCAATCCAGTTATGCTAGAATTCAGCCGTTGCATCTGAAATTTCCACTGTAATTCACGACTGGTCTCACTGAGTCAAACAAAACACTCTGGAACAGTTCACATACACAATTGCCATACCAATAATGTTCAAAATAGCAGGATGCTACTGCTAGGCAAAAAAAGGCAGCTGGCTTAAAAAACCTGGAAGTTTTGGAAAATAAAATTGATACATTTTTAAAGATGTCAGGAATAATAGAATGTACGAACTGTTATGTCGTAGCACAAAAGCATGTTAGTTTTCAGCATCCTAATTAAAATACAAGCATTAAGAGGCTACTCCTCCCTATCTCCCTGTTCATTCTATTAGATGATATTTATTTCCCCCAATTCTTCCAAAATCTTTGCTTATACTCTTTTCAAATACAATTATTTTTTTAATAGTTTTGGGTTTTGCCAGAATGTAGAGTAGGAATTTCTCTTTATTTTCTCACCTTTTTAAATAATTTTCTAGTTGTTTTAGATATAGGAACATTAGAACCCAGCTGATCTGCAGACTGACCTTGTAACTTATTTTGAGTCTTGTCTTTTGTGAAGTAACTACAAAACCAGTATGAGACAGAATGTGAGGAGTGGACACCACAGACATTCACCACAGACATTCAGAAGAAAGCAGTTGTGGCAGTTCTTGTTCAGTAATCAACTGATCAAAGTGTATCCTATCTTTTCAGGAATGCCATGGAGTTGTCACTTTCTGCCAGACCCTTAGTTCATGTCAATGGAAGGATGGTACTATGACTAGTGTAACACTATCCAACTGTGTTGCAATGGTAGCAATAAGTAAATAAACAATGGCTATTAAAGAAATAAAAAGGTTTTATTCTTGGTTTCTAGTGAATTACATTCATTCACTTCTGAGATAAAAGGTTCAGCTTACCCTTACTCTTTCTCCCTTTTTTAATGGCTACAAACAAGTAACCTTCTGTTAATTCAGCACACTTTGCTATCTGTTCCTATCACTACCCGAAGTCAGCCGCTAGAGAGTACTCTTTAGCTGCTTAGTGACCTTCCCCTGTTTTATAAACTTGCCCTCTTCAAACTGTCCCAGGCATCGCTCACGGTTACTGCAGCCTCTAGGAGTCCCAGGAAGAGCAATCTGGAATTAGTAGTGAACTTCAATTCCAAACAATGCTACAGGTAGGCTAGATGATACACCCTGTACCATTATATTTGGGATACATCAGAAGAAATTGAAAATGCATTCAAACTTCTGAGAGATTTGATATTACAAATATGGCCCATACCAACCCAAAATACTTGATGAAAATGTACCCTGCAACAAAAATAGAATATAAACTAGATGTTAGAAAAACACCTGCTAGCAGCCACCTCAAATATTTGGTTTGAGTGTTTCCATATAAATCCTGAGCCAATCTCTCACATTTCATGCCTTGCTGGTTTGTGCTATTGCCATTCTTGGTCATAGTGGCTTGTTTTCATTTCAGTGTACAAAGCAAAAGGAATGCAGAACAGCACAAGCAGTCTGACAAGAAGGTATAGTTTCAGCACACAGAAAACTGTTAGGCTTATAACTCCTCTCTGATCTATATATATACAATAAAGCCACATTATCCATTTCCTCCACCTTGTTTTAAATCCAGGGCAAGGATTTTGCGCTGAAAACATTTCACACACTACCATTAGAAGAACTGCCAAGTTCAAGACATTCAAGAATGTCTGTTTTATTATCTGAATTCGCAGTTGAGATATTTACATAGAAACAAGCTCATCTATACACCTCACTGAGTGAAATCAGTTTGAGGCAGAGAGGCATTTGGGCTTCAATTAAGCACAGCCCTCCTCTTGAATCAGTCAACAAACCAGAGCCTCTAACATTACATATTCAGTTCTTTAATGGAACTTAACCCTTTGAGAATCAACTCTAATAGTATTAATTCCATTTCCATGTTTTTTTCCTCTGCTGACTGACCACACAAAACATAGAGCCCCTGACACAAAAGTGTACAGCATTGCAAGTAACAGGCATGCAGACCCATGACCACATGAACCGAGATACGAACTTATTGTTCCCAATCCCTGGGTGCTAAAACAGTTTCCACCAGACTACAATACACAAGTGGACAAATCTTATTGAATTTAATCAGCCCAGTACTTGGGGGAGCCATCATAATCAGTAAGGGATTTAATGAAAAGCTGCAACTCCAATGAATACTCTTTAATTATGACTAACTAATATTTATCCACAAAGAGGAATTTGTTTCAGGATTAGTCTGAGGACCTGGAAGAAGCCAAAGACATCAATTTAATAATGGAATGCCTAATTAACGTATAATGGAAACCTAATTGTGATATACTGCTTTGTAGCACACATGATGTATTTAGAACAATTGCTTTTCAGTGGGCTCATTAGGGAAACTTAAGCAAAACACAACAGTAAAAAAGAAAAGGGAAAAACATACACACTGGAACTTCCATGATGATTATAATCAGCTGATGAAAGATAGTGACATGCTCGTCAGATAAAGCACTGCCATCCCTTCACAGGTTGTCGTTAAATTTTTTTAAAAGGATAATGATTATGCAGTTCCTTTCCTCCCTAATAACATGGGATCAGACCCAAACCCTACTGCAGCTACTTGGCGGAACTCCTCTGGTGGAAAGGAGCCACAACGTTGAAGGCTCTTTGGATTCTCTTCGATTGGAGAAACCTCACGTAACACACATGCCCTTCCAGCTGCTGCTGAAGGAGAGCAGCTAGGGGAGAGCAAACAGCACAAACCCCCTCCAGCCTTTCCTGTGTGCAGCCTTTGAGTATGAAATTGCACTTGATCAGTATGTGTTTCTTTAAGAGGTCATGGCCTTACAGGTACCCATGGCACATAACAGAATGTCTCCTGTTTGTTTGTTTTTTCCTATATAAAACATAAAATGCAACTCAAATCATTCTTACTGTAAAACCAAGCATCCTCCTGATAGCATCCTGATGGCACTGGGGCGATGGCTCCCACACTAAAATGGGCTAGCTGCTACCCCCCTCATTCACTCAAACCAAGGTGAAGGATATGCACTGTTTATCCTGCATCATACTTTTACAATGTCAATGCAAACAGCGTTGTGCTGACCTGCTCTATTTTCTTCCCTTTGCTGGAAAAGCACCAGGAAGAAAGAAGAATGGACAGGAGCACCTCCTGCTACTCCTCCGCCCTGCAGAGCCTTCCAGAAAATAGGCACAGGGAGGTCCAGCAGCAGATGAGCTTCCTCCAAAGGTGGCTGCTGGAACCACAGACCCCTTAGCTCTGGCTCAGTGATGTTCAGCTGGTGATATGAGAATGGTTGCACCAACAGAAGATGTCATGACAGTGCCATGGAAAAGAAAAAGGGATGCTAGGATCTGTGAAAACACAGCACCATGGTTTTGCAGATGAATGAGGGATTGCAGTAATTTTAAATGCACAGCAGCAAAAAGACCTGTCTCTAGAAATAAAAAGATTTGCTTATGGTTTTGTTCCAACTACTGCTGTTCATAGGAATGCTTAGAAAAATTATACTGAAGTCAATCCTTTAAATGAAAATGAGCAAAGATCACTGAGTGCCCATGACTAGATGTAAGCTGAATTCTGAACATCCATCTTCTTACACTTCCACGTGTGTGATGCTGTCAGTCTGCCAGCCTGAGAAGTGAAAACTGAGTTCTTACCTCAAGCACAGCAAAAGAGTAGGATGTGGGGCCAGTGGTTCATCTTCAGATATGGTCTCAGTATTGCAATAGTGAGGTTGAGAGGTACTCATCCCAGTACACCACAGCCCAATATTGAGCCAAACGTATTACTCTACTCAAGGTAAACAAGTTGAGGCTCATTATCTGTATGTTGTACCTTCATGTTAAAGACATGGGTTACAGTGGTCTGCTGCTTTTTAATAAAGATCAGAAGGCAATCCCATGCTGGTAAGAGAAGTCACAGATAAGAAAATGTTGTAAATCCCTGTTGTACAGGTCTCTTTGAGCAGAAGTCTAAAACTCATTTCCAGAAAAAATCTGCAGTAAACTTCCACCTCTGAACTCCAATGGAACATTTAACTCAGTTGGCACTGTGCAATAGAAAGCTCTGAAAGCAGTCATTACTAATGTTTTGAACATTGATTTTTGACACAGATATATGTACATAACTAAATCACAAGGAATAGAATCAACTGAGGCAGTTCAATTTATTTCATAGAAAGTACAGAAAGAAATGGCCTGCAAGTTAAAAAGTCCATTGCTGTCAGCACTTTTTTGTAGTTGTTTTTCTTAAGCATTTTAACCCAGAAAAAATTAAGCCTCCCCAAGCTTCACACAGTGCATTGAGAGGACAATGCTTAATTAAGGGAAGAAACTAACCGTCATAGCAGAAAAGTCTTCTGAGCTATGTTTTCTCTAAAGACACTTTGCTATAGGAATGTGGTGGTTTTACGCAGCTGAGCAGTGGAACTCCACCAGAATTGCTCTCTCACTCCCCCTCCTCAAAAGAAGAGGGGGAGAAAATATGATGGAAAAGGGCTCAAGGGTTGAGATAAGGACAAGAAGGTTATTCACCAATTACCGTCATGGGCAAAACAGACTCAACATAGGGAGATTAATATAATTTATTACTATCACTAGCAGACTAGACCAGTGAGAAACTAAAAGCAAACTAAGAACACCTTCCCCCTATCCACTCTCTTCTACCTCCTCCCCGCAAGAGGCACAGGGGAACAGGGAATGGGGGCTGCGGTCAGTCCATATTGCTTCGTCTCTGCTGCTCCTTCATGGTCACTCTCTCTTCCCCTGCTCCCACGTGGGGTCCCTCCCACAGGATGCCATCCCTCCCGAACAGATCTTGCGTGGGCTTCCCACAGGCTGTAGTTCTTCAAGAACTGCTCCAATATGGGTCCGTACCACGGGGTCCATTCTTCAGGAGCAATCTGCTCCAGCATGGGTCCCCCACGGGTGGCAGCTCCCACCGGATCACCTGCTCCTGTGTGGGCTCCTCTCCACGGGCTGCAAGTCCGGCCCACAGCCTGCTCCTGCGGGGGCTCTCCATGGGTTGCAGCCTCCTTTAGGCCAAATCCACCTGCTCCACCATGGGCTCCTCCACGGGCTGCAGGGGGACAACCTGCTCCACCATGGTCATCACTACAGGCCACAGGGGAACTTCTGCTCCAGTGCCTGGAGCACCTTCTCCCCTCCTTCATCACTGACCTTGGTGTCTACAGGGTTGTTTCTCACTCCTCTCTCTACCAGCTGCTGTTGTGCAGCAGTTTTTTTCCCCTTTCTTAAATCTGCTCTCACAGAGGTGCAAACAACGGTGCTCAGTGGTTCAGGTCTGGCCAGCGGTGGGTCCCTTTTGGAGCTGGCTGGAGCTGGCTCTTATCTAACATGGGGCAGCTTCTGGAGTCTTCTCACAGAAGCCACCCCCTGCTACCAAACCTTTACCACGCAAACCCAATACAAGGAAACTAATGGATCTAACATATTTGAGTTCAGAAACACTTTCCCTCAAGGCTTCCCAAACAATGTCTCTGAGCACAGCTCTCCCAGGCTTACCACTGAAAGCACAAAAGGCATGACATGATCCTAACTCCACAAGTTCTTCCACTATAAGATCCAGAGGCATACAGGAATAGCAAATGGAGAGATTTGAATTACTCACATCAGTAACACATCTCAGAAAACTCCATGTTCCTATGTAATACCTTGCTTTTTTCCTCAAGTGCCTGTACACATAACACAGTCTTGTACAACCAGCTTCTAGCTGTTGGGGCCTTGCTAGTCTGAATATTTTGTCTCAGTGCCCACAAACAAGCTAGACTTGATCTGCACAGACTTGAGGTGAAAACAGCCATTCTTACTCGCATTTGGCCTATGGACACAATCAGCCATGGAGACCTTCAGCCAGGATAGAAAGGCCAAGAGCGCTCCTGACCACTGGTAAATGTGCTGATGCCTCTGCTCTGGAAGAATGAGGGTCAGGGGAGAGAACTGGCCCAGGGCTGGTAGAATTATTGCTTAGAGCTCTGATCTGCCCACAGGAAGGCTTTGCATGGTACAACATCTTTATCAGCCACTTGCAACTGGATGTCTCCCATTTTCCATCCCAATGGGAAGGAAAAAGACTATCCTTACAAATAGGAACAAAAAAGTTGTCATTGGTTCACATGGCACATTAACAAAGGTGGTGAGAATACTGAGTTTTTCTGAAGAACACCTCTCATCTGAGGAACAGCTTACATTAGGCTTTTCAGGTGCTGCAGAATGATAAACTGCCAGTTGGTCTCTTGCAAACAAATGATAGGGTGATAAAAAATCCAGTGTAGCTTGACTGAGTTCATAGACAGTTTAGTTCTAAGAGGTAGTTCTGGTAGAAACTGTGCTTGTGTTTGTCCACCAAGACAAAACAACTTCAGCTGCTTTGCTGTATTTTCTGAAATATGGAAAACATGCCAAATGAATGCTGAAACCGAAAGTCCACCACTCATCTCAGTATGTTTTCTCCCTAAGTAATGGTGACAAAAACTAACTCCCACCAACTCTTCCATATGCATTGCCTTTCGAAAGCATTAAAAACAAGCAAGTAAACAAACAAACAAACAATAAACAATTATAGCATGAATATCTTTGCAACTACATAGTTAGTGACTGAGGCAAAAGAAATGCAAAACAAAGTGAGACCTAATATTTTTCTTCTCCCAAAGCAATGTCAACCTACAGTCATAATTTCATTAAGTGATGACAGGAACCATGCTGTTTTATTGTAGAAATGGCATTTCAATTGTCAAGGCTGACAACAAAATTCATTCAGCAACTGACAACTTCTGTTCAAACACCTGTAGTAACACATGTAAGTGGACTGCACACCAAAGTGAAAAATTCCTTGATTAGTTTTATAAGATATATTGTGTGTCACATCAAAACACAGTGTTAGAAGAGTGAATATGCTGCTGCAATAATAGCTAACACCTCATAGAGACTACAAAATGGAATATTTTTCTAGATCAATCTACAGTCTGAGAAGTTGTTATAGTATCACTTCACTCTCACCAACTGCAGACATGAATGAATAATTCCATCAATAGAGTAAAACCCTGGCACATGTTGGCAATTTAAATTGACTAGTACAGTGAGTTATGGTGCTGTCTGTGATGAAGTAACTTTGTCGGCAATAGTGCCAAGATGGAAATAAATTGGCTGCTGTCCATTTGCCTTCACTGACTTTCAAAAACTTCTCCCTTGATACTAAGAGTGACAAACTAGGTACCAAGGTGGTTTTAGACTCGTTGATAAATTATTTCACCTAATCTGAAATGGGAAACTGATGGAGGTCCAGAAAGCTAATTTTACTGTTTTCAAGTCTTTTCTTTAAAGTTATATTGGTAGTTTCCCAGTTAGAATTACAGGGCACATCTTTATGTCCCTCTGTAAGCCATACACCTTCAAGAGAACTGGCAAAGATAGACACAGTAGTGGTCTGATACAGCTGTATTTATACTGCTGTCAAAGCAGATCCAAGGCAGGTATGAGCCCATATTAACTATCTGTTCCTAGTTACTTACCAGGAACTTCCTCCTGGGGTTAGCTGCAGGAAAACCCCATAGGAATTCCCAGAGGGAAAACTTCAGCCTTGTCCAATACTTAGAAGAAAACCCTCCTCTATTTGCTGCTCTGGGACTTGGTGGTCTTTGTCACCTCCAGCCAGATTAACATCAGGCAGGGTATATATGTTATCCAGGGCCCTTCACAGGAAGGCCTTGGTGTCACCTGCCAGTGGGGTCACGGTGGGATTTGTACAAAGCCTGAAGTAACAGTACGTGCAAGGGTAGAGTGGGAGGACCTATTACTGAGTCTTGTCAGCAGTCCAGACCCAAGAGTGTCATGAGAGCCACCCAGATGAGCACAGTATTCCTGATACAGGCAGCTCAATCACCAGTGAGTCCTGAGAAGTCCAGACCCTGTACTTTCATTTTAGCATCTGCAATAGAATTATAAATTAAATCTATCAATAGATAGAATACACATAATAAAACAGAATGAGTCTAATACAACACTTGAAAAATACACAAGAGTACTCAGATGCTTCTACAACAAGAAGGGATTTGAAAACTGATGAAAAGTCCACCATTTTGTCCTGACAGAATCCTGAAAGTTGACACTACAGCTGATCTATGTAGCTAATTTTAATTTACTATACCATGCATTCTCTTCATGATCTATTGTCTGAAATTGTAAGCCAGTAAAAATACCTGTCTCACTTCTGAATACTGAAAAAGGGAACAGCAGAACCAATATCACTTAATGCATGATGCCCTGAATTCTTAAGTATACATTCTTAAAGGGCTGTTTTAAGATAATATTTACTTTTTGGTTGTTATGGTGATCATCTTTTCACAGCAGTTTATAAAAATAGGAATGGCTAAAAATAAAAAATCCAAAGGAACCTAAGGAACTAAAAAGGGAATGTGGCATGCAGATTTGTCTGGTTCAGAATAAATCTGCATATAGTGTCTTGCAGCAGCATGTTTTACAAAGGGAATTAAAGCCATGAAATTAACATTTTAATGAAGTAGAGAGACCATTGACGTCAAGACTACTCACTGATTGCTGCTTCCAGGTGGCGTAATGAGATGAAAATGAAGTTTATATCTTCAGCTAGTCTAAAGCAGGCTTGTTTTGTGACTGATTGAATTTAAATGAGAAGATACTGCTGTGTGCAAACATGTCTAGGCTGGTAAGTAGCCTTATCAAATCCAGGCATAATAAATGCTTGATTTTAAATATTTTATGTTAAGAAAAGGGATTTCAGTCTTTCTTTCACAATTCAAAACAAACGCAAAGCCAAAGTTTTATCACTAATTCTACAGCATGCCACAGCTTTTGTACTGGTTGCTCCAGGAAACCCCATACAAAATTTTTACTGCAAGATGTGTTTGTTTATCTATCAAGAAGCAGAAAACATTCTGGATTCTAAAGGTAAAGTAGGAAATCATAAAGCCAGTGTGGCCTGTGGATAACCTAAACTGTGACTTTTTTGGCACCAGAGGCATTTCAGACACTACGGTCAACCGATAGAAATGCAAGACAACTCTATATTGTGAAATACAATTCGATGGAATTGTAGCACATCATAAATTCCATGTTCCCAAATGCCACTGAAAGAGTGTATTTTATTTTCTGCCTTAACTATAAACAGTGAATAGACATGTATAAATATTCTTCATTATTTCTTATTAGAGGCATGAATCTACATTGGTATTGCTTTAAATTAAATTTTTATTTTTTGCTTTAAATTAAATTTTTGCTTTTTTATTTGCTTTTTTCTGTGGTTGGGCCCAAAGAATCGTGGTGAATGGAGTTAAATCCAGTTGGAGGCCAGTCACTACTGGTGTCCCCCAGGGCTCAGTGCTGGGGCCAGTTCTCTTTGATATCTTTATCAGTGATCTGGATGAGGGGATCAAGTGCACCCTCAGTAAGTTTGCAGATGACACCAAGTCAGGCAGTAGTGTTGATCTGCTTGAGGGTAGGAAGGCTCTGCAGAGGGATCTGGATAGGCTGGATTGATGGGCCAAGGCCAACTGTATGAGGTTCAACAAGGCTAAGTGTCGGGTCCTGCACTTGGGGCGCAACAACCCCATGCAATGCTACAAGCTGGGGGAAGAGTGGCTGGAAAGCTGCCCAGCAGAAAGGGACCTGAGGGTACTGGTACTGCAGGACCAGGGAAGTGATTGTCCCTCTGTACTCGGCTCTGGTGAGACCGCACCTCAAATACTGTGTTCAGTTTTGGCCCCCTCACTACAAGAAGGACATGGAGGTGCTGGAGCATGTCCAAAGAAAGGCAATGAAGCTGGTGAAGGGTCTGGAGATAAAATCTTATGAGGAGTGGCTGAGGGAGCTGGGGTTGTTTAGTATGGAGAAAAGGAGGCTCAAGGGTGACCTTATCACTGTATACAATTACCTTAAAGGAGGCTATAGTGAGATGGGGATTGGTCTCTTCTTCCAAGCGCCAACTGGTAAGACAAGAGGAAATGGCCTCAAGTTACACCAGGGGAGGTTTAGGTTGGATATTAGGAAAAATGTCCTCACTGAAAGGGTTTTGAAGTATTGGAACGGGCCGCCCAGGGAAATGGTTGAGTCACCATCCCTAGAGGTCTTCAAAAAACGTTCGGATTCAGAGCTTAGTGATTAACGGTGGACTTGGCAGTGCTAGGTTAAAGGTTGGACTGGATGATCTTGGAGGTCTTTTCCAACCTACATGATTCTATGATTCTAAACACTATATTTTCACCTAGAGAATGAGACAACCATAGTGCTGGTGACCTACTTTCAGAATTTCTATGAAATCCTGTGAATAAGTTTAGTATTTTTTCATTTTTTACCCTTGTTAAAATATTAAAAAATAAATATATAAAAAAACAAACCCCAAACCAGATTCAGTTACTAACACTATACCTGTTATTTAAGTCTAATTCTCACTTCACTCCTGGGTTCACACTTCTGTGAAGTAGTCTTCAATGGTCCTAATTTCTCACTTCTTAAGATGTCTTGACATACAATCTGCTGCTGATGGTATAACTGATCAGAACCAGAGAATGGAGCAGGGCAGCAGAAGTGCAGAAAATACATAACTGATGCTCCAAACTCAGCTCTTCTCCTGAGTCTATGACCTAGAGCTAAAGAACAATAATGAGAGGACCTTACAGGATATTCTCTATTTCGTCCATTGTGAGTTGTAGGTTCATAAAAAGAATAAAGGTGGTCCATCAATAACACTCTGCCCTCTTTAAAACCAAAAACTTCATAGTCAACCGCTGCTATGAAATACCTCTCTGCTCCTCTACAAGATGTGGTTACTGTTGTTTACTACTTCTAGTAGACTGCTTGTGAGCCTTTTATAGACATCAGCTTTTTAAGCAAGCTGCATCTCTGGATACAATATTTGTATTTGCATTCCATTTTTCTTTTTTGTCCCCTTGGAACAAGCTGTTGCACATAGATTACATTTGAGGATTCAGTAACTAGGTTTAAAAAACATCCCCGCTGTAATGCAACAGCAATAGCATGCTTGAAGCTATCCCTGACTCCTCCACAGCACTGCCAAGCAATGTTCCTGGCTGTCAAGGCAGAGATTTCCAGAGATTTCTTTCAGTTTGAGATCTTACTAGGTGTGAGGCAGAGTGAGATTGGTTGGAAGGACTTCATGAAACATGCACCACGCCCTGCCATGGGAACTCAGAAGCGGAAAAAGTGACTACTCGAAGCAAGGGAGCCAGGAGGAACAGATGGCAGACACAGATTTGTGATGCTCTTGTGTCATCAGCAGAACGACCCATGTTCTCATGAGCAAATAAACACATCTGAGCTCAGGACTGCCATCTGGCCCCTGGGACTGTCTTGCATATGGAGCCTTCAGATTTGATGCTTGTACGATTTTTATTATTGAGCCAACTGACCTGGACAAAGGCCTGGGTATCAACCTGCATGTTCTCTATGCTACAAAAACAGAAATGCAGCCCTTTTAGTGTGGCAGCAAATACCTCTCTCTCCAAACGGTTTTAAAACCACTTTTATCCTTAGGATGCAGATGATATAGCTAAATCAATCCAGTACCAACCCACCTCCAAAAGGAGTGATCTTGCATGTCTACTGCCTCACACTGGATGCTCCCATTGGTCCCCTGGTCTTGCAGTGAGCCCTTTCAGCATGTGGAGCCAGTGGAAGCTAACCCTGCCAAAGAGTCATGCTGGTACAGGGGCTGCTGGGGAATCTGAACACTTGATTGCTGAAGGAAGTGAGACACTGGTATTCCTGCTGTTAGCTCAATCAGGAAAGCTTGTCAGGCTGGAGTGGATGCTATATGCACAATATGTTTTCGTATTAGCAACCTCTTCCTTCATCCACCAATGAGGATAAGCACTCTCTGTTTCCTCCACCCATCCAAGAGGTGGGTGCAGGCTTGTCTTCTTAGGACAGGAGATCCAACCTGCAGCTCACATCTGTTGTGTTGGTAAGATGCAAAAACAAGATTACTCAGAACACAGTGTCCTCCTGTAATTCATATGAATTCTGGGCCAAGGGGTGGAACATTTTTTCTTCATTATTCTACCGTTGCCTAGCATAGCATTTTCCTCTATTAGTTGCCTACAACAACATCTGGAAAAAGTTAGGTAGCCAGAACAGAGTAACAGACATGAGCTCAGTGTGTTCCAAAGACTTGATTTTCAGAGATACAACACACCTGCAGCTTTCAGTAAATTCATTACAGAGTTAAAAAGCTCAAAGCTTTCTGAAAAAAATCAAGCCCATGATGATTAAACCCACTCAGGAAGTATGCCACTGCTTTCTACACAACAGCTAAATGCTCTGGAGGCTTATGAACATTTGCTCCAAGTATGGATTACAGTATTTCAGTCTGGGAGGTGACAAAGACATGAACAACCTCAGCAAGATCCACATCTGAGAAGGATGTTCACAAATTCCTGGCTAGCAACAGATGGAAAAAACAAAGGCATGGAAACACAGCTGCTCCTTTTCTGAAATGGTGAAGGACCCAAGAGAACCTTCAAGATACAAACTCCAAAAAAGTGAGCAGCATGTCCTCCCGACTCTCTCTGGGGGTTTAGGCACTTACTCCATTTTGCCAGATAAATGCCCTCTGCCCATTAGCTACACACACTGAGCCATTCAGACCCAAATTTCTCCATCACCGACAAAACACAAAATTGTTTTGATTATGGAATAGGTACATGCTTTGCATGCTTTAGCACAAACAACTCCAAGCTAGGTGAGAAGAAAACAACCATGTTATACCCAAGGTAAAACTGTGGTTTTCAGTGCTTTTTAATCCCTCCCCCAGTATCCTTATGCATTTGTTTATCTAGAGCAGCAACAACTTGAACAGATTCCTGAAATTAAAACTTCCAGGGACAAAGAAAACCACACTACATGTCACCCTCTGCCATCAACTGGTGCTCAGTTCCAGACAACTTCAAACACAAAACACTTCCTGTTGTCAACAGAAGATACTCAAGAAATGGTGTAGTGCATTGAGTGTGGAAGAACTGCATGAAGACTGGGCTACACTGCCTTCTCTGGAAGGGTTTAGCCTTAAATATCTGGACATTTGCTTCTTAATTTTGCAGATCTCATCTTGAAAAAAGAATCACAACTAGAGTAGCTCCTTAGGTTTTCCACTCTGAGCTAGCAGAAAAAAGCCAGANCATGTGTGTGGGAGTCATTGTTTCTTTTTTTTAAAATTGAGTTTCTGCATTTCAGTACAGCAATTTCTACAAGATGTTTCCTGCCTCCCATCAGTCACACAGGTCTTTCAGGATGATTTTCAGTGATAGGGAACTGCCAAAACACCTATCCTTATTACAATAGAAGATGTATAAAGCTACTTTGATAACACTTTATAAGCCAATATTGTCTTTAGTAACCATTGCATTTCAGGCTTCTAGTACTTTTCAGTTTCAAAATAAGAATTTCTACAGAATGCTTAATACATACATTTGTACACTGACTGATCAAACAGTGCTAACATTTGATGCAACATAATTACTTCTGTAACAGAAAACACTGTTGATCAAGAGTAAATATATTTTTGAGAAAATTAAAAATAGCCCACAGTACAAATACTATACCTGAGACAAGTCAAAAAAAACCACTTTGCATCATCCTTCAGTCTTGATTCCCTGACTTTATACTGCCTTAAAAATGGCAAAGTGCTTGACCAGAGAATTAACTGCAGAGAAAGAAAAATAATTCTGAATCGCATCACAGGATGCTTATAAGGAACCATGTGAGGTACCTATCCCATATTAAAACTCCAAGTAAATGACCCTGCAAGGAACCCGGTTCAGCAAAAGAAAAATAAAGACTTGCCATCAAAATGGCATGAAAATGACAGCCTTGAACTAGACACAGGCACTCTCTTCTATGACTCTTGCTACAGCTACATAAAAGAATTTATAAATGGTGGCTAATGCATTTTCTCAAAACAAGCTTGTAGTTTGTGCATTTAGTATCTGGAATTCATAGGGTTTTTTAGGAGACCGGCGTATGTTCTCCATACATATTATGTCCAAAACCCATGCATGCTTAAACCTGTCTAATTATCTTCTCTACCTTTATGAAATGCATCTAGAATTTCCATCCTGAATTACATGTAAGATTCTTTATTATAAATGATGTGACTCACCCATAGAAATGTAATCTTCCAAGAACTGCTAACTGTAGTCAACTGTATGGCAGGCACTTTACTGGCAACATTGCATGTAAATTACCTCAATACCTCCTCCCCTACCTGCCACCCTACTCTCCAAAGTATTAAAGCTAGAAGACGTTTTATGCTGCATTTTGGGAATACTCCCGCCACGTGCAAAGTGAAAAAAAAACTGTATGAAAACTTTTCTTCTAGGAAGGATTTGTATCTTTTTGCATGTTTGTTACGTATTCACTATATGTGGCAGATATGAATCAAACATGTTAGTCCTGGTTGGGACCTGTACAAGGTTATTACAATGCCAGTCATCATGACAACTTTCAGTTTTATGGATGAATCTCAAAACCATCCAAACGGATTCTAGGCATTCCTCTTATTAGGAGAGAGGACATGATTTACCTTTAAAAATGCCCAGGCTGGCTGCTGAAAAAGCTTGGTTCATATGTGTAAATAATTCTTGTGGTATTTCACGGAGTGCTTCTCAAAATTAGTTTCTAGGTGTAGTAAATCCACTTATTTCTGTTGCTTAACTAAAGTAATCAACAGTTGAAGAATGTCTTATTAAAACAGATCCTTAGCTTGTACTTTTCTGTTTCTGAAGTGGAAACCTCATCACAAAATGATACAATCGCTTCTTGTTTCATGTACAGAATTGCAATTAAATGTTAACCTCATGCATCTAGAGAGGAAATCATCCAAGGTTTCACAAAAGTTATTTTTATATTCTACTCCAAAATAGAAAGGAAGGGGGGTATTTGGAAAAAAATTGCAGGCATTCTGAAATGAAGATAACAGAGTATAAAGCTTCTGGTATTTGGTTGTGTCGAAGTCTTCGTTCCTTAACCACATTATAGCACTGTATGTCCTGTGTGTGAAAAAGACCCCATCCAGCCACTACAGAACAAGTGGTCTGATTTTGTTTTAGAGAGAAAAGCATGGACAAATTTAACCTACTCTGGCATTCTGAAAATAATTTTTCCATACAGCAAAACCTACAAAATTATAGCCTAAAAAAGAATGTAACTCAGGTATTTAAAATTTACTATTAAAAATACTAACTCCTGGTGTGATAAACTACATATATATACGTGCATGTGTGTGTATGTGTCTCACTGTATCTATATACGTATAAGTCTTTAAAAGGCAAGTTGAAGCTTTTTATTCTTGTTTTCAGGTAAAAAATTATTCATATTGGACAGAAAGTGGCTAATGACAGCATTCTATTAAATGTGCAAAATTCATTTGCTGGAAAATGATAAAACAAAAATCAAGCATGATTTCTTTTTTAGTTGACAGGGTAACTAATAAAAATATATTGTGCTTCAACATGTTTGAAAGAAAGAAGATGACTGCAGAAGATGAATTACATAAAGAAAACATTGTTTGGGTTTCATATAAATTGCTTATTTTTATTTTCAGAAATCTAACGCACTAACAGTCCTGAAATTAGACGCATATAGCTTGCCCTGTGTATTTGTGCTGTCCCTTGACCACAAATGAAATTGCTAGATTAGGACCTAAAATTTAAAGAACCTCCTTTAATCTCTCATACCTGTGTATTTCTACACCAGTGCCTTGAACAATTTACAACCCCTCTGTGTATGCTTATTCATTTTCACTATGCCACCTATATCTTTCATTTCTCCCTATTTCCTGCAATCCACAAATCATATTCTGTGCAAGCAAAGGAAGCCATACAGTGGCCAAATATGAATGGTGAGATAGTAAGTGAATAACAGAAGCACCACACTATACAACAGAGCATTATATAACATGCCATTCTCTCCTCACGTATATTACTTGATTTTTTCAGGCACACTAATACAAAATGAAGAATACAGATCCGATGTCACTTTTTGTTTGCACATGCAGTTGCTGTAATTGGACACAGGTCAGGTGAGTGCACACATCTGAAGCCATTTTGAAAACTACATCTGTGTACACCTACCTACAGTTTGCTGTAACCCCATATATCTTTAGTGCTATAATTTTTAAAATCAGCACTAAAGGTTATTTTGAAAGATTTGGCCTATCTCAATAAAAGTGTTACTTCTAATGTTTATCAAAAAAGACTCCTAAATCTTTGTTTTTAAAAATCTACGAGCAATACTAGGAAAATCTGAGCTTTTTTACAGTTCTGAAATGGAATGATTTAAAAAAAAAAAAAGACTTTTAAAGTTATATCTTACGGACCCTTAGCCCTCACTAAAAAGTGATTATATAACATTTCCAAGCTATTCTATGTTGCTATACAGACCCTGAATTTTATTAACAGAATTTAGTGTGATCAAAATCCCAGTAGGGTATACTGACGTTACTCTCCCTCCAGCTGGTCTTCTCAATCTGAAGTATTCTCCAGTCCATAAACAGGAAAAAATACAAAAGAGCTGACAGCATCATATGCTGCAGACACACATCCCTGCAAATTTCCAGTTTACAATACCAACAGCTGTATGAAAAAAAAAGAACATTTCATAACAAGAT
Source organism: Chauna torquata (assembly GCA_013399475.1). Classification (NCBI taxonomy): domain Eukaryota; kingdom Metazoa; phylum Chordata; class Aves; order Anseriformes; family Anhimidae; genus Chauna; species Chauna torquata. The sequence goes on along the minus strand of VXAL01008070.1, from coordinate 183,670 downwards.
TTAAAAAAAAAAAAAACAACACAAAAACCAAACCCACCACCACCAAACAAACAAACAAAAAACCAAACCAAACCAAAACCCTTAACAATTCAACAGTTTCTGGTTGAGGAGCTTCAGCTCTTTAATATCTGTATATAAAAGTATCAGATTGTCCAGATGCAGAAACAAAGATACAGAAAGACTGATGTCACACTGCAGATGGTGCTGCACACAAAAAATGTCCATTTTTATGTCTACCAAAATAAAACTGAGGGTGTGCAGGAGGTGCAATCCTCTTGCCAAATGGATAGAGAACAATTTCAACATGGGATGCGTCCAGAGACAGAAGTCAAGAGAGAAGAGAAAGGAGAAAAGGTCACATTCAAGCTTTTAATAGACTATATTATTCTCTGGAGGATATAATTCCAAAAGTATTTGGCAAAACCTCAGAACATTCATCAGCACAAGCAAAATGAGGGTCAGTTGGCTATTCTGTGAAATATTGAGCATTTTATGAGTCATAAATTTAATAAAATGTGGATGTGCTAAATTTACTTCAGTCCCAAGTCACACCCTTTTTTGGTAACCTCTGTTCATGATATTCTTCAATGCATCAATAATGGGAATCCTCCAAAAAAACTAAACTCAAAGGAATTAAGACTGAATAAAAACAGACAATACATGAATACTGAAGTCCCATTTAAGGTAACAAAAGAATAGAATAAAAACTCCAGACACAAAAGAAAAAAAGGGAAAAAAAGCATGTCATTTTTGATACAGGGTTGTAATTAATGATGGGAGAACCAACATTTCACAAGGCTCCATAGTTAAAGGATTAGGATCTGGTGAGTACTTTTGCCAGCCTATGATACACATTTCACAGCTATTTTACTTGAAATCTCAATTGTTAAGCTGAGCTATTTCCCCACATAATCTGATCCTGTACGGTTATGTATGGAGCGTGTCCCTCCAGTCTATCTACCCACAGTGTACAAAAGTAAATTTTGCTAGACACACATTTGTAACATGTACAAATCTATGTCTCTCAAATGCAAAATAGTAATGACCTAGGCTGCATACAGCAGCAGACTTCGAGCATTTACTTCCTTAAGTGATTCCTAGTTGGGCTCGTTACTCCACAATTTCTTTGGTTCTTGAATCTTTCCCTGATACAGCTGCTGAAGACCACACTAGAAGCTTGGATAATAGCTGCACTGACTGTCAGATTTTGTCTAGGGAGTTGCTTTCCCATAAAAAAGCATCACCAGTACTCTCCAATGCCTTCTCAAAGTCCATTTTTTGCTCAGACTTCTGTATAAACTTGAGCAGAATTTCAGCATACACTATTCTACTTCCCAAAGTCTTCACACGGAGCACAGGAGACTTGCTGCTACCCCATCTCTTTGTACTATTCTGTCTGATGCCTCTTGTCTTTTTATTTTGACTGTGAACTATTTGGGTCAGCATTTAATATTACAGTGGAATGGAGAAAGAACAGCTGCCACACAAAGAACAGTGTAATCCCCCCAAAATGAGCCAGACTTTTCATGAGTGACTAAGATGTAGAGTGGGAAGATCAAGCCACAGTTTGCAAAGGGCTTCACAGATATTTTTCATTGCAGTTTTAAGTCAGACTTGGAAGAAAGTCAGTGGAGAAAGGACAATCTGTAGATTCCAATACTTCTAGTACTTAAATATTAGCATGAGTCATGAAAAAAAAAGTGGGGTGGAGTGGGAGAGAGGGGGAAGCAAGATCTAACTCAAGAAACCAGTAAGTATATATGTTTTAACTTAACCAAACACTTCTATGTTCTCTTTCCTAGAAAATGTGAGAAAAAGGAGGGAGGATAAACAGAATTGATACTAGCAGAAAGTTGTTTTCCCAAACAAAATCTTTATGTAAGAAACAGTATTAAAACCTTTGATGGATTAGTAGACTTTAAAAGACATTGTTCTGAGGAAACCCTTCCCTGGCTGAGTCTGAATTTCAAGTTCTTGCCAAGAAAACAACAACAACAACAAAAGTGGCTCTCTTTTTTGGAAATTCAGAGGAGAAGGGTTATCTCTGCTTCACAACGATGAGTTAGCCTCTCTTTTGTTGTCTTTCAAAAACACATTTGGTTTTATATTCACTTATTACAACTGACTGGATATTTCCTCAGGAGTTTCAATTCATCAGATATTCTCAGATGAAGCTATACTGGTCAGCACAAAATGAACTGATTTCTTAAATTTCCAAAACAACAGTAACCACAGGCAAAAGATACTGTATTATAAGTGCAAATAATTAATCTTCAAATCTTAAAAACAATCTTGCGAAAATAATTCTGACCAGTGTAAAAACAATCTTGTGAAAATAATTCTGACAAGTTAAAACTCTTGGGATGTTGAAGAGGAACGCCACTCGCTCCTAAGGCCATGCTGTGAGACAGCAGAATTGCCACTGTTTCTATGAAGTTTGCTGTATGGAGAGGTTCAGCTTTTATAGCTCTTTTTAAAGCGTTCATGTATTAAATTGCTATCATGTGATCTCTCAATTAAACATCAGAAAAACTGCAACTGCTAGTAAAGCTACCAAACAATCTCATTAAACTATAAAAAGTTACATCATTTCTCTTGAAGGATTTTTGTTTGTTTTTCTGGTGTGAGCAGGACAGCTGATAATCTTAGAATGATCCTGTCTCGCATGAAACACAGCATGGCATAAACCATGTTGTGATTTTATCATACCCATTTCTTTATTATGGTCGTTACAACACATGAGCTACTGCTATCTTAACCAATTTCAAGTTCAGTACTTTTAATTACAAGATAACAGCCACAAGGGGTGGAACATTTTGTTTCTTTTGTTCTTACTCCTGTTATTTAATAAACAAAAGAGGAATTAAATACTACAATATCTGTAACATTTGTATATGAAATGGCATACATAAAATGGCAAAGGGGCCAGATTTACCAATTTATTTTGCAGCCTAGAGGATACATGAGAGTGAGGAGGAGGTTTTGTGGAGACCTGGACTTGCCACTTGCCTGCCTCAGGTGCCTACTTGAATATAAGAA
>VXAL01008070.1:166411-180577 GCA_013399475.1 Chauna torquata | reverse complement strand
TATATTATAAGAATTACTTATAGAATATATTACAGAATAGAATAGAATAGAATGTTATAGAATATATTATAAGAATATAAGAATTAATTATTTTTCTTTTGTCAACTGGCCCAATTGCCCTGCTGCTTAGGTTAAGCTGTAGCAATTAAGCTGGCACTGCCATCAAAATAAGACAGCTTCAGCCATCTCCCTCACTCTGGCATGCCATGCCTGCTCACTACCACTGCTGACACAAGTATTTACAAGCCAAATAATAAATCATATCAAAAAAAACCCCAACCAACCAACCAACCAACCAAACAGTTGAAAAACAATCCTTTTCCTGTATTTTCCCCTGATGGCTACACTAGTTTAAATGCGCATAAATCTACAATGTTGGTTACAAAGACTCTGTGCGGAATGAAAATTCCCTCCATCATCTCCCCCCAAATTGTGCAACTTGTTCAGAAGCAAACTAATTTGAGAACCACTTCCTGCCATGTTTTAATGAAGTTCAGCTGGCAAATAAAAATCTGAACTTCCAGAGTGCAAACCCAAACATTCTGGTTAAAAGAAATGCATTCTCAGATATTTGAAAATACTTGACTGGATGTAAATCAGCAAAGCTTTATGTACTTCTGCAGAGCTAAGCTAATGCACCCCAGCTAAGAATCCAGTCTTAAAAGAGCAGGCAAGCAGAAAAGCAGCAGATCCTCCCTGGAGTCAGTGACAGCTGCATTTATCTTGGAAGGGAGCAAAATAACTTTACCCATAAAGGGTAAGACATCATTAGTAATAAAATTCTTCACATTCTTTTCACAAAAAGACACTTCACATTACAAGATGATATCCTAACAAACTAGCCTTAGATGTTTGGTTGGACAGAGTCTGCACAGTGCAATACCAACATATCGTACGTTCTCCTGATCAGGCAAAATCAAAGTAGGACAAGATATCCAGTCCAGATTGAGTTATTTCATCTAAAAATAAAGTTCCTGAACACCAATTTTATGTCAGTATGCTCAGATGGCAATAGCCGATTTCTTTTCCTGAAAAGCAGAGTTAGTACCTCCACATTACAATTTCCCAGGTCTCTCATTACAATACCCTACCATAATTGTCATGCAGAACATCAAGTTTAAACACTTGCATTGAAGTGGTTTAAATCTCCAGGCTCTGTTAGCCTCAGATTAATTTCTCTGAAGGGAAGATGGGGTACCACAATCATGGCTAAGGCAATTCAGCTATATTAAAGACTGAGGCTATGGAAAAGACCTTATTGTTATTTAAAAAGTCACGCAAAAAAAATTCAGAGTTTCTTCCTTGGAGAGGACTAGCATCCCCAAGCCTTGGAACTGGGACTTGAAGTTTCGCAAGAGATGGTATTTGTGTCAGTAATATGCCTTTTGCCAACTTCCACGAAAACACCCCAAATTTGGCCAACAACTATGAGCCTTTGAAGAATCTTAATTTTGCACACGCTCAGCAAACATTTTATAGAGTCTATAGCTGAAATTTAAGAATCTGTCCTTACTGAGTATTCCCAACTTCCAGCCTTCAGTTCACACACCAGTCCCTACGAGTAAAAGAACATGCCACAACCCCTCATCACTCCTGCGTGTGACCATCCATCTAAGCGCAAGGAAGGAGGCAGTCTCATTCAAATGGAAAGCAGACAACTATTCAATAGCTCTGGAAGGGAATTTGGTAACCAAAGAAGAAACGCAGACTGGGGAGGGATGGCAGCAGTATCTGACGCGTGATCAATTGCTGATTTAGCACTTAAAAATATTTTAGAATAACATAAAATATATCAGTTGTAAAGAACATTAGGTGGTAAAGTTCAATACTCAGATGTAGGAAAATACCAGATCTAAGGTTGTCTGTGCCTATATAATGGATATTATCTTTAGTTCTGTGATGATACACTACTTTGCCCCAGGACCTAAACTTGCAGTGAATGAGGGTTGTGTAACAACAGATTGCAGGAGCTTTGCTCCATTTGCAGCAGGACCAGAACGGCCTGCAGTGATCAAAACAGAGTGGAGGGAGGAAACAGGGCAAGCTCAACTTTAGGTGGTTGAGTCTCAACCCAATCTTAATGCTAAATAAAACCCTTGAGAATTGTATGCTATTTCTGCCTTTTTCATAAACAGACTTTAATTTCTCATCTTCTGGTTTGGCTTACTGGAAGTTTCTAGGGTCAGTTTTACAGTGCTGCTGAGCATTCCCAGCTGCAGCCAGGGGAAGCTCTGCTTTGAATAAAGAAAGCACTATGACTGAAAAATAAGCCCGCAGGTATCTAAAACCAGCCAGCAGATCTGATCTTAGTCTTGCTGGGCTTCAATTTCCCACATATATGAGATAAATACAGACACAATGAAAACAAATTCCTTCAAGTTCATGAAGCACTCTTGTATTGGAGCTGCAAGCAGCAGAGATGCTTACATAGAAACTGTTTTCAGAGAAGAGCTTGAATCGTGCAGTACATAAGCCCTGCGGCCACACACTGAAGATGAGGAGAAAACAAAATATTTAAAAGTTGCTCCTTCAGTGAGTGCTCAGAGAGGCAGAGGACATGGGGGGGGGAGGGGGGAATGGCATGCAATCATTTAGTTAAAGACCAGATCATCTTGTATACACATGCAAGAAAGCCAAATTAAGACTCCACAAACAGCTTTGTAATGTTAGCTGACTTTTAAGTGCCAAATTTACCAAGCATTATGTTTTTTCTCTCTCCCTCTTTTTTTAATTTTGCTTTCATTGTTGGTTTCATCAGAATAAAATTACCTGTGCTCAAGCAAATGGAATAAAACAGTCTTTTAAGATTTAATGATATTGGCTGCCGGAAGGTGATAAATGAAATCTGGCTTCACCCTTAAAGAATACATTAAGCCTTCAAATATGAAGGCTTTCATTTGGTTTTAAACCCAAAGCCCAAACCTGATCTGCGAAGAGAGAATCAAAACTTTGTAAAGCTCTTAGACCAAGTTTTGGAGCTCTCTACTTATTAAAGCAGTGCTCGTTAGCAACCATAAAGGTAATTCACTGTATTTTTCCTGATTTTGTTTCTCAGACATTCATAAAATGAAATTATTCATTCGTTTTGGACTTGAACTCCATGTGAAAGTTGTAGATTTCACAAGAAGCCAAGAAAAAAAATTAGGATTTTGCTATTTTGACTTGCAGCAAAATGTAGCAGTGCTAAAGCTTCATCTACAACGTTTGCACGATAAACTGTTTACAATAACAGTAGTCTTATTTTGGGCATTATATCATTAATTCTGTTGATGTTTCTTTTTTTTTTTTTTTAAGTATCCCTAAACACACTTGTGCCCAGGCATTTCAAAAATACCCCAAACTTTCTAATACACAGCACTGCAAAACATACAGGCAAACGACTGTGTCCATGCCTCTGGCAGTACATTTACGGCAGATTAAGGACTCCTGCCTTAAAGAAAGCTGAATGGTGGCTAAACTAATCAAATTCAATAGAAGATTAGAAAGAACAAATAGGACTGAATTTTCAGCTCCAAGATGAATACTCTATCATGACAAACAGTTTGACAGGCACTGATCTAAAAGCTTTGGGATTTGTATTTCAAAATTGAATAGACATATGCTTACCATTGAAATGTGCCAAAAGTATCTATCTGTTCTTTTAACAGTTTCTGGAGTTTGTTTACCAGTGCATGTTAATATACTTTTAATAATTGTTTTAATACCCTCACCCCCAAAGACTTACAGCTCCAACAGAGTTTTAAAAGCTCTGTATGTAATCTAGGTCTGTAACTTTTTATGGGCAATTCTGAAATGAAGTAAGCAAGCAGCATAAGTAAAAAGTGCATATGGAGTCAGGGTAAGCACTGCCATGTATAGAGTATTCTACAGCAGAAGGCTAAAACACCTTCTTTTTTAACTTCTTCCTTCTCCTCACACCTCAGTTTTTATTCTATACTCAGCCACCACAAATGAGTTTCCTACCTTCACATTCTGGAAGCAAGGTTGGGCAACATGGGAGGCCTACAGAGATGCTGTTTATGAAGCCAAAGTTCAATTAGAGTTGAAGCTGGCCAGTACTGTGGGGGACAATAAAACATGTGTTTTTTTTTTTAAATATGTTAACAGCAAAAGGAGGACCAGAGAAAACATTGGTCCATTACTTGATGAGGATGATCACCTCATAAACAGGGACATAGACAAAGTAGAGATGTTTAATCCCTTCTTTGCCTCTGCCTTCAACACTGATGATGGGCTCTGGGACCCCAGGTGCCCTTAGTAGGAGGACTGTGACTGCGGGAACAATAAACTCCCAGCTGACGCAGAACTTGTGCGGGATTTGCTGTTTCAGCTGGATGCAGTCTATGGGGCCCGATGGGATTCATCCCAGGGTACTCAGAGAGCTGGCTGATATCATCACAAGACCTCTCTCAATTATTTTTCAATGGTCTTGGGAATCTGGAGAGGTCCCAGTCAACTGGAAGGTAGCAAACGTTGTTCCAATTTTCAGGAATGGCAAGAAAGATGACACTGGTAATTACAGGCCTGTTGGTCTCACTTCAGTGCCTGAAGTGAGTAAAATTATGGAGAAAATTATTCTGGGAGTTACTGAAAAACACCTGAAGGACAACGCGGTCATTGGTCACAGCCAACACGGGTTCACAAGGGGAAGGTCCTCCTTAACAAACTTAATTTCCTTTTATGACAAGGTCACCAACCTGGGATGCCAGCTGATGTAATTTTTTTGGATTTCAATAATGCTTTCAATACTGTTTCTCACAGTATCGTTCTGGACAAAATGTCCAGCATATAGCTAGATAAATACATAATATGATGGGTGAACAATTAGCTGGCGGGTAGGGCTCAAAGGGTTATAGTGAATGGGGTTACATCTGGCTGGCAGCCAGTCATTAGTGGGGTTCCCCAGGGCTCCATTGGAGGGCCAGTTCTCTTTAATGTTTTCATGAATGACTTGGATGTAGGACTAGAAGGTGTACCGAGTAAGTTTGCAGATGACACTAAATTGCAAGGAGCTGTTGAATCCCTCAAGGGTAGAGAGGCCTTGCAGAGAGACCTAGACAAAGTAGAGACCTGGGCAATCACCAACAATATGAAGTTTAACAAGAGCAAGTGCTGGATTCTGCACCTGGGACAGGGCAACCCTGGCTATACATACAGACTAGGGGACAAGAGGCTGGAGAGCAGCCCCGCAGGAATGGATCTGGTAGTTCTGGTCGACATCACGCTAAACATGAGTCAACAGTGTGCCCTGGCAGCCAGGAGGGCCCGGGGTGCCTCAAGCAGAGCATCGCTAGCCGGTTGAAGGAAATGATTGTCCCGCTCTGCTCTGCACTGGTGCAGCCTCACCTCGAGTACTGCGTGCAGTGTTGGGCACCACAGTATAAGAAGGACATTAAACTATTAGAAAGTTACTGATTAGCCTTCAGATCTGATACAGACGATCATTCAAGCACATAACCCATTTGAAACAAATTCCTTTGAGAGCCACCAGCTGTCCAGCTGTCACCCACACTGCAAGTTTGGCAGTGGGGACCTTATTATTGAAGTCTGTTTATAAAACAGAGAACAGCAACCCAAAGCTGCCTCTACTGCATAACCTTGACCAGCCTCTGTTGGTAAACAACAGGAAACTACTGAACTCAACCAGCCCCACTTGTATTCCTGCTAATCGAATTTCACTCAAAATGTCATACAGGCTTTAAATGCGGGGGTGTATGATTTCTACAGGACAACGAAAAGACAAAAGAAGGATCCAAACATATCTGGTAGGAAAGCAAACTACTGTGTAGAGCAGCTGAGTAAGAAAGCCTTCAGTAATGTTGTTGGAAATATTGCTATCAGAAAGGCACTACAATCATGGGATGATAAGAGTTCTTGATTCTTGGGGAAGAAAGGAGGGCAGTCAGCGGAACTGCTACTTTGGATTTTCAGAGGACAGATTTGGGCTTGTTTAGGGACCTGGCAGGCAGTTCTAATGGACAATGTCCAGGAAGCCAAGAATAAAATCTTGAAGGCATGGGAGCAGGCCCATCTCTGTGTGCTGAGAGACAAGTCAGTGGGGAAGAAGACCAGCCTGGCTGAACAGAGAGCTTCTTCTGGAACTAAGTGAAAAAAAGAGAGTTTACGACCTTTGGAACAAGAGGCAGGCAACTCAGGAGGACTATAAAGATGTTGCAAGGTTATGTCGGGAGGAAATTAGAAGGGCCAAAGTCCAGCTAGAACTTAACTTGGCTACTGCCTTTTACAAGACAATAAAAATGTTTTTATAAATACATAAATGACAAAAGGTGGACTAAGGAGAATCTTCATCCTTTACAGGATGCAGAGGGGAATCATAGTGATGAGAGATGACAAAAAGGCTAAAGAACTTAATGCCTTCTTTGCCTCAGTCTTTATTAGTAAGACTAATTGTTCTTGGGGTACCCAGCCTGCTGAGCTGGAAGACAGAGACAGGGAGCAGAACGAAGCCCTTATAATCCAAGGGAAAATGGTTAGCAACCTGCTACACCACTTCAACACACATAAATCTATGGGGCCAGATGGGATCCACCCAAGGGTACTGAAGGAGTTGACAGAAGTGCTCACCAAGACACTTTCAATAATTTATCAGCAGTCCTGGCTAACCAGGGAGGTCCCACCTGACTGGAGCTTAGCAAATGTGACACCCATGGAAAGAGGATCCGGGGAATTACAGGCCTGCACTTGGGTCATAACAACCCCATGCAGCAATAACAGTCTTGGGGAAGAGCAGCTAGAAAGTTGCCCTGCAGAAAGGGACCTGAGGGTGTTGGTTGACAGTGGCTGAACATGAGCCAGCAGTGTGCCCAGGTGGCAAGAAGGCCAGTAGCCTTCCCGGCTTGTATCAGAAATAGTATCGCCAGCAGGACTAGGGAAGTGATTGTCCCTTTGTACTCGGCACTGGTGAGATCACACCTCAAGTACTGTGTTCAGTTTTGAACCCCTCACTACAAGAAAGGTAGTGAGTTGCTGGAACACATTCAGAGAAGAACACAAAAGCTGGTGAAGGGACTAGAAAACAAGACATATGAGGAGTGGCTGAGGGAACTGGGGTTGTTTAGTCTGGAGAAAAGGAGGCTGAGGGGAGACCTCAACACTCTCTACAGCTACCAGAAAGGAAGTTCAGCAAGGAGGGTGTTGGTCTCTTTTCTCAGGTGACAAGTGATCAGGAAGCAAGGAAACAGCCTCAAGTTGTGCCAGGGGACATTTAGATTGGACATTATGAAGAATTTCTTCATGGAAAGGGTGGTCAGGCATTGTAACAGGCTGCCCAGGGAAGTGGTGGAGTTGCCATCCCTTAAGGTATTTAAGGGACATGTGGATGTGGCACTTAGGGACATGGTTTAGTGGTGGACTTGGCAGTGTTAGTTGATGGTTGGACTTGATGATCTTAAGGGTCTTTTCCAACCTAAATGATTCTATGATTCTAAATGCCTGCCACATAGCAAGAAATCTGATCCATCATACATGAGATTCAAATGTTATCATACTGGACAACTTCCAGGCATCAGCATAACTAGGGCCTCATGGGGTAGAGGTAGAGAGAAGAAACCTCACAGAGACTCCAGAAGGGTCCTTCTGACAAGAACCTGATGTGGAGTGACTTTACTGAGGGAAGTCAGCAAAGCATCATATTCTTCATGCTTGAAAGAGGGACCTATTCAAATTTTGGCTTCTTTCAAGAGGAGAGTAAGCTGAGTGTAATACATGTAAAGGACTAGTAATTAATTCAACACAGCCAGTCCTGGAGCAAGACTGTGGCAGAAAGCGCATGGAGAGTAGAAAGAAGAAATGTCCAAAAGACAAGGTCATGAAGGCTCAAGTCTTCTTTCTTCTCTTGTACTTGAGTTGATAGTTTCCTCCTTCCAGTCTCAGATGAAGACAGAAATAAGGATAGGGTGGCATAGTAGAGAAGGAATCTAAAGAATTAACTTTGTCTTCTGGAGAATTGGTGAGGCAACTTATGATACTCTTTAAGGCCTTTTTCAGGCATAGGCATCAGGACATGCTGAGGACAAAACCACAATAACTTAGTGAAGAAGGAAATGAAAGCATGTTTGGACTGTTTACTGCTGGGAAGTGTATAAGGCTTTCAAAAATATTTCAAATCTCAAAAAAATCCTAAGAGTGTTGTAGTCAAGTATGTGGAAAAGACTACAAATTTGGATGATCTTGAGCTATTGTGTAATAGCACACATAGTAATTCACCTAGAAGACACTGTTGTTTGATAAAGATGTAGCTGGACTTCAGGCTAAAATCTAAGCACATCACTCTGGATAGGGTATACTAGTAAATGCAGCGAGTTCTAAAATTGCTGTAGGCTGCCAGATGGTCATCTCTATTTCAGCCAAACTGCATACTCTGTTTTGAATGTTGGTCTAATTTGACTGTTCTGATAACACAAGTGCTCTGTCGTCTGCAGTGACAAAAATTATAAAAAAGCAAACTGCTTTCTCAACTATCCATTCACTGTCATCAACTGGCATCTCATAGCTTCTGATTAATCTCTTTCAGCTTCAAGGTTCTGCTGAGAAGCATTACCTCCTCCAGGCCACATTGTTTCAATCTCATTTTACCTTGGCTGATACATCAGATTTGTGATCTTCTCATCTACATTTGCCCACAAATACATAAATATGCTAGTTAACTGGTCTTTGTTTTTGACTAAAATAGACTATCACGGAAAAACAACAGAAATAATAGTTTATCTCATCTATTTCAGCATTTTGTTTGTCTTGTAACTTTAACTAACTCTTTTGGTTTATTCGTATTTAACCAGCCTCTCTGATGTATTTATCTGGTTCTGAACATTCTATTGTATAATAAGTATTGCTGAAAATAGCATCTAATGAATTACAATAGCATAGTAAGAAAGACAATTTATCCCTACACTATACATAAAAAGAATTTCCGATAAGTCACATTTTGATACTCTCTGAACTTTGCCGAACATTTTGAAACATGAAATTTGCTTCCCCAAAGTTTTTTCTAATGAGTAAGCATACCTAGTTCTCAGAGTTCGTTGCAATGCTAATGCAAACCATTTTTTCCTATTGACTTAGTTGAAGGATATCCTGTCCTCCTGCTGCATTATTAATACCATCAAACCACTAGAAAACTAAGTGCAAATGCCAATTCACTTAGCGCTATCATTGAGCTCTACAGAATCTTCCATTTTAGCTACAGTGTGTGCTGAATAGCAGACAAAATATATTTTACATGCAGTTTTCAATAGCCTTTGTTTATCTTGTGACAAAAGCCTGACCAGCATAGTGCTCATGTTCTTACTCGTTTATACTTTGTTTCTTAGTGTGTTTGTTTTTTTTTTTAAGAGGAAAATTTGTGTGAAGTGTTATACTTTTGGAATTAAAACTATGCTGGTATTCCTTTTCAAGATAACCTGCTCTTGGGATTTTCCACACTAGATATACATAACAAATTCCATGGAGGAAAAAACAACATGATGTTTCTGCTCCATAAAGCAGAAATACAATTTAGTAAAGAAAGTCAGTAAAGAAACATATCACTTGAAAATCAGAACTATTTCTTTTTTTTTTTTTTTTTTGGTAGAGAATGAAATCTGAGAGATAAGATGCTTCTTATGTAACCTATTCAAACATCCCATTTGATATAGCACTGCTTCCTAAAGTGTACTCTGGATTATGCATAGGTATAAAACATATTATTGTATTTGTAAAATCTGGATTTGAGAATCTACTGTCACAGTATACATCCTCAAACCCCTCTTGCTTCTTTCAGCTATCTCCAGAACTTCCATTGTTTTGTATTTGCCACAGCTCTTCTACTAAAAGAATGAAATTACCAGACTGGCAAAAACACATTTGTTCTCTCACTCAAAAGCATACACCACAAGAGGGCTGCACTCAATCTCACTTTTTGAAATTCCTGTTTCTGGGCATTTAGTTATGCAACCTGAGCATTCAACACTTTTCTTCTATTTTACTTTGAAAACATGCAGCACCTTATGAGGCTTTTTGACTTGTAGGTCAAGATAGAGCATCCAGATAGTGAATTCCGGATTTTTTTTCAAGCCACATGTACCTACTCAACTGAGTTCCTCTGTCAGCTAAGAGGAGGCAATGGAACAAGAAGCCAGTGAAACTCATTCTGAAAAACAGCACTGCTACACTGGCTTGGGGATGCCCTGGAATATTTTGCAGACTGAGTGACCTGACTTTGTTCATATTCTGGGCTAGCTGAAACCTATGTTAGCTTCATTACTGCAAGCTTTTCAGTTTGGGTGTAAAGCTGCCCTAATCTTGCCATGGTGCTTTCAGTCAGAGGGCGTGGCAAAGTGAAATCATTTTGCTCCTAAAAAAATCATGGGGGATATATCCTTACTGCATAAAATCACAGAGGGTAAGAAATATTTGCTTTCTCTAACTATACTAACAAGGTTTTAAAATACGATCCTCATCCTAGACAGTTTGCCAAGTAGGACAGAAAATACCCCTCAAAACCCCTATATATATACACAGCTCTGTATGCAAACAATGTAGTGTACCTTACACATACACACACACGCAAAAAAAAAAAAAAACCCACCATGCAAGCCATAGACTCATTATATTCTATTAGCATTTGGCTGTTCGATTTTAATGAGTTCTTTGCCGCTCACTGCTATCCAAACAAGATGTGAAAAAGAATATGCTGCTGGTTGTTTACAAAATGTGTGAGATAACAGTGAAAGGCATGAGACTGAAAGTCAAGAGAATTTATCCCTTCCAAGAGGCAAATAATCCTTCAAAATGTTCTCTCCTAATGTACAACATCAGTATTATAAATCAGGAATTATGTATATATTTTAAAATTGAGTGCATGCTTACGTGTGTGTCTCAGTGTGTAATGTCAACTGAATTCATTAGCACCACAGGTAGCAGAAATCCTAGTGAATCTCCATGGCTTCTCAGTATTGTTTGGAATGTATTATTAACAAGTTTATTAAAAATTTGCAATGCTGTGGACATGCAGAGTGCATTATTTGAGACAGTTGCAGCTTAACTGCTACCTGCTTCAACAATACCAATGTATCAGTGTGATGGTTGTTTCAGACACACAAAGACAAAATACCTGCCTCAAAAAGACGCAGCCCTAACAGATATGTGAAGAATGGGAAGAAAAGAAGGAGCCACATAGCTGCTAAGCATATGTTTCATTCAATTCTCTGATCCATGCTACAAAAAGAGCAAAGCAGAGTTCATAGAGAAAGCCAAGGAGCTTCCAGGTCTTTTGGAAGGAATGCTTTTTGGGTAAGTGAAGACAGAAGAAGGACGGGTTAAATCACAGTGGTGCTGCTGACAGGACAAACTCAGAGAGCTGTTAGACAAAGAATCCTTTAGAGGGAAGATTTTTTAAAAGCATCCAAACATATTTAAAGAAAAGTAATTCTTATAGGATTTTAAATGGGACTTATGTCCCTAAGGCCTGCCCTCTGTGTGTTTGGCTTTTCAGCATCAGTACCCATAGCAACTTCCCAGCAACTCAAACATGCCATTGCCCACAAATTCCAAAGTGTCTGAAGCATTTTTGAAAATGTCTCTTTTTATTTATTGTGCATGTTATGCTTTTCTCCTAATAGATGTGCTTATTGTCTGTGTAATGCCATAAACCATCAGGATGGGCTGGCTCCTTTCAGCACAGTGAAGGACTGGTTATCAGAACAAGCCAACCAGAAGGATGCTCAGGTCCCTGCTTCTGCAACTGTTTTATAATAACTACAAGCACTCACTTTTATTGTTATATTGCAAGGTCAACAACAACTAGCAGCACAAACAAAATCAGTGTTGCATATGTCTAAATGTAAATGTAGATGACATGTATTTCAGAGATGCTTATTTTAAGATATGAGCGTTAGCTCTTAACAGAATGAAACGGGACTGGGGAGAGAGACTACTACAGAGAACATATTTTAAGGACAGTTCTCCAGATCTCAGCTGGCAGTCATTCCACAGGAAAATGAAATTATGGGAAAATATATGCAAACCTTGTATCTGTATATATTATAATTGTACGTACTTCATTATAACACTTAATTCACATTGTACAGATCTTCAAATAATTGGCATAGCATGTACACAGTAGAGGGAAACCCTTCCTATATCTACCAGTGTGTGGTGAGAACATCAGCAGCAAAGACCTTATCTCCTGCCCTCCAGAATCCTGCAGTTCAGGAAAATGTTCACAAAATAAGTCTCAAAACAGCAACATTTCAGATTATATACAATATGAAGAGTTGAGTTTATGCTGAAGTTGGTGTTTTGATAAAAATCTATTTTAAAAAGTGTTTATACTCTACTGCAGTTTTTCCCAAGCTCCTCTGCCCTCTTACGTTTTTCATTTTTCAGTATCAGTACCATAGCAACATCCAGGACTCATGAATGTGGCACTGCTCTCAACATCTCTGGAGTAGAGCCTTGCAAATGACTGCCTGGGACTCAGGGATCTGTCAGCTTGGAAAAGTAAGATGCTAGGCTAATTTTTGTATACCCCGAAAATAATAGCAGGGGACTGGGAGGACAGCAAAGGGAAGAAGGAGCTGAAGCTGCAACAGCAGTAAGGAATGAAAGAAAAAACCTGCTTACAGTTTAATGATATACAAGCAGCAAATTTTGTAACTAGAAGAAATTGAAAGTTTTATTACTATCTTACAGATTTGGTGGATATATCAACAGCTTAAGGGTTCCAACATTTTCAGTAACTGAAATGATGCTCCATGGACCTTCTCCCCTGCCAGCAATTACTCATATAGAAAAGTGATATCAGAAATACACAAACTACATTTGCAGCAACTTTAATGCAGCTGGAAATGAAAAGAGTCAGCACCTGCAAAAACTGGAAGAGTGGGGAATCCATTAAACATGATTGAGAATCTCCTCTACAATGGAACACTGATTTGGGATTAGTCTATTCAGCCTGTAGATGCTATTTTTCTAATAAAACACACCAGGAAACAGTATCTCCTAACTGAAACTAAAGCAGTATTTTGTCCTGGAAAAGTATGTTTACCCTCTAATCAAGACTGCTTGAAGCAAGTATCTACCTTACTAATAAACAGAGATGAGAAATGGATATGGTGTGTACAACATCTGATAATGCCATGTGAAATAAATAGATAACAATACTATTCCCCCATTTAGAGGAATTAATTTCAACTTCAGCAATAATTAAATATGCTACTAATCCAACCAACATCACCTGCAAAATCATGGATCACGGGCTGACAAGAACAAGTAGTAATTAATAAACCTGAACTTTACCTGAGGCTCACCTATTGTCTGTCCTGCAGCCAAAAGTCTTTAAAAACAACCAAAAAGCTCTGTACTGTGACAGAAAAAAAAAAATCCCCTTGATAATCCTTACAGCATTAAGTATGTTTTCCTAGCATCACGCCAGTTACAAGGATGTCAGGAACAAAGCCCACAAAAGGGACTGGTTTTTGTTTTGTGCAGGCTCATTGCAGCATCAGAAGTATTCCAAGATACTATACTGACCTTACTGTACTGCTGTGAGGGACATTATAGGGGGGGCAAAAAAAAAGAGCAAATAAATGTTCCAATCAGATGACTGACCTTTTGAAATGAGCACCCAGAGGCATGCTGACCAAGCCTAGACCAGCAGCTATACCTTGTTACACACACTCAGTCACCGTCTAGCCAAAAAGCATAACCAGATTAACCTTTCATTAAAATATCCTGAAGAAAAGACAAACATTAGATTAAAAAAAGCAGGAACATCATCTTTAATTCTGAAGAGATTAATTTAGTTTTTACTGAACAATCATTTTTTCCTGAACTCATCTGTAGCCAAGCAAGAGGCCTACAGTTGAAGAAATTAAAAAGTCCACATTCACCAAACATTACCACATAGTTGCCACAGATACTGTGTCTTCTGAGTTAAGGGAAAACACTGGAAACCTCTAATATCACTGTGGGTTAACTGCTGGCAAATAACAACTTTTTAATATGGTTACCACAGCAACTACTAATAACCTGTGAGGAGGTAAATGGAAAATGATCTGCCACATGGTATATCTGCTTGTCACAAGCCATGACTCACACATAAGAGAGTGTAAGAAGATTATTTCAGTTGATTGGTCTTGATAAGCTCACGATCATAAAACCTGAAAT
>VXAL01008070.1:143492-162111 GCA_013399475.1 Chauna torquata | reverse complement strand
TAGAAATTGTTCCCAAGAAGGATGGTCGTCTTATAGGGGTGAAAAGTGCATATATTTTGTTAATCTATATTTGGCCTAGGTGTATTTAATACTTCTCCGTCTTCATTAGTCCTTACTGAAAGTTTTGTTCCTCTCTTACTTCCCACATCTTCAGGTAACACTCTATACTGCGTATCAGGTAGCAAGCTGCCCTTATGCAACTACCATGTGGTCTTTTGCTCTTTGTGTTCTCATGTCTATACTGTATTTTCTCTTACCATGCACAAACAAAATTATACTAAATCATCCTACTTAAATTTATTATTGAGCCAATGGAACACACTTCTCAAAAAATCAATACTGAATCAAAATTGTGTCTTTCTCTTGCTTGAAAAATAGCAATAACTGCAGTCCTTGTTCTACTCAGTATATTATTAATTATACATCTAAAGCATGTTCATAGTCTGTGCTTATTCCTGGGTGAAATAACTCTGAGGTTTATATGAGTGAAAAACAGTAATGTGATCAACAACAAATATTTTCACTGTCTTGGCACCTCAGCACAATAAAAGGAAAAAACAGTCAGCTTTTACCTGGGTTTCTATTTGAACTAAGCTAACTAAGTTATCTCAGGGGTTAAGTGGTATCACTCAAAGACAGTTAGAACATGAAAAAAAAAAAAGAGAGAGACTCAAAGAGACTCAAAAGCCAACGAGGAAAGGTACTGCCTAAACAATTTTTATTGCCAGACTGTATGGCGGAGGTTAAATAGATAGATTTTTTTTTTTTTTAGCTCCCATAATGTTAGAAATGACTTAGGAACCACTTTAGCAGCATCTCTGCGCAAAAGAGATCAAGTAGTTGACATAATGACCATATAACAGCGAGAAGAAGGACAGAGGAATTTGTGTGTTTGTTATCACTAGCCAAAATCCATTCACATGGTTCAGAAATTTTCGCTACCTATGGAAAGCAAAGAACTGATAACTGCTAGGGTTATGTTGCCACTGTGCAGACAGTGCTTCCTGTAGGAAGAAACTCCCTGCAGCGATACAAGTAACATTTAACTGAAGGCTATTTTTTCCCCTGATTCTTCATTTCCTATTCAGAAGAGTCACTAATGGTTATTTTTATGTAATAACAGGTAATTCCTTCATGCTACAGCTTGCAATGAATATTAATCAAGGTTCTTGCCAAATGAAATTTTTTTTTTCAACATTCAAAAAGCAGTTAAACTTCTAATGACATTTCCCCTCCCCCCCTTCCTCAGCCTATTTTGGGAGCAAACTAATGTGCTCAGGCATTACTTCAAGTAATGACACTCGAGCCTTAGGAATGGAAAACAGCCATGAGCCAAAATGTGTATTCACAGGAGAGCTATAGGGCAGTAAGTTTGTCATCTATGTATAAAAATACTTTCATACTTTCAAACATGTAAACATGATGTTAAAGTCTCCACCACTCCCTCCTCCACGTTAAAGTCACAGACACTGCTTTCTGCTTGCTGTTATGAGCAGTAAAAAGGAAAACTTTTATTTTTATGATTATTGGTACTATTGTAGCACAACAGTCCTGAAACAAGGACAGTGTTAACACNCCATCTGTATCTGAAAATCCACCTGGACATCTGTATTTTACATACAAAATGGGGTATATATATGCAGGTTTATAATACTCAAAAGTGTTTTAAAGTAAACAAATACAACTATAATTATGTTGTCTATAAAAATAAAATATTTTAACACAAATGGTCCTTATTTGGCACATTTGCAAACAATTGAAAAACAAGTCTTAAATTAGTAAATAATAATTTACTATTTTAAAATGCTAGTTGAACTACCTTCTCACACATACATGACTACATAATACCCTATAGTCATAATGTTAAAGCTTATAATGCCTACCAATGTACCAAATAACCAATGAATTCAGTGCAAGAGGGACATTAATATTTCACATAATATTTGCCTGCCTTATTTAAAGTAGGACTTAAAGCATTGAAAAGCATTGAAAGCCTGGACAAAAAAAATCTAGGAATGTTTTTGAATTTTCCCTAGCTTTGTGTTGCATAAAACTAGCTAATCACCTTCAGATATTTTCCTTTTTTGTCAAGCTAGAAATATTATTATGCAGTAGGCTAAAATAGTGCTGAAAAGTTTTAAGAAAGACAAGCTTTTGAAATTTCATGTATGACAATTTTTTTACTACAGCAAATTGAGTAATACGCATTCAAGATACATGAAAATCTATGATGTCCACCACTGAATGTCAGATAAAGATATGGTCAAATAGATACATGGTCCTTTAAAAAGATTGTCCAGCTGGCCAAAATATCAAAGTGTTTACTGTGATTCTAGTGTATATGCTCAGTAGGAATCAGGCAAAATGCAAGTCAACTCTACTTCTAAAATCCAAGCAAGGATTCCAGCAAGGAAAAAAACCTACCAGCAGGCCATTATTCTTTTTAATAATCTCAAACTTCTCCCTTTGGCAGGTAGAATAACCAACATGTGTTAAAGATCTAGAATTGCTTATCCCAGAAGAACTAGCCTATAAGTAAGTCACTTTATATCTACTGTACACATTTATTTTCTTCAACCATACTTTCATATATCCTGAAAACATCCACGCATCTGTATTTGAATCACAGCCATATCAGTATTATTATTATAACAGTTACACCATTATGGCCAAAAGCCTGACAGAAATCTCATCAAAATGCCCATTTCCAAAACAACCCCCAGATGTTTCATTCTAACAAGCAATCGCATCTTTATACTCTGTTTGATAATAGGGATTCAGTCTCTAATGCCAGATTAAAACAGATACAGAATACCATTTCTAGGTAAAAATCAAGTACAACATGCTCTCTCACCCACTGACCTGCCAAGCGACATAACTCGCATTTTACACAGCTTCTCCAAATCACCATTGCTGGCAGCACTGGGCAGCTAACTTGCTGCAGCTGCATGTTGCTTGGTGTTCCCCTTGTCCATTGAACATAGCAATGTGTTCTCTCTGCTGTCAAAACAATTCTGCTTCTGCTTTTGAGAGAGGGCAGTGTAATACATGCCTGTATGTTCAGTGCCAACCACCCTGTTGGGGTTAAGGACGGGTACTGACAATAAGGCTGAACTTCCTTGGGATCTTTTCCACTATTTTCCTGAGGTAGACCGCTAAACAAGCTACGCTACTTAAAAAAAATGCAAAAATGTTGTCCTCGTACATTATATATCTTCTGACGATATTACTGTCCCATAACAACTTTTTCAACTTCCTGTGTTACAATCGTTTTAAGTACAGTTTCAAACGACCTTTTTTTTGTGATCAGTATACATAAAGTATCTCTGAAATCACTTCAAGCAGCTTTGTGAAGATCAACTTCTACCATTTTGGAGAGAGTAGTTATCTTAAAGACAAAAAAGTATGTACAAATACAGAGCAGGATTACCTTCCCTTAGACATTCCACCACAAAAGTGAATCCTGTAGTTCGTGGATGTAAGACATACTCGTATTTTCTTAGTCCATTCCTTTCAGCAAAGTCATTACTGCGGGCTTTGGTATTGGCTGAAGGAGAGAATAAAAAGCACCATTTTCTATTAGTGTGCATGTATACCAAGAATTAAAACTAATTATTATAAGACAGGAAAAGTACAACAGCAGTTGCACAAATGTGCAACAGCTTTTCACATGGAAGGACTGCAAGGTGCTTTTGGTTAGATGTATATATCATAGTATAATGAAAAGCAATGTGGATTGCATGAAATGCCTTTTTACCCTCTCATTTCATCTCAGAAAATACTCAGCAAATCTTTCATATTTATCAAATGCAATCTGAAATCTAGAAATTAAAATTTAATAGATCTTCATATGCTTCAATACCCGTTTTAAAAATGGGTTAATGAGTTCACTAATTTTTTTTAACCTCAAAATGCACAATGAACAGTAATGGAGGTTTGACATTATATATAGAAACACCTTGAGGTTAACGAAAACTTATTTTGGAAAGAAAACATTAAATGGAGAAAAACACTTAATCGAATACATTAAAACAGTATTTTACTTCTTCATTTTGAACTTGATACATGTTATTTATCCCGCTGCGCTGCACATACATACCCGACTTTAATTTTTTGACCTAGTACCCAGTGCCACAACACATGCTTGCTACCCTACGCAGAGCACAGGCTACAATCTGGAAAGCCACTTGGCTAAACCCCATGACACATGGATTTCAGAACTCTGGCAGAAGGAATTGTCTCTAGAGCAAACCAAGTAAAAGTTTTTAAGAGACAGTTGCTAACAGAGCCCACTAACGCAGGAAGACAATAGACATCAAAGTGGTTTTTCTAAAGACAAGCAGAGACGAAGCAATTTGTTCTCTCATATGGAGACTCTTCAAAGCAGAAGTCTGTAGCCAAATAGCCTTTGCTGGCTGCACGTACTCCTTTACCATGGGTACTTCTGCATTTCATCTTGGACCAAAAGGCAAAGGACACACACAATGTTCACATGACAACATGAAAAAAAATCAATTTACTCAACTAACGCATTAAATAACTAGTGTTTAGTCCTACAGGTGTTTTAAAAGACGAAATCCCAGCAACACATTTATGGAACAAAATCATTGCCTAAGCAATATATAATCTTTCTCAAGGAGAAACAGCACTTTTTTCTAAGTGTCCACAGTTAATCTTAACAGAGATGAAAGATAAACTAATGTGAAAATATACTGTTGCTTAATAATTTCACAGAATTGCTACTTATAGGTAAGCACTCATTATAATTTTTCCCTGTAAAGGAGCAATAGCACATGTGG
The DNA here is from genome assembly GCA_013399475.1 of Chauna torquata. NCBI lineage: Eukaryota > Metazoa > Chordata > Aves > Anseriformes > Anhimidae > Chauna > Chauna torquata. The sequence continues at coordinate 157,312 of VXAL01008070.1, read as the reverse complement.
ACAAATCAGCAACAGTAGTATGAGATGCCTTTTTTGCATTAATGCATCTTTCTTTTTATTCCTAAAATACATGAGCTCTTCATTTATCAGCAAATGTGGGTCTTTTATAAAGGAACAGCTACCTATTAATAAACACTATACCATATCAGTATACTGAGGTATTTTTCCATTGTAACCTATTGTTACTTGTATAAGGTAACACATTACATATATGCTTTTCATACATGTAAGATGTATGAAAAATTTACTGCACTGATCTCCTGACTATGTGATTTGGAGGAAAGGAAAACTCTTGCACAGTAGCCAAGCAATTCAGCAAAGAGCATCCAAAGATTCAATTCTTGCCAAATTGCCAAAATATACCTGAAAATATTACCTCTTTAAAAGCATTGTTAAAATTACAGAATGTGTGAAATATTAAACTTACGGTTGATTACATAACAAATTCATCTTTCCTTGGGCAGATACATTATGTCTTTAATCACATAATCAGAGTATCTATTTTTGTCTGCTAGACTACTACTTCATTCAATTTTGAAAATGGACTATTCTGAATCTGTGAAGGGAACTTGCCTTTAGGATCCCTGCCTCTGTTATAGCAAAAATTGAAATTAGTTCAGCAACCTAAACTCTTTATGAAATTCCACTGATCACTAGGAGTTTTCCTATAAAAAGTACAAAAGTTAAAAGCTTTTTTTTCCAGATTCTTGGTGATTATTCAAGTAAAGTGCTTGAAATTTGCAAGGTTTTTAAGCTAATGTGTTGTTTCTTCCAGAGGACACAGTAAGTATCTTCTTCCTTTTCTGCATATCCAAATTTGGGTTTCAAGTTGGAACACCTGCAATCTGCAAATCAGGTCAGTCAAAGCTTTGAGACATAAGTGCCATGCAAGTCCACATAAGGATTAGCAGTGTAAAAAAATCTAAGCCTTAAGCATCTCAAACTGCACACAGTTAATGTGCACCCAGAAACAATTCCTCTGTATGTCTGCTGACTAGCACTTTGTTTCAGAGGGCAGCATGAAAACAAATTCCTTTGTGTTTGCAGAACACTCCTAATTGCACCACAGAAAAAAAAAACAAAGAGTAAATGGGCAGCTTATTTTTCCGAGCAAGACCTAATTTACACTGCAAAAAAGTTTTGGTACCTCTGTTGCCGTTTGCCTTCAAGTAATCATCTTCAAACCTCCTCTTTTTCACCTCCTTGTACTTGGAAAGAACTCACTGTAAACAACTGCAAAGTATCTTCCAAATTTCCCTTTACTACAAAGCCTTTCTAAAAACATGAATGGCTGGGCACTGGTGCTCCAGCCAACACTGCTCAGATATTTCCTGATATTTCATTTGTTTGTACCCATCTCTTGCCTCTGGACTGTAAGTTTTATATAACAGAAATTGTTCCCTCCTCCTTTTGCGTGAACCTGGTGTTAACAGAATTTTAGGAGTAACACTCACAGCTAATGCAATGATCATTATCATCTGAAAGAACCATCTCCCTCTTCCCTTTGTAACATCTATCAAGCCACAGGACTTTGTGCGTTATATTTATTATTACAATATTTATTATAGCAAGCTAGGAAAGTCAAAGGGTTTGATGCTATCCTGAAGGGGTAGGATAGACTTTCACTACACCAAAAAGTAAGCATAATACTCTTCCTCCCCATCCTATCTCTCTCGACATTTGAAAAAAAAAAAAAGCCAGTATGTTATTCTGCTATTATTTATGCACAAATGCAGTGTCTGCTATCTTACCTGATGTAAGCACCTTGGTGCCTACTGCTGCTTTGGATCCCTGTGTGAAACACCTGTACCTAAACCTTCTGGGGGAAATTCAGAGTATGTCTCTTGCTTAGTACAGGATTCAACGAAAGGCAGAAAATTGAATATTCAATATTATATGAAACCTAGAGGTTAGAAGACCGATCTAGGAAACCAGAAATACATTTTTATATCCTTCCAGCCTAAGGGAATTTACACAACAAGCACCTCTTAAAAATCCCTTAATCAGTAAGCCAGGTGACACTGTCAATGCTATAAAACTTGTGTAGATGGTTCATCATTCTGCAGTCAAGATTGTAGTATTTGTAGGCGGAAGAGTAAAGAAAGAAAAAAGTGTAGGATGCCTCTGCAAGCCTAATAATGAAAACACTTCCTTAAAAAGAGGAAACACATGTTCTGTGCTTTGCTTCCAACTGTAATGCAAATTGCATAAAGCAGCTCTTGAAGAAGGGGCTGGAACTGAACTTGATTCAGGTGTCCCCAACCCCACACTCACATCATTTGGCTAAAGGTAATGCTCTTTCTTGCTTGTTCATTCAGAAAAATGCGTAAGCATAGCCTTCTAGAAAAAACTATTTCATTTTTTTCCTCTGTAATTAAGCCAAAGTAAATCTACCTCAGTTTTTCCTCGTCATTCCTATTAAGTGTATTTTGCATGTTATTTTAACTCCTTGGTGCTTTTTTTCTACTATAAAAAGAAGGAACAAGTAGAATGATCTATTTTTATGGAAAAACTTCATATATGGGTTTCAAATGTAACACAAATTCAAAAGGCAAGAAATGCCCAGTAAGATTTCAAATGTTAATATGTACAGCATAACTAAGGGTGTCTGTTACCTTCATCTAACAGCTACAACTGTTCCCCATTCCTTTAGCTTCATTGACAAAAGAGGCCAAACATTCAATACCACGAGGAATTCATTCCTGCGGTAAAGTGTAGTTATGTGCATCTTTAAGAGTCACCGAACTAGTACTATATCAAAGTCTAAACCGTTGACGTGAGAACTTCAGATGACATAGGACAATAATCACAAACCAAATTGGTTTTCACATGGAAATCTTGTGTGTGTCAGATGTGATACTCATTAGAATAGCTACATACACATGAATATAAAACCTTTCCTACATTCTTGCCTAGTCCTAAAATAATAATTTAGGTTAACAATTACTTCACAAGGTAAGTTTTTAAATCTGTATACTATGCAGTAATTTCTGTGACTCTTAAATTAAATGAATGCTTAGTTCAGATTTCTATAAAGGTACTCCTACAGAAATATGCACTAAAACAAGGATGCATTCAAGCACTTAAATTGCGTTGATACACTGCAAGAGAAGTATTAGCATTTGAAGTCCACTGAGGTCATCTGTTCTCTGCATGTTTACTACAGTAGTATTTTGCAGCTTAAAATGAGTTTTTCAGCCTAGAATGCTCTAAAGTATGCACTGCAACAGAAAATTACTAACATTCACAAATATTCGTATGATATAAGCTGTTTAAATGTAATTTCTTATAAAGACAAAAAATATCTAGCAGGTACAGAGCCTTGACCATAATGCTTTAAGAGTAGCTGGTTTACTATAAATCACTGGAGGGTGATTTCAGCTCTTCCCTGATTAAGAACTGCCTCATGCTCCGTATCCTCTGGCCTCACACTGGCCAGCCTGCTCCTGTGTCTCGCTCGGCTAATCCATGCAGCTACTCATAGGAGTGGTGACAAGTATAAGAAGATCAATTTATCTGAGGTCTTTAGACACCACTGCAGTTCACTTGTCAAATTACACAGAAGAACAAGAATTTAAGGGTTATAGCCACAACCTCTTGCATTATTTTGCTTCTGTGCTGCTTTTGATTACATTTTTCCCCATTTGTCTCAAAATTTATGTTGGGAAATCCCGTTGATTGCATTATTGTTGGAAGTTATTGGAGAAGCTCAGATACCAGCAATTTCATAGAAGCACCATACCTAAGAATTTCATTTGAAGTGAACTAGAGGAAGAATTATGCCAATACATTTCCTTCATCTTCAATTTACAAATCTTTAGGAAGTTAAAATTGCTTTTTACCCCCGAAAACCAGAGGAGATAAAGTGAACAAATTCCTAATTTTTTAAAATCAAATTATTTTTAATTTATGATCTAGTTTTGAATTAAAACAAAAATCTCTAGAATTTGACTTCGAAGTAAGCCATAATGCAGTCAGGAGCTGCATTTGTGTTACTCTAAAGAATATTTGGAACTACAGCTCTAAGACCTGTACCCAACAAAGAGGTAAGTCTGTGCTTCCCATGAAACATGGAAGCAGTATTAATTTGCCTTGAAAGAAAAAGCTCACTTGCTTTTACAGATTCAACTTTGTCCAGGCTGACGTGTTTTGCTGGATGTCACCCAAAGGAACGATGTATTTCCCTCATCATCCTACCAGAATGCCAACTCAGACAACTTTAATACAACTACTTCTAATCAACACTCAACTCTTTTTTTTTTTTTTAATTTTTTGCTAGTACTGGTGCGCTGAAATTTGAATATTACGTACTACCTTCTCCTTTAATCTGACTTGTGGTAATAGCATGCATGTACTCCTATGACTTCAAGTACTCTCAAATGATACTGGTACCAGAGAGTGAAAAAATAAATGTGTAGTCCAAAAATCTCTTAAAAAAAAAAAATCCTCATTTATCGATTTATCAGAGGTTTGGCTCACAGTTACTATTTTAAGAAAAAGTTAAGCAATTGTTCTTATTTGTGCTATTTTCAAACTATTACACGTTAAATCACTCTCTACCAGTGCTTTTGAACAATATTTTGTGCATTACTGAAGTACATGACATTTACTAGAAAAGAGAAAATCCATCTGCAGTTCTATGTTACCTTCTAGACAGAATATTGTGTTTCACATCATAACTGCCAAAACTTGGGCTTTATCAAGCCTTCCTACTTTTTCTTTCTTTCCTTTTTTTTTTTTTTAAAGCTGTTCCTTAAGGAGAAAAGGTCTGTGCAATCACGCTTTGTTCACCTGTTCCTAACTTTCAAAGTTATTGCCACCTGCAAACAAAGTTTGACAGAGACAAGAGATTCATAGATAATGAAACCCCACAGTAGTTTTTAGAAAAACTAATGGCAGTAACAAAGGGGAACCCTCAATAGTAGAGATCTTAATAATGGTAAAAGTCGGCATAAACTCTACATTAGCCTGTTAGGGCTTTCAGCACAGGATGCAGCTGTCTGTCAGTTAACACGAGCATTGGTAAGGATAAGCCACAGCACATGATGCCTCTTGCTGAGACAGCAGCAGGAGAGATTTGTGGGAATATCATGTTGAAGGAAACACAAGAAAAAGGAAAAATTGGAGTGAAGAAGAGACCATATTTAGGGATGCAGATACAAATCCACACGTAATGAGGCTTTAATGGGCCCAGAGCAATACAGCGACTTTTTTTTGTTACTGCTTTGTAAATAATTACTACAACGAGTCTTCTAAGGAACACCAAGAAAAACAAAAGAATGAGCAAAACGGTGGGATATATTTTAACTTTCCAGAAGCACTATGCTTATAGTTGTTTGTTTTCTTCAAGGCTTCAGAAAGTCCAGCTTCTTTTTTAAGCAATCATAATAAAATACCTTTGATGAATTTAGCTTTAAAAGCTTGAAGTATTCCAGAGAGAAAAGATGACCAACCTAGCAGAAATAAGTATACAGTTATTACCTCAAAGCCTATAAATACAGTCTGCAAATACATTGTTCAGGGTTCATGACATTAGTACTATTTAAATTTATTTAGGTAGCATCTTCCAACACAAAGTACCTCACCAACTTGAGGTCAGGCAGTGTCCCATGTATAAACAGTCATACTTTACATTTCTTTGAAATGTTTCACTCTCAAATACCTGAAAACATTATACAATTTATCATAAAGAGGAGTAAATCTATCATTGTCATGTGGTCTCCGAGAGGATAAAAAATTATAGTAGCACAGGGCTTCACAGCAATTCTCCTTTTCAGTTAAGTACATGTAGAATATTATTTTCAATTTTAATCACTAGTTTTGTTATCAGAAAACAACAGCCATTACCTCCACTTTTGAAAAATGTTCCCTATGATATTGAGCGACCATTCAGCATAAAGCTTTATTTCTTCTAAAAGATGGAACATGAGGTTGCAACAGATCCTAATATGTCAATAATATAACAGTTCTCTGAAAATCATTTTTCGAAATGTTACACAAATTACATTATGATGTTCTTTCATTCACATATGGCACAAACTTGTTGCTTGATCAGGATTACCTTGCCAAGGGATTTTGTACTGTCTCCTATAATATTTTAAATATAGGAGCTTATGTTTCCTGTGAAGACAATTAGATAGGAATAGCTACCTACTTTGATTAAAAAAAAACAAAACTGGGGTATAAGCATGCCTGTCCCTATATATCTTATGCATGAAGTTGTTTTTTTTTTTTTGTTACTACTTTGTAAATAATTACTACAAAGAGTCTTCCAAGGAACACCAAGAAATACCACAGAATACCAAGGTGGCATTTGTTACTGACAGGAAGCAACATGGTAAACACTGGACAGTTTACCATGTCAGAGGCCAGCAGAGCTGCCAAAGAAAGCAGCACCCTATCATCCCTGCCCCATCACTCTGTCCTGCCCACTGCAGTGGTTCCTCCCTGGGCTGCACATACACTTGTATAGCTGCTCAACAAACTGGGGGAAACAATCACCACCAGTCAGCAGTAGCTTAAACTGATGTCAGAAGAACAGCAGAGTAAGTACAGACATCTGTCCAATGCCAGGTTATGGAATATGCACTACATATGTACGAGGAAGGAAAACCAGAACAACAGAAATACTTCTAAAAATCTGTCAAAAATCTGTATTCAGAAATCCTATTAGAGAATGTTTTAATATTAAATGAAGAATGTCACCTGCATAAATTTCTCAGTTGATGGTATCAACGGCATATACTTAAATTTACTCTAAGTTGTTTATACCAGTTACAACTAGAGAGAGACAACCCTCTGCTTTCTTAAGGAATTCCACATCTGGGTGGAGAACATCCCCACCACTGCCTTTGGGACTCCGCAGCACCAGTGTTAACTCACTGCTGCTGTCTCTATCCTCAGCTAGTTCTTCTTTTTCAAAATTGCAGTACGGAACTTCTTCAGTTCTTTAAAATCTGTTGTCTCTGAGGCATATTGGGAGAGACTGGAAGGTATACATAATTTATGGGATAAATTATGAACAATCCAATTCTTTCAACCATCTTGGGATGGAAACACCTGTTCAGAAAAAGTGTGTGGCCCAAGGAGGAGTTTCCTGATGCCACGAATAAGATTAAGAATTCATCTCAGTTCAGAGCTACTAGAGGACAGGTGGTCATGAATTCAAAGAAAAAAAATTCAAGCAAGATAATGATTTCCATCCTCCTTCCTAATTTTAGATACAAAATAACTAATTCAAGAGATATCATGTGAAACTGTCCAAGAATATTCAGATTTATCCTGCCTTAGGATAAGTGATCAAGTGATGACAACTCCTTAACGGTGTGATAGCATCTGAATACCCTACATATCTATTTTTAAGGATACTGGGAACACAGAGAAGAAAATAGCAGTATACATTAGTCATTTTTACACTGTGCCTAGTATTTACTGATATGACATTGCAATAAAGTATGATTTGAGAATATTTGCAATGAGAAGTATAGTAAAAATTTTTAAAATAAACTAAAAGGTGAAAGTCTATTTGTAATTGGTTTTCTCTTTAAAGATGATGCTTATCAAATACTGCTGCAGGCATGAAGAAACACAGAACATTCATAAAATGCTATCTTTCATTTGCATTTGAGTCTTCTTCAACACTGGTTAGAAGCTTGTTACTGATGCCGTATAATAGACCTGTATTAATGCAAGTCTTTTACTAAGAATTAAGTAAATACTGTAGGATTTAACTCATTAAATTTACTATTATGATAATGTTAACATTTCCTTTAGGGAAACTTTTTTTTTTTTCTTTTAGAGGCAGATACAGACAGTTTATATGACCTAATGAACAAGTATCTCCATTTTCTCCTCTTAAAACACTGAGCAAGAAATCTAATAGAATCATTAATTCTTACCTTCAATCACCATTCCATAGGTCAAAAACAATTCTGCACTGTTCAACCCAATCATATGGAATATGGGAACATACAAGTGATTTATTCCAGGTCTTGAAATGTACTTTTGCCAATATAATGTACAGACAGAATTGACCAATACGAAGCTATTTCAAACATGAGATACTTTTGAAACTTAACAGTTATTTCAGGAAGACTGCCTAAACCTCTCAATGAACTATGCTCATGCCTCTCAGGTACGTTAGCACATGATGATTACTTGTATTGGGTTTACGTGGTAAAGGTTTGGTAGCAGGGGGGGCCACAGGGGTGGCTTCTGTGAGAAGATTCCAGAAGCTGCCCCATGTCAGATAAGAGCCAGCTCCAGCCGGCTCCAAAAGGGACGCACCGCTGGCCAGACCTGAACCAATGAGCGATGTTGTTTGCGCCTCTGTGAGAGCAGATTTAAGAAGTGGAAAAAAAAACTGCTGCGCAACAGCAGCTGGGAGTGAGAGGAGTGAGGAACAGTCCTGCAGACACCAAGGTCAGTGAAGAAGGAGGGGGAGGAGGTGCTCCAGGCGCCGGAGCAGAAGTTCCCCTGCGGCCTGTGGTGAGGACCATGGTGGAGCAGGCTGTCCCCCTGCAGCCCATGGTGTACCACGGCGGAGCAGATCTCCACGCTGCAGCCCNTGCTTGTCCTTATCTCAACCCTTAAGCCCTGGTCCATCATATTTTCTCCCCCTGTTTCTTTGAGGAGGGGGAGTGAGCGAGCGGTTGTGGTGGAGGTCGCCTGTTTAGCTGGGTAAAACCACCACATTACTAACTACAATTTCTACTGTCTGTGAGAACCCAGTATTGCTCCTGCCTTGGACTTTTTTGAACTGTTTCCATAAACAAAAAGGAATTTCCTTGACAATTCCCAAAGAAGACACCAAATGTAGCCTACCTGTAAGATCAGTTCCTTCTGGAAAGATGAGGAGTTGTAGTGGTTCATTAATGTCACAGAAATAATCCAGCATTTTTTCAAAGTGACTCTTGTCATCTTCCCATTTTCTCCGAATGAAAATAAAGGCAGCAAACTGCATCGCCCAGCCTAAAGTTTAAAAATAAACCTTTAGTAACATTTCATTCTGATACTTTCACAGTGTCTGTTATTCCAAAATATTTTATAAATTATGTTAGACACAACATTTTGTTTTCTACCCACCTGTCCTCACCTCTGAATAAGAGCACTTAGTTACTGTGTAATAGGAGTTTTGGATAGGAAGCAAAGAATGCAGAATCTAAATAAATAAATCTAAATAAATTTTGAATGGCTACAGTTTTGCAAAACTCAAGTTACCGAATTAGAAAAGCTTTTCAGAGAGCAAGATCAGGGTCAGTGATGTCATGAAGTGTTCAAAACCATGGCCGTCACTATAATATCCAACATTGATTTACTCGATGGGAGACTCTGACACTATATGTACAAACATGTGAGCGATGCACTACAGCATAAAATAAAGCAGCATTACATATAGATAGTTGCCCTTAGAAGTACACATTAATCCTGAGTGTTGTGCAAATAATACTTATTGCTTCATTGGCTTTATTACATATACCCTCTTATAATTTTCATTACTAATAAAAGAAAATACAAATTCATTCTTCATGTTTGATTATATAAAAATGTGACAAATCCATTTGTTTGTATTAATACACAAGACAACTGTGAAGATTTACAGCTTCACATCAAACTGACAATATAATGCATTTCAATAAATGAAACTGCTGCAGTAATATTTAAGCATGCAGCTCAGGGGTCACACACCATTATCTTCAGTGAACACTCTTGTCTTTTTGGCACAATTTACTACTATATAATACATTACATTATATTAGAAGTTCTGTCCACTAGTTCAGACAGCAGGACAAAAAATTAGGGTTCCAGCTCCATCATGTGCCCATGGTGCTCCCTTCTTCAACAAGGCAAGGTGTGACATTCATAGAATCATCTAGGTTGGAAAAGACCCTTAAGATCATCAAGTCCAGCCATCAACCGCACCTACCGAGTCCTATCACTAAATGATGTCCCTTACTGCCACATCCACAGGGATGGCAACTCCACCACTTCCCTGGGCAGCCTGTTACAATGCCTGACCACCCTTTCCATGAAGAAATTCTTCATAATGTCCAATCTAAATGTCCCCTGGCACAACTTGAGGCTGTTTCCTCGCTTCCTGATCACTTGTCACCTGAGAAAAGAGACCAACACCCTCCTTGCTGAACTTCCTTTCTGGTAGCTGTGTAGAGTGTTGAGGTCTCCCCTCAGCCTCCTTTTCTCCAGACTAAACAACCCCAGTTCCCTCAGCCACTCCTCATATGTCTTGTTTTCTAGTCCCTTCACCAGCTTTTGTGTTCTTCTCTGAATGTGTTCCAGCAACTCACTACCTTTCTTGTAGTGAGGGGTTCAAAACTGAACACAGTACTTGAGGTGTGATCTCACCAGTGCCGAGTACAAAGGGACAATCACTTCCCTAGTCCTGCTGGCGATACTATTTCTGATACAAGCCGGGAAGGCTACTGGCCTTCTTGCCACCTGGGCACACTGCTGGCTCATGTTCAGCCACTGTCAACCAACACCCTCAGGTCCCTTTCTGCAGGGCAACTTTCTAGCTGCTCTTCCCCAAGACTGTTATTGCTGCATGGGGTTGTTATGACCCAAGTACAGGATGAGGGACTTAGCTTTGCTGGATGTCACGCAATTGAACTTTGCCCACCAATCCAGCCTATCCAGATCCCTCTGTAGAGCCTTCCTATCCTCAAGCAGATCAACACTCCTGCCTAACTTGGTACCATCTGTGAACTTACTGAGGGTGCACTCAATCCTCTCATCCAGATCATTGATAAAAATTTTAAACAAACCTAGTTCACCCCAATAGTAAGCCCTGGTGAACACTACCAGTGACCAGCCACCAACTGGACTGAACTCCAGCTTCACTTATCACTGTACTTGGCTAGCTTGTATTTCATCAGAAAACCTGCAGAAAGATAATCTACAATGAAGCAAAAACATCACAGCTTCCCATTCTGTTCTTTGCTCACCACAGTTCTCAAAGTCTGTTTTTCCTTTGATAGTGACTTACATAATATTATTTTTGTAGTTTATTTCAGCTCCTCTTTACATGGATTTCTTTCCATTCTGTTCCTGGCAATATCTTAACAAGGAGCATATGCTAGAAAACCACTTATTAAAGTCACCAGTTTTCAAATCAACTCCATAAGTAAGTCAGCCTGGATAACATATTAACCAGGATGCATAATCTCTTCTATATTGGACAGGATTGTTAATTGTACTATTAAAGATTTGTAACCTGTATTGTGGGGTTGATACTTTTTATTTTTAAATCAGTTAAGCAGATGGAGCCCACACAACTAACATGCCTTCTGCAATCAGGACCTAATGAGTCTCAGATATTGAGATAATGATATCCATATAACTGAATACTGGAAATGGTTATGCGAATTAAGAAAGGAAATGCTTGGAATGTAGTCTCAGCAAATCTTTGCAAACTTGTATGCTGTTTTTGTTAAAAATCCTTTGGACGCAAAACAAAATTTTGACCACAAAATCTTATGTGCATCTATGCACATAACATGTGCCCATATCTGCAGTGTCAAAAAGTATCCATACAGCGTTATCAGTAGACGCTGTCCATATTTAAACAAATTGTTTAAACAAAACAACGCAGGAAAACATAAAGGTCAATTTAAAGTAACTGAAACATAACTTACATAATTAAGTTAATAATTTAAATAAGTTAATAATTTAAATATGCTCTGTTCTGTCATTTAACCACCTTCTACTGCTACAATATGTTTTACTACAATGGTGCAAAACCAGTATTATAAATTGAACTAATCAAGGCTTCATTTTTGTACTTGTAATTGTTATATAAAGAGGATACTTTTTCATATCAAATTTTGCCAAATACCAAGGGGTGCCAAAGCAATCAGTTACTCTAGAGGGTACCTCATCTGAAATTAAATTCATAAAAATGGATACAGCAAAGGAAAAAAGCCCTCTAAGCAGAAATGCCTTGTACCATTTACAACTCTAAGGAAATAGCAAGATCCATGGGACAGAGTGGAAAAAAGCATGTTAGGAAAGTTCTGTGGTGGTTCTGGTATTTTCTGCTCATTCTTACCTCACAACCTAGACTTTTTGTACGTTTTACGTACCCCAATGACTACCCATAGATTAGTTTATGCAAAAACTGTACTGTGATAAATCATTTTATTGTTTGGTATCACACATCAGGCATAAATTATTCAGTCCTCAAGTTCTCATTGCAGCAGAGTCTGTAGGTGGATGGAAGGGAAACAAGAAGCAAAATAAATGATCACTCAAAAAGCCTGCTGATATTTTCCCAGGTCAGCAGCTCCTCAGGAAGCGTGACTTTGGTCCACAATAGTGAGGGAGTGTGGAAAAAAACTCACTGTCAGATTCCACCCTCTCCCTGACCCTCTGCAGGCAGCACAAGGCTTTAAATTATATAGAAGCTTGCAAAATAAACTCTTTCTAGCGATCCTTCTTTGACAGTGCCATGAACATCAAATTACAAAACACCTCTGGCTACTAAGCAAGCTCCTGCTTGGGTGACTAGTATTTTACTTGCCTAAACTCCCTTAAAGCAGAAAATATATGCAGTAGTTTCCCATTCCTATCCTAAGTGGTAGTGTTATATACAAGCTATGAAAAATTAAATGCAGGCAGTAATGTAATGACATTAGGGTTGGTGAGGAGGAAGAACGACAAAGACAGGAGTTGGGAGGTATCAAGTCTTAAAAAAAACACCAGGTTTGATTTTATAATGTAATAACCTAATATATAACATCCAGTGTTCTGGAAGGTGTTTTTTTGTTTGTTTGTTTTTTGTTTTTTTTTTTTCCCCTATCTTTAAGTGTGTATCTAATTAGATAAAACAGCCCTGTCTGCTCCAGTAAGAACAGATTATCTAAGAGTCAGATGACCAACAGCAAAAGATCGAGGTTTTCCTCCCCAATTCCCCAAGCACAGCACACTCAGACAAACTACTTTACCATCTATAACAGTGGAATTATCTTCCACATTTGTTCAGCTTTAAAGCCTCCAGAGGAGCATGACATGAATGTGAATTCCTGCCTTCAATCAAAATCCCGGTCCATATATCAGCAGCGGAGTTTCCTGCTGTTTGCATGGCTCACTGTTCCACCAGATTCAAGGAAAAGAGGAAACCTAGAACAAGCTTGCAGACACATGCCTTATGCCTTTACATAGAGCAAAAACAGGTTCCTGCTTTGATTTCCATGCCACAGTCTGTCTGCACTGTGCTGCTGGAAAAACAACATGTAACAAGACTGAGACATGACATGGGATCCAAACGGGAAGGCACAGAGAAAGAGGAGGAATTCAATAAAGTAATGAGCAAAACGAAAGCTTTTTTTCAGGAAAATTTGCAAATAAGCAGAAGGAAGTACCTTCTCATATGCAGCCTGTGGACAGAGATGCTGTCCAGTTCATTACTATAAGTTTAGGCCAAGATATTGTCCAACAAAAGTAATAACATTTTGCTTGTTTGCAGTGGTTTTGGTCATCTAAAAGCTGCTGGACAACAGGAATTCTCCAAGCAAAGGCAGCATTTACTTGACCAAGTAAAAAAAAGTTCTCTTTTGATTTGCAGATTTTTGAGAAATCTTTGATTAGGAAAACACAGCATAGAAACTGTGAAGCTAAAGAAATCATTAACAATGCAATTCCATTTCTTTGCTAAAATAATCTTCTTGTAAGACCCAACATTTCTGATAATTAACATTACTTGGAAGTATATAAAAGCACAGCTCCTGTTCAAATATGCAAAACACTCAGCGGTGCAAAAACTTACTAGGTAGAATATATAGCCACACTGACCTTTAAACCATTTT